>RDRW01000064.1:0-522748 GCA_007896445.1 Puccinia hordei | reverse complement strand
AGGTGAGTGACTACTATCTGGGAAAAGGGTTTGTTATTTCTATGAAGTATATTGTTGGAGAGGAAGAATGAGGCTGATTTGTGTAAAATTTGTTTGAATTCCAGTTTGCTGCATCCAGGGGTTTGTTCATGGTTGAAAGATATTCCTGCAGATGTTCCAAATTCCTGGTTGAAGATTACCTGCCTCCTCCCCCAACTTAGCTGATGTCCCCAGAAGCACCAACAAAGCATGTTTTCAGTCCAAATCCAGGATGGGGTTTGATCCAATCTTCATCTTCATCAAAGCTCTGGCAATCTTCTTCCTCCTGGTCCAAAGGTCTTCTTGAGAGTGAATCAGGTAATGTAAAAGTTTTTTCCAGGTGTGTGGTACTAAATCAAAGGACAATAACTGAATAAAAGCAATCCATCTGTTCATAGGGGCATTGGGAAGTGAAGGGTTGTTGATCATCCCAATAAGACATTGTGGCATCCACTCTAAGCTGGAAATGTTGGCCCCATATCCTCTGGTCTGAATTTCTTGAGGATTGTGGTGACACCACATAGCTCTAACTTGGATTGTGAGTATTCTGACTCTCTTTTGAAAATACCACTGATTCATAGATAACAGGCCTGTCTAGTCCATTGGAATCTTCTTGGGTGAGTATAGCTCCTGCTGCAATATAACTGGAGTCCACTGATAATTTGATGAGTCCTGCTTCAGGTCCATAGTCCAATTTACTGAGGGTGATGTCTTTTCCAATAATTCTCTTCAGTTCTTCAAATTATGCCTGGCAATCTTCCGTCCATTCCCATATTGAATCTTTCCTAGTAAGTTTTCTGAGAGGGTGCAGTGATAGTGGAGTAATTTTTGATAAACATTCTAACATAAACACAAATACCCAGGAAATCCTCTGACTTCGTTGGTGTGGTAGGGACTGGCCATGTTTCAATTTTGTTGAGCTTCTTTGTTGATATTTTCCTTCCTTCTTTGCAGACAACATGTCCAACCAGATCCAGGGCAGGGACACAACAGGCAAATTTCTTTCCAGATATGGTGATGTCATGCGACCAACCCAAACGTACAGATGGGGATTTGGTTGACGAACGCAAAGGGAACTGGAGGATGAGTCGAAGATATTCTTCGAAGTAACTCGAAGATATATTCAAGTCGAAGTAATTTCTCGAAGATAACTTCGAGACTAGCTTCGAAGAGGCGATGTAGTAATATACTGGGCTCAAATCAGACTCGGATTTAATCAGGGTGATGACTGATTAAGGAAGGTAACGTAAAACAATATTATATAATTAAGTAGGAAAAGGAATGTAGAGAAAGTACAGTTGCTTTTATAGACAATATCGACATGAGGTTTTCGTGTGAAGATGATTAAGGAAAGTATTTACTCGAAGTTGGATTTACACGAGTGATTGAAAAAGTCAGATGAAAGCATAACTGATAATATGACAATTGATTTCGAGGATACAAATGGAAATTCCCAGGTGATATGGAGGGTAAGTGCAAGGCTTGATTGATAAGGTTAAGCGCCAATGCTGAGGGTCGAGGCATTTGAGCTAATCCGAAGGAAGGTTTATTGGATAAGCGTCGAATAGGCGCCGAATCACCGGAAGGGAAATCTTCGAGTCAGGGACCGGATCGGGTAATGAGGTTTGAATGTCCCTTTGATTAAGTGTCACGCATTTGGTCCTGAAATTCGAAGTTGAGTCTTGCATCGAAGTTCGATGCATAAGGAAATGCTGAGCCGGGTGACTGAGACTGAGAGTTGCAGCGTGACAGGTGAGTCCAGCGTCTTCAATCCTATAGATCCTTTCCAGAGTAATGGCATATTCATAGATAAACTTTTCTGATTTGGGGGTTTTCCTGGAGTTTTTCTCCATTGTAGTCGGAAATAGGTCCCTTGATTCCTCCATCATCAATAAATATACCCATATGCTGAGGTAATTCATCCTGGAGGATCCACATCATCTGGGCTTGATATACTGCAAACTGAAGTGGTGGCTCCTTGGGGCAATCTGGTGAGTTGAAATCTTCCTATGGGGTTCAAAGGTGGTTAATGGTCTTTATTCCTTGCTAACTACCTTTCATCATATCCCCCATAATATCTCCTAGTCCATAGCATGCCCTTCCAGTAAAGGATTCATGAGTTCTTCTGGGGATGGGGTAAGCCTGCATCTTTGATGGTGATTTTGTTAAGTTTCTGAAGATCATGGACTATTCTGAGTTTTCCATCTTGTTTTTTTACGCAGAATATAGGGCTGGAATAGCTGGAAAAATATTTTTTCATAAGGCCAGTTCTGAGTCTTTCTCTTATTAATTCTATGACTTGAGGTTTGATGGTGCAGGGATTGGAATAGGTTTTTGCTGCCAAGGTTCATGAGGAATGACTGGGATGATATAGGGTTGCCATAGGTTTTTCTGAGTAGTCCTCTTTCTTCCTCCACAAAGGCCAAGGAATTTTGTCTGAGAGTAATTACCCCATACTAATAAGAGATATTCTTGTTTCTGATAGCCATCCAGAGGGTCCAAAGTTGATGAGGTCCAGCCTTTCTTGAGTGATTTTGTGGGTGGTTTGAATTGTGGAGGAAAGGAGTAAGTGGAGTGGAGTAGGGATTCCTGGAGAGTTGGGGTCTTGACAGAGGTGGATTAAGAGAAAGGGGCATAGGTTGGGTTTACAGGTTGATTTTTTTTTAGAGTTGATTTGTATTTTTGCTAAATGAGTGACTGGGTGTTTAAATTTTTTATTGTTGGTTTGCCAGGTCCCCATCTGTCAGGGAGAAGAGTTGGAGTCCAGGGCCCTGGTCTAAAAAATCCCTGGTAGCTGAGTTGACTGGTAGAGTAGTTTCCCACTTTGGTTGCTAGGCAGAATGATGGGTACCAAATAAGTTTGTCCAGAAGAGTCCATAATAGAAAGTGATTCCCCTTGAGCTCCATTGTACTTGATTGTAGCTGATACATCCATTAAGAAGGCTTCCCAATAATTAGTTGAACAGGTCCTTCAGCCACCCAGAAATTTACTATCCTGGATACCTTTCCAATGGTTACTTCCACTTCCTCAGCAATTCCTGGTATATTGGTATGGTGCCTCCAATTCCCTTAAGTCTCATAGATTTAGCAGTGAGTACCAATCCTAGTTGATGAGCCAGCCTGCAGTATGATATTGACCATTGAACCAGTATCCAAAAGAGCTTGGTGAGTCTGTCCATTTATGTTGAATTTACATATCCAAGGGGCATGAATAGTGAGTGGTCTGGTCCAGTGGTCCGTCCTCATCTTCTCTCTTATGGTGTTAGCTGACTTAGTGGGTTCCAAAGGCAGCCTTCTGTTTGAGATCCGCTTTTTGAAGCATCATGACACCACTAGAGATAGCAAATATTTCTCCATAGGCCAACTCCATTTTTCCTTCAGTAAGCAATCCTTTTGGCAATATCTCTTCTGCTCCTGGGTAATCCTTGGCCAAAGTCTTCTCTAGGTAGGTTTCTTTGATGGTTTTTCCCTGGGTGGAGTGATGGTTTCTTGTGTTTCTGGGTCCTGGAATCTGACATGGGGGTCTGTTGTTGGGTTCTGATTCTGTAATCCGCTGATGGAACTGGGGTCCTGGCCATATGTAGTAATCCTCTGTATCCATGTCCATAATGTTGTCTTTTTCTTTCCTGATCCTTTTGTCTGCCATTTTGGGTTCTCTGGGTCCTTGTTCCTTGGTTCCTTTGGTTCTCTTTCCAAGGTCTGCTTCATAGATGGTGGATGTTCAAGGTTTATTGCTTCTTCCAGTTGTCCAAAGGAGATGATACATTGGGTTGGTCCTTGGGGAAGGCCTCTACTACAGATTTGATTGGTCTCCTGGGGTCCCATGGAATCATAGTTTTGTCTGGAAGTCTGAATCTCTGCCATCTCTGATTAACTGATCCTTTGGTAACATCTTTCTTCTAGGGTCTTACATCTGGGTGGTACTGTGGGTGTTTTCAAAGCAATAGTAGCACTTTAAAGTATAGGGCCTGGGAGCTGAATTGAATCCTGGGGCTGGTCCAACTAGATGAGGAGGGGCTGATCTTCCAGCAGTAAGGGATGCAAGTTGTTTGGTGAGATCTTCTAATTTCTGATCTGTAGTCCTGGCTTCCAGAGGCTTAGTGGTCCATGGCTTGGTAGTTGAAACAGGGTTAAAAGGTAGTTACTGGAGGACTTGGGTTTGGAGATGGTACTGATTGGATTCTGGGTAGGGTTTTCTGGTTCCATTAGGCTCTTTTCCAAGACTGTAGCTGACTGAACTCTCTGTGTATGTAGGTGAACAAAACCTGGGTGCTGGGAAGAATATGGCCTCCATCCTTGAGTGAAACCATCTTGTGTCCCTGAGAAGTTCCTTGGTGATGGATAGGGCTAGAGTGGTTAAGGGCCTTGAGCAGCAAGTTTCTGAAATCCTCCAAGCTGGTGTAGTATCCTAGTCTGACCAAGTAGTGGGTAATGGTTTCAAATTTGGTCCTAAAGCATTTGAATTCCTGTAAGGTGCTGATTCCTCCAGTTTGTGTAGACATATTTACCAAGTTCCTCAAGTCTTCTTCAGTGTACTTGACCAAGGGTAGAGAGGATCCAACCTAGTAAGTAGTTTGCTCCTTCAATGTCTCCCAGTCTGAGTCCTCATAGCCAGTCATCTCTTCTACCTCATCCTGGAGGTCTGATCCTCTTAGAGAAAATAAAGCTGTTTGCATAGTTTCATGGGAGAGGCACCATCAGCTGATCCAGCAATCTCATATCTTTTTATAATTTATCCACAGGTATGTTTGATCCATCAAGAAGAGGTTCCTGTCCATTGGTTTGATCTTGACTGCTCTATTGGAAGGCATAGAGTATCTGGGCATCCTGGGTTCCTTATCCAAAAAGTGAGTGAATGGAGTTCTGACACTGCCAGCATAATTGCCTGGGTTGAGTTCATCCCAGTTAAACTAGGATGCAAAAAAAACCAATTTAAAGTAGGTTGAACTCAACCATGAAATATAAAACCAAGGGGGGTCCCTTGGATTTATATTTCATCAGTTGATTCAACCAAGTTTTAAATTGGTGAGTGCATCCCAGTTAATGGGAGACTTCATCCTAGGAAATTATCTGGCAGTGTGAATGTTGATGAGAAGCTACTGGAGAATGAGGGTGTGGTGCAAGTTGGTCTTCAGAAGGTTGCTGATGAGTTTTGTTGTTATCTCTGTATTGTCCAGGATTGGGGATGTTGCCAACATTGTTCCTGGGAGGCCTGGCTGGGTTGGGGTGGGAAGTCTGTCCTACATTGGTATTAATTGGTTGGCTGACTGGAGGGTAGATACTGGGGCTGAGTAGAATCCTGGAAATCCTTGTTGAGACATGACTGGTAAGAGGTTGGTTGATGATTTATGGGTAGTGAATGTGGATATGTATAAGTCTTTGAAGTGGTTTTGTGAGGAGATAAGTTGATTAATGTCTTTATTTTTATGTTTTTGTAGATGTGTTGAAGTGTGGAGAATAGAGATGGGGAAGGTGAGGTAGTAATGAGACTGGGAAGTATAGCTGTTACTAAAACTGAAGATATCTGAAGGAAAATCAGGCCACTGTTGGACACCACTTGTGGAACTACTCAAGGGACAGAATAGAGCTTGGAAGGGATATGTAAAATAACTACACTAGTACTAATGTAGGTTATGACAAAGGTGCGGATATAAGGAGCGGCTTCCTGACTAATGCTATGGGGAATGAGGTTAACACTAAGAATAAAATAAGGTGGTGGCTAATTTCTATCTATTCTTAGAAGACTAGTACTGATGAGCTTACTTACTACACACACCAGGTGAGAGGAATGGATAAAAGGGGGGATGAGTTGTATAAAGTAATAGTAATATAATTGTAAATGGGGGCAAGGGTTTGTTTATAGCTCTGGAGTCAAGATGGGTCAAGCAAGAGAGGGGGAAATCTTCTTATATTGGGTTCAAGCTGGTATTTAATATTTATATATTTTATAAGGGTGATGTAACTCTACTAAGTTATGTAGACTAATTTATATGGGATCTTCTGTGTTAGTATATGTAGGGGGTAATTTAGTAAGTCTGGGGGTCCATAAGGGAACAAGAGGGAGGAACAGGTGTCCTTTAATATCTGAAAGAGGAGGAGCCCTAAGGCTGGAGGGAGGAACAACTAGGCTATGACATGTAGCTGGTGGGAAAAAAGGAAGAACATGACAGATGAGTAGTGAGAAAGTGACTTATATGAAATAGTCAGGATAGTGACAGATGAGTAGTGGGAAGGTAGAATTTATGTACAGTAGATATGATGTAAGAGGTTCTGAATAAAGCCAATAGTCATGTGGCAGTGTATGTATGTAGTGTCTAAGTATTTTATATAATATTTATTTTGTATCTTGGTTTTGTGTAATATAGCTACTTATATATGTACTTATTGTATTCTATAACTTGCTTTACACTGTAACTTGCTGGATTATTCTTGGTTTGCCTGTAACTCTTGAACCATGAGGAATTTGAGGGTGGTTGTAGTGAGTGACTAGGGTTAAATGAGGTGTAGAATCTGATTTATGAAAATAATAAAGATAATATGGTGTAAGGTTTTGGGTTTTATATGTATAGATAAATGTAAGTATTTGAGTTTATGAAGTGATAAATAATTTATTAAAGGTATGGTAATGAAGTGGAATGGATCACACACCGCCGGAGATGTAGCCGTGATGCTTGGGGTATTTTACTGGGAGATTTTGCAGGTAAACAGGTTCTTGGTAAGATGAAAACAAAGTGGAGAAGTATTTGAAGACTCACCTTCAGCCACAGTTTGAGGGACTTGAGGGCTGAATTTGCTTGGGGAAATAGTTGAGGGCTGGGTGATGCAGGTTGATATCCGCCGGGAGATGTAGCCATGGCCCTTGGGTATTTGACTGTAGATTGAGTAGGTAAACATGCAGTTCTTGGTAAGATGAAAACAAAGTGGAAATTTTTGAAGACTCACCTTCAGCCCAGTTTGAGGGACTTGAGGGCTGAAAGTTGCTGGGGGAAACTGTTGAGGACTTGGTTGTGCAGGTGGCCAAATTTGAGGGCAAATGGCGCAGAGGAGGTTATTTCCCCCAGAGATGGCTGCATATCTTCCATGACAGGTATGGAAGGGACTTGATTTGTCTTGGCGGAGCGGGCACTGATGGTTGGCCAACAGGGAAATTGTGAGAGGTTGGTGGGCCTTGGAAGTGAGTGGGTCCAAGAGTGAATGGGTTGGCCGGTTGGGACAATGGTGGGGTCCTGGCCGCCAGTAGTTTGAGATTTGTGGTGCTTGATGGGGTTGCGGGAACGGATGGATGGTGGGGCTTGAGTTATATGAGGTGGTGCGTAGAGAGCTGGCTGAGCCAGATAGGATGGTTGGGCTGGATCAGCTGATAGGTAGAGGCTGGAGGTTGATGGTGATAGTGGGTGATTGAGGCAATTGTACCTCATATGGGCGGAACACAGGCTGCGCTACTGGGTGGGCTGGGGGGACAAGGGTTGGCTGGATTGCCAGTCTGTAGCTGTTGTCTGTGAAAGCTGTAGGTGGCTGGGTGGGCTGGGGGGACAGTAAGGGCTGGGGGGCTTGGCCGTATTGGTTGCTTGGGTAGCCATAGTTAGTTGCTACGTGGCCTGATTGATTGGGTGGAGCTGCAGGTTGACCAAGCACGTGTGAATTTACATACGCAGAGATTTGATTTTGATACAAGTTGCCAAGTGGGGCGCCAGGGGATGGTTGGGGTCGACCTCATAGAATCTGTACGGGCGTGGAGGCTGATTGCTTGCAGAGTTGTAATCACCGTGTGAGACATCTTTTTGCTGCTTGATTTGGTGATTTGTGCGGAATCTGTTAGCATTTGAATGGGAGAGTATTCAGCACGTGTTACTATTATTTACGGTGAAAAAACAATAGAAATAGGAAGAGATGTGTTTGGGATGGGCCACGTTTGGGGGGGATGGGTGCGTCTGGGGCTTATACGGGGCCCTTGAGCTGCCTTGGGGGGGTTGAATGGCCCCTTTGAATGTTTTTTATTGCCCCTTTGGAGCAGCAAAGTGGGCCTGTGGGCCCACTGGAGGTGATGGGCAGAGGCGGGGGCCCTTCTTATGGCCATTGGGCCCTGTCTTGGCCAGTTGGGGTCTTGGAGCCCTGGGCCTGTGGGCTTTTTTTCTCCCACAAAATGAAACCCCAAAAAATCCCTTTTTTTTGGTTTTTTTGGGGTTTTTTTCTCATTTTGTGTTTCTCATTTTTTGTTTTTATTTTTATTTTTTATTTATTTTTTTTTTTTTTTGTTGGTTTTTTTTTTTTTTTTTTTTTGTTTCGGATTTCAGACTCATCGTTTTTTTTGATTGATCGGTGAGCGGTGGGCGGTGTTTGTTGTGGTTCTGGTTGAAAAAAACCAGGACCATAAGCAAGCCCCAGTCCGGAAACAGACGCTCGGGCTCGCTCACGTAATTGAATGGGCCCTCCCATTCGATTACGTGAGCGGGGGATGTGTATATCCCATACACATAATACATGTATGTATTATGTGTATGGGAGATACAATTCCCCCGCTCACGTAATCGAATGGGAGGGCCCATTCGATTACGTGAGCGGTGTGGACCCGCACGCCAAACAATTGGCGTGCGGGGCTACACGCCAATTATTTTTGGCGTGTAGGGTCTAACAACCCAACATAAATTGGCGTGTGAGACCCCATGCAAAAATGGCGTGTGGTTCCCACACGCCCTGTTTTTTTGGCGTGTAGACCCTACACGCCCAAAAAAAAGGCGTGTAGGCCCCGCACGCCAAAAAAATTTGGCGTGCGGGTTGCGTTGGCGTGCGCGCTTGGCGTGCGCGCTTGGCGTGCGCGCTTGGCGTGCGTTTTATCAACGCCCCCTTTGTGCAAGGCTTCAACTGTCAAGTAGTCAGCGAGGCAAACAGGTGTTTGGTTGGGTTGGAGAAGATTAACCATTGCAAGTCAGGTGTCATTGACATGGAGCAGCCTGAATTGATGTTGGCATCCCCCCCTCGCGGTGAGTCCACCGGGATAGATAGAGAGACCACCGCATTGCCTGCAGTGACCTCGACCTCAGACCCAGAGTAATTGGAGTCCGTCGTCCTCCTTGTAATTGTGAGATGATTGACCCAGAGTCCCGCCAATGTTCTGCCGGCCCGAGCCGTCGATTTGCTGGAAGATGAAACTTTGGTCCGACTGGTTCGCCTCCCAGCGTGCTTTCTCGGGCGGCCTTATGCTCTGTGATGAGCCTTCTGGTGTTGTGGCATGCGTTTACTACGCGCGAGTCGGAGTTGCACAGGGGACACCGGCAAGACTCTTGGAGAAATCGACACGAGAGCCCTTTGAGGAGTTTGAACAGTTGATGTTGCTTTGATGGGGTTGGCTTCGTAGAGGAGACTGAGATCACTTCGGTCTGCGATTCCCTGCGTGTCGCTTCATTTTTGGAGAGCAGAGACAATAGTCTCTGTTTTGACCCCTTCCTGGTTCATGAGGGCCAAACGCAGTGGAGCCAGTCTGGTGGGATAGAGCTAAGCAGGGCGGCGTTGTGAACATCTTCCGGCAGTGAGAGGTTTGTCAGAGGAACAAGGGTGATTAGGCGTTCATGCGATTTAGCCAGGGACGCGATGTGTGAGTGGATATCGTTTCCCTCCCTACGAGCGTTGAGAAGTTTCCTAATCCAATATACTCGACTATCTACTGCGCCTCCGATCGAGGAATCCTGATGGACGCGGGACAGATTGTCCCAAATCGTTGCAGTGGTTATCTTCGTCTGCCAGATGACGGAGGTTGCCTTCGTTGACGATTTGTACCAAAAACGCACAGACAATATCATTGTCTTCTTCCCATGAAGCCGGTCGAAGATTTTCCACGGTGGGAGTAAGGACATGATTAACCTTGGCTGACTTGAATACGCGAAGGATGACCTTCTTCCAATTGAGATAATTGGAGTCGGCGCCGGGTGCTTTTAGGATGGAAAGTCTAGCAGCTGAGATTTTTGAAGTTGAAGCTGATGTCGAAGACGTGAGGTTAACGCTGGTGTGAGTTGATAGGTCCCCTTTGTTGTCGTGCGACATTGTTAACAAGGGGAAAAGTGTAAGTTGATCCTGATGGGTTTCACGATGTGGTCCACTCTAGAGGCCGGTATTTACACATGCTTGGCGATTCTGTACGTAGCCGGAGGCTAGCTGGTGCTCATAACCTGATGAGAGTGACAGGGTCTGGAGGCAGCGGGCAACGAGGCGGTGGTGAGTGATGATGGTGTGGAAGGATGGATTTCACATCAAACATCTAGAAAAGAAGAAAAGAAAAGAAGAAACAAAGAAAGAGCGAGAAATGATGACTATACCTGGAGGCAGCGGGCACGAGGCGGTGGCGAGTGATGATGGTGTGGAAGGATGAGAAAAAAGGATCCTTCCACCCCGCTGCCTCAGGTAGAGACTAGGTACAAGCTGTGACATCTGAGTGACATAGGAGAACATGTATGTAGCACAAGAAAAGAGAATACTAAGATGAAAGAGACACTACTGTAATCTTAACAGTTTCATGCAACACCAGAATTACCCCACATGAATTGAATTCTTTGGAGGTTCAAGATGCAACTTGGAATGTCCAGACAGATGAGTTGATTGAACATCCATTTGAACATGAATACTCCTTACCTCCATTGGATATGAATGAAGAATCAGGAATGGGGTTTGGTGGGTTAGATGGATATTCTAATGATGGTTCAGAAAGTGAAATACACTGGCATCACTGGTTGATGGATGATCCCTTATCAACTATGTCCCCATTACCGGTTGGTGACAATGTGAGGCTACCTGGGGATGATGAAGAGCCAGCCAATGATTGACTTAGATCCAAATGGACAATGGTATCCATTCCCTGAAAAGATGGTATGTGGTATTTATGCACCTAATTTTCATCATAAATTCTAACCTCACACTCATGAAATATTTTGGTCATTGCATATCCTCCTTATTACTGTGTAGTATCTCATGGCTGCTCTCATACTTGGTCATTTGCATCACATCATGTCAAGAGCCATGTATCACCAGATCTGCTTGATATTACAGCTTTGCAATGTAATTATTCCCCACTGGGACACACATCAGGAGAAGAAGGGAGAAAATTTGCAACATGCTGAATATAAAGGTTATAGAAAATCTTTCAGTCTTGAATACCAAGTGTTATTCACTTAGCTTGAAAGACATAATTAGTCATGTGAGTGAGGCTTGAATCAGATACATTAGACCTTGTATGCCCTCTGGAGGATTACTGACACATTGCATCATTTGGACCCAATTATTAGGAAGTGGGGAATCCCTATGTCAATGATCATCTAGAATTCTATCCACATGAGACATATGGAAAGAATATAAATTCCCTCTATCAAAGTACTAAATGGTGTGAATGTTTGTCGAGGAAAGGAAGAGTACAGATGGTTGAAGTATGTAAAAAACACTATTACATTTTTGAGCCCATCACACTCAAAGGGCCCCAACAAAACATTGTCATACCCATTTTTTTCTTCAAGGTGGGAAATATATTACATGCCAAATGCATCTCACCAAAGTTGAATGATTATAACCCATTAGATGATGGAACCCCCCAGCTGGCCATAATAATTCCTGGTCATCTCAGTTACCATTCACCAGAGCTTCAAACTATACCTGTTGATCAATTTGACCTGACTTATTATGAAATGCCAGATATTGATGGAAAACAATTCATAAATAGAATATGCCATTGTATTATTGAAGTTGATGATCATGGCCACCATTTTTGATTCCTGTACCTAACCCCTGGAGGAATAAGGCAAGAGGCAAGGTTATCCGCCATGTTCCTATTACACTATTGTCAGCTTGCTACTATGACAGAGCAAACCTGTCACAAGTTTCCTACAAAATTATTATAAAAAATATATAATTTCAAATAATAGTTAGAGTATTATTTGATATTCTGAATCTACACTAAAATTAACCTAGGGTACCTCACTCACAGGTACCCCTAATTCTCACTCCTTCACTATGTAAATTAGCATACAAGAATTAGCAAGTACCTTTAATAAAAGGCACTTGCATCAATTAATGCTTATATATCTAAATACATATGCTTAAACCCCATTTCCAGTCACGGAAATGAGGTGTTGTGTAAATTAGGGGAGATAGTGTAAATACACCGTGTTTTACTCAAACCCCGCGTACCGCAGTCCGCAGAACTTGAAGTTCAACCCGCGTGACTGAAAGCCCGCGCCAAAGTTGGGATATAAGCCCCCGCGCAAGCATTAAGCCCCTTACAGGCTCTCAGCTGGCACGCGGACTCCACAGTCACTCAGGCACACCCAAATCAGTAAAAACACACCCCAGTGACCTCATTACATATGTTACATATGTAATAAAGGTTACTGGGGATAAAATAATTAATTATATTAGATTGTATTATTATTTATACATATAAATAAAAATATACTGACTGAACAAACAGTACAAAACAAAACTGTGGCTTATTATAAAATACAAATACGCCACTAGTATTAAATCTATAACAACCAGTACTGATGTACTACAGACTGTAAGACAATATAAATATGTAAATAATAATGAAATACATTAATAAAATCAATTGGTGACGTGTATTCAAAGCAGGGGCTGCTGAAGCGTCACCAAGAAAGCAAAAATGGCCAAAATGTGGTCCAAAGATCCCACAAGTTGGCCAATAATACCTACAGGGTCCCCAGGGGAACTCAAGACTATTTAAGGAGCTCTTCAACCGCCCAAAGAAGGCTCCTCATGCTTCCCAATACCCACTAACAACCTTACCCACTTCTTATTAGATATATACATCCTTATAACACAGTCTGGTAAGCTTCTTAGTAGTTATTCTTTAGCCCTGTCTTCCCCAACAACTTCACAGTGCCCATCAAGCTCCACCATCTATCCATCCAAGCGCTTCAAACTGTCCAGTTTCACCCAGAATATCCCAAGATCCCTCAAGGTTTATTACTAGTAAGTAATAACCCTTCTCTTGAAGATATTCCCCCATTTCCATTCCTGGGATTAAACCACCCTGTTCCAACAGGCCCCAGTGTTCCAGGTACCTAAATCCTCTGCATTTATTTTTAAGATACCTTAGAGGGATCTAAACCACCCCTGATTTATCAGGCCCCTCTGGTTTTTAATTATATTAAATTTATTTAATATAATTATTAACTTATTTTCACTGCCAGCATAATTGCCTAGGTTGAGTTCATCCCAGTTAAACTAGGATGCAAACAACCAATTTAAAGTAGGTTGACCTCAACCAATGAAATATAAAACCAAGGGGGGTCCCTTGGATTTATATTTCATCAGTTGATTTCAACCAAGTTTGAATTGGTTGAGTGCATCCCAGCTTACCTGGGATGACTTCATCCTAGGCAATTATGCTGGCAGTGTTTTCTCTCAATTTTTACGTCACAATTCCCCCATATCTTTTGGGAATTGCACCTTTTTTACCTTACCCAGAGTCTTTGTACTCTTTCCATCTATCCTTGCACCACCTTTAGCTAGAAGGACTTGTCCTTGGCATCAGGGAGGCTGACAACTATACTGAGATGATACCTCTGGCAACCAATCTAAGAGATGGAATAAACATGTCTCATATTTTTACTCTTAGTGGTCTACCCCCCTCACATAGCAACATGGAGTATAACTGCCATTTTGTTTCTACATCTAATGTTGCAGGGCCACTGGAATTGGGAGAGTTAATTGTCAAAGAGATGAAGTAGGTCCAGTCTAAAGTGAAACATGGGAGTATGACATTATTCACTGACTTATATTTCATTCAGCTCTTTGACCAAAGAAGGTATCTTTGCATATGATTCCAGTCTCCAAGATGAAGTTTTGATCATGAGTATGGTTCTTTGCTATCTGGGTGACTCGCCTATGGCAGCAGAGGTTACAAAATACACCAATTCCTGGAATTTGCAAGAATCCCTGCAGATTATGCCATTTGCGGGTTGTCAAGCTAAAGAAAGGAGTAGCTTGGGTTACATCCATAATTTCTTTGGGATAAAAGGGTTACCTTGCCCATGTAGGTGGTATGAAACCGTTCAGAAAACAAATGGTTCTTGTAAAGTACTCAAAACAAAATCCAAGGCAGAATATGACAAACACATGAATGAATTAGTTTGGTGGAAAAACTTCAAGATAAACTCATTGAATTGAGACGCAATAATCCTCATGACCGGCAAAGAATAGAGGCAATTGAAAATACTGAACCTCACCGACTTTGCAATGTATTTACACATCTCCTAGAGTTTGATGGATGCAAAGACACACCTGTTGAAATTCTCCATGTTTTCTCCCTTGGTGTTGTCAAGTACTTGGTCAGGGACTTCATGGAAAAACAGAAAGACCTTGCAAAGATGGAGGCCCTTTTCAACTCAGTTAACTTGGATTGCCTAAACATTCCACCAATCCAAGGTAAATACATGGTCACCCACTGGAAAAGTTTTATTGGAAAGGACTTCCGCACTTTAGTCCAGTTGGCCCCATTTGTATTTTTTCCCTTCATGGATGAAACACATAAGAAATTATGGATTCCTCTATGCAAACTAGGAAGCCTGATTTTCCAGACCACTATAGAAAGCATGGATGAATATATTGCAGAACTTCGAATGAATATACAGACATTCATGTATCACATTCTCATGATGTCAGCACAATGGGCAAATAAGCCCAAGCTTCACATATTGTTACATCTCCCCGAGTCCATCAAACGATTTGGGCCAGCAACTTTATTTGCCACTGAGAAGTTTGAGAGTTTCAATGGCCGTCTCAGGCACACTGCAGTTCACACCAATCGGCTCAGTCCAGGACATGATATTGCCATCAGTTTCAGTAACTATCAGATAATGAGATTAATCCTTTCAGGTGGTTACATGTTTGACCATAATCAAAAAGAGTATTTCCAAGCATCAAACCAAGTGAGAAGTATATTTTCAGGAAACCCAGCAATTCAAAAAGCCATGGGATTCAATAACCAAAAAGTCATGACAATTGGACAATACCCCTATGTCAAATCATCCACAATTCCAGATGCTGGACTTGAACAAGTTCCAGATGCATTGAGACTGTATTACCCAATGACCCAAATCCGACAGATTTGGGTACTGAACATCAATGATAAGGAATCTATTCAAAAGGACTCATTTGTCATTGTCAGTCAAATTTATCTTCTTTTCATATTGCCTATGAGATATAAAGTGCTGAAAGGTCATCCAATACATCCAGGAAGAAAAAAATAATGGTAATAATTCAGGCATCTCTTGTGTCATATCCATTTGGGAAGTCATCCACCCCAAATCTTACTTCATAAAAGTGGCTGAATGTAAACTCAATGGCTTACAAAAGGATTGCTCATTGAGAATTGTGCACAAACAAAGAAATTTTACATGTGTTCCTGTTTCTGTGAGTCAAATTGATTACCACATGTCCATCCCAACCTACCCAATCTGATCAATCTGTATTACAACTCATTAGAAAATCCTATGTTGTGTAAATGTGCAACACAACTGCTTTGATGGTGCGTGTCAGGCAGGGGTTTCAAATAGATCAAGAAGGATCAGACAAGAGGGAACCACATTATCTCGTGAAATACATCACACTTCCTATAACAGCTATCTCTTGAACGCATTCTCACATCACCAAGCTGCATTGCACCGGTGCTTGTCCAAATTGGAAAATGAACAAATCACAGAACACAAAATGCATGATGCAGCACATGCTGGTCAAAAAATTTGGATTGATAGTATGACCAAAAAGAAAGGAAAAAATGTGGAAGTATCAAGGCAATCAACCCACCCTCAGTTCAGCCCCCAGGTTCCACCACAATCATTGTATGACCCTGTTAATAGCCCTGGTGCTGTGTCTTTTTCATCTCACCACCCAAATGTGAGCCCTCAAGCTGTTCCAAGGACTCATCACGACCCTCAAATCAGCCGGTCATTGTATAACCCCAATTTCAGCCCCCAGGTTGCACCAAGGTCATTGTCTAACCCAAATTTCAGCCCTGGTGTTGCATCAAGGTCAACCCTCATTTCAGCCCCCAGGTTGCCCCAAGGTCATTGTATAACCCAAATAGCAGCCCCCAGGTTGCCCCAAGGTCATTGTATAACCCAAATAGCAGCCCCCAGGTTGCACCAAGGTCCTTGTATAACCCACATTTCAGCCCCCAGGTTTCACCAAGGTCATTGTATAACCCAAATAACAGCCGTGGTGTTACATGCGCTTCATCTCATCGCCCCAATGTGAGCCCTCATGCTGTTCCAAGGCCATATTACCCCCCTCAAATCAGCCCCCAGGTTGCATCAAGGTCATTGTGTAACCCAAATCGCAGCCCTGTTGTTGCATCCACTTCATCTCACCAACCTCAATTCAGCCCTCATGTTGAAGCAAGGACTCTTTATCACCCAAATCACAGGCCTGGTGTTGTATCCACTTCATCTCACCACCCAAAATTTAACACCCATGTTCCTGTTCCTTCCAGGTCATCTCATCACCCTCAATTCAGCCCTCACGTGGCATCAAGTTCAAGTCACCAAAATTATAGCCCCCGTTCTGCCTCAAGCCCAAAGTACTACATGTGATATTCTTCATGTCATTACTTGGCCAATTTTAATGCATTCTGATTTGTTGCCACCCCACCTTTCTTCAAAGCAAAAATTACGCTTTGCTGTTGTTTTTATGACGTCAATTAGTAGATATGGCCAATTAAACGCCAAAATTATTAGAAACATACAGATAACATACAGATAAATCATGTTTTTATGATGATATTTATTAAAACATCATTTATATCTAAAAAAAACCAAATGGGCATTGGAGGTAATCATGATGAATTGCCACATCTGTAGAGGCAAATGACCTAAGTTGGTTGTACAGGTCAAACCATTTGTGTACTTCCCATTTGACAGGTCACACCATTTGTGTAGTTCCCATTTATGACACAATCACAAAAGGACATATGGATCCCATTATGCTATATTGGAAGCCTAACATTTGACACAAAAATAGATGACAAGATTCACACAATCCTGAGATTTGGCCCAGCTGGCTTATTTGCCAGTGAGAAGTTTGAAAGCTATGAAACCAAATAAAAATATAACATATATATATATATCTAGTGAATTACAAGTGTAAGAGGTCAGCCTTGAGGATTGTAAGATCCCAGCCGCTTAAGAACGTTGGCCACACCAGATATTATCAAACGAGCTGGGCCCACACGGAATCCTAGGTCTGTGAGCTCTTTCTGAGACATTCCTTTGAAAGCAGACCAGTGGTAGAAAGAATGTTCAGCCATCACAGACAAAGTGTGTCTGTCATTTTCAGACAAGTATGAAATGAGGAAAAATTCCGCCATGGTGAGATTGGCTTCTCCCCACCATGGAGTGCTGGTGGGGCATGCACCAGAAATTGAGTGAGAATTGGCCCCAGTTGGAGGGATAAGGGGGAGATCTGGCGCCTGGTTGGTGTTGATTTCATCAGTGGGGTCCACTTCAACCCCATCTTCTGAGGGGGGCCAAGATATGTGAGTGTAGTCAGACTCAGTGGTGCTGAGGCTAGGGGGGGACTACAACAACTTTAAATTAGTCAAGTTGCCCCTCCATTTTGAAAGATAAATCAAATGAATAACTTACAGGATTTTTTGATAATCTCTCCTTGTGTTCAGGGGAGAAATTGATTAAAACTGAGGCAGAAATATCCCCTTTCTTGGGGATATTCACCATGAGGCGTCGAAAGCGCTGGTACGTCAAAGCAGATACCGGTATCATTGTCCGCGGCGGACACGGCCGGTCCAAGCAAGATGGCGGGAGGCATCCTCATACTTCAGGATGCCTCCAACCATGAAGTCGCTGCGGGCCAAATCAAGAAAATCGAAAATTACTTTCTTGAATCGGCACAGCCGGTGGGTGGTGCGTTGGCTGACCGGCATAAGCTGACTATCGTTGGTCGGCCAGAAACCTTGCGCCTTCTCAGGCGCACAGAGTTTCAGAATGTTGTCGCATAGCCAGGGGTCAAACACAATGTCGACCAGGTTGGTGGATCTAGCCATAAGGGCTGATGGAGCGGGAAGGAGGGATGGGAATGGTTATGAAAGGACTGCTTAGTCCAGTCCTTTTATAACCTTTCTCATCCCTCCTTCCCGCTCTCTCCGGCTCCGAATCAATCATTGTCCTCAAGTCGACCGTAGATCTGAGTCCCGGTCAACTTGAGAACCTTGTGTGGATTCCAAGCCGGTTGGAATCCACACAAGGTTCTCAAGTCAACCGGGACTCAGATCTACGGTCGACTTGAGGACAATGGGGAGCTCAAGCCGACTTGAGAACCTCAAATGGCTCTCAAGTCGACATGAGCACCCCCCTTTGTGGTCAAGTTGACTTGTGGATGGTGCTCAAGTCGGCTTGAAAACATCATTTTGGTTTTCAGGTTGACTTGAGTACCGTTGGGGGGGCTCAATTGGACTGCATCACACCGTGAGAGCATTCGGTGGTCCTCAAGTCGACTTGAGGACCAAAAATGGTTCTCAAGTCGGCTTGAGGGCCCAGATTTGGCTCTCAAGTCGACCTGAGAACCATTTTTGGTTCTCAAGTTGGCCTGAAGACCCCATGGGTAGGAGGTCTCCCAGGCCAAAGCTTAATTTGGTCTGGAAGTCGACCTGAGGACCAATTTTCGTCCTCATGTCGACTTTTGTTGTCTGTTCGTCTTGAAGACGACTCAGATGTCAACCAGGTGCACCCGTGGTGTAGCTGAACAACAACATAAAACTCTCTTGATGTGGAAAAGTGCAGGGTAAAGTTTGACTGCTGAAAGATTCTTATTATTTTCCTGAGGCCATCTCATGCATAAACCTTCCTGAATCTTATAAAGTCAGTCGGTGGTCAAGTGGTGTAAGGGGGGAAGAGTTTAAAAAGTTATTAAAGATTGAGTTAAGTGGTGTGACTTAGTGCTTTGAGGACTCATCAATCCTATCAGACCCCAGAAATCCAGCCGAAGAGCTTATCCTTGTAAGATTACCTTCGGTTTGACCCAACCAGTGTTGTCCACCGCTCGTATTCGTTCACACGGACGTTTCGACTTACGATTGAGGTTGAGATTGATCGGTTATCGATCACCTGTAATCCACATCGTAGCCCTGGCTTCGCAGGTTGGGTCGGTCAGAGTGTTGAGCTCGAATGGGAAGTGGTAGGTTGTTTTGAGTGGTTGCTCGGCTTTCCGTCTCCTCTGGTGTTATCCTAAAGTGTCGATTATCCAATTTAGAGCCATCAAATTCAATCAGATGGTTTTAATCGATGGTGTATGGATGTGTAATACGTATTTCATACTGAGTGGAGACTGTGTGTATTTTCTATGAGGTCATATCGCACGACGACTGTACAATGAGGCAGGCAGGCTGAAGATAATAAATTTATTAATGGCTGTACACATTTAGTCTGTAGGCCTGAGCAACCATCCTGATCCCATGAGCGGCTAGTTGACCATTCCCTCTGGTGATAACCTCCTTCCTGCCTCCTGGTTTATTAAGCGTATCATCCCCCACCGATTCTCAACCAACCTTCCTCAGCGATCTTCACTCACAACCTAGAATTTAAACAAAATTCTTATCTCAGACTAAGAAACTAAAACACACACACACAAATCTCCGTTCTAAGATAAAACACCGGATTAACTAACCATCTTCCCCGTCTATAAAAATCTTCTCACCTCCATCATGTCCTCTCCACTCCACCGCGTCAAGCAACAAGTAGCGATCATTGGATCTGGGAACTGGTGAGTCGATATCTATCTATCTGTACAAGCTCTGTCGATCGACACTGATCAGATTCATGTTGTATCGCTCAGGGGCTCTGCGATCGCCAAATTGGCGGCCGAAAATGCGGCTAGACACAGTGATTACTTTGAGAAGGAGGTGCCAATGTGGGTATATGAGGAACAGGTAAGTCGTACACATAACAACCTAACTACTTACACACATCTCCTTACTGATTCTGACTGGTTATAGGTCAACGGTAAAAACTTAACTAGTATCATCAATGAAGATCACGAAAACGTCAAATATTTACCAGGAGTACAAGTTGAGTACCGATTACGATGATGATCATGGCTGTTTTCCAAGTCACTAATCATACATATTTTCAGCTACCATCAAATTTGAAGGCGATCCCATCGCTAACGGCAGCATGTAGATCGGCCACCATGCTAGTCTTCTGTTTACCGCACCAATTTATCCCAAACATTTGTCGACAGCTTAAGGAAGCCAACGTGATCGGTGCAGGAGCGTTTGCGATCTCGTTGACCAAGGGAGTCGATGTCGCGGGCGACAGGATCAAGATCATCGCGGATGTGATCGAAGAGGAACTCGGAATCAGCTGTGCTGCCCTCAGTGGTGCTAACATCGCCAACGAAGGTGCGTCCGTTGGCTTTTGGGGGACTTGATTTTCATCCTCCTCATCATTTTCCCCGCTACGCTTCCTTTTTAGTCGCTCTCAACAAGTTCTCAGAAACTACGATCGGCTACAGAGTCAAGGCAGAAGGTGAATTATGGCAAAAGCTTTTCCACACCGCCAACTTCCACGTGCAAATCATCGAGGACCGAGCTGGTGTCTCATTATGCGGCGCACTTAAGAACGTCGTGGCCGTTGCGGCTGGATTCTGTGACGGATTAGGTTGGGGTAACAACGCCAAAGGTCATTTTTTTTTCTCATCTAATCACCCCTCAAAATTCGTAAAGCTAATGTCCGTTGTTCGGTCATTCTCTAGCTGCTATAATGCGGATCGGTTTACTCGAGATGAAAAGCTTCAGTATGGAATTCTTTTCTGGCGTTAAGGTTCGTCGATCAAACTCCAAAACTCAATCTTTTATGAGATCCATACGAAATTATCCAGCTCAATTAGATGTGTTCACATGTCTGTTAAATAGACGGAGACCTTTGTTCAGGAATCTGCCGGTATTGCCGATTTGATCACCACTTGTACGTCACCTTACGTAACTAGTTTTCTGCAAGAAACGCTCGTTCAATCAACTAATTGGCACCCCACTATCCCTTTGAATGATCGGCTGTAGGTTTTGGTGGTCGAAACCGATTATGTGCCGAAGCTTATGTAAAAACTGGCAAGCCATTTTCGCAACTAGAGACCGAATTACTCGGCGGACAGAAATTACAGGGTGTGGCGACTGCCCAAGAGTTGAACACATTCCTCAAAGCTAAGGGAAGAGTTGAGGGTTACCCCTTATTTGGTGTGGTTGTAAGTCTCTCACTAGTTATTCTTTGGTTTAAAAAAGAAACAACCCATACCCATATTCCTATCCACAGTATAAGATCGCATTCGAGAACCTTGACCCCGCTAAAATGACCGCTCATCTTTAAACGAGGAGTGTGCTCTTACTATTGAATATGAAGCAAGCTTGATTTATGGACTCGAAAACCATCTAGATATAACACACAAGTCGAAAGAAAAATCGTTAGACGTTTTTGGTAAACATGTATATACATAGGTTTTCGTTTCGATCTGCGTTCTTTGATTGATCGGTCGGCATCTTTCTCTCTTCTTACTACGTTTGAGCAACTACATTCATTGTGTTCTTTATCTCCCTAGCATTATTTCTATACACTTAGACTTTCGATCTTTAGTAGTAGTAGCAGTCACATGAAGCCGAATTTCTTTTTTCCTTACTGTAATCCGATAGAATTCTCTTTCATAATCGACGTTTGCGTCAACCCTCTAGTTGCATAACCTCGTCGTATCCAGTGTCACCCTCCTTTTTTGTTATTTTTCCTCGAGAAGCACTCCAAAATATTCTACTCACTTTTAGACACATCTGTTTCTGGGCAATCATCTAAAGGCCCCTTGGGTCCTTTGATGAAGGAAATGGCGCCGTGAGGTGGTGGAAGAGAACAAGATGGTCATCTCCCTAGGTTCCCTCCCGGGACATGCACCGGGAGAGAATATATATAGGGGCTGCGACGAGTCCTCGGATGTGCAACCCCTTTGGGATACAACAGCCTTTTAGAGAGAGAATGAGTGGTTAATTTATTACTTCACCTCTTAATATTCACATTGAGGGAGTAAACAAGTATTTTTTTTTTTGGACAGCATTGAATAAGATGTTTATCGCAGCAATTGAAGAAAAAAAACGGTTGGGACAAGAGGAAAGAGAAAAGTTTTTTCTCAAAGAGGGGAAAATTGTATGAGATTGTTGATCAATGACCGACAAGAACAAAGTTGCTATTAGAATCAAGCAAAATTTGAACGAAGCAAAGTAGAACCTTGGAAATCCAAGGTTAGCGTAGCGGGCTAGCCTAACAAGGCGGAGAAAGAACAGACGCTTGGGACGTGTGACTCAGTTGTTTTGCCTCTATCGGCTTCCCTTGAGCCTTTCGAAAAACGTCTATTATTTCACCATAAAGCGTAGCCGACGGTTTGTTTCTGACAGAGGGATCACACATGATATCGGCAAACTTGTGGACACAACGAATGAGAGGCTCGGATTTTGCGTAATGAGGCGTGAAATCGTCGATAAGACGATGACGCGCAAGCTTACCTAAGTAAACCTTCTTGATGTCCGCTAGGCTTAGCGGGCAAAGCCAATCCCAATGTGACATACAAGTCTTTCTCTTCCTTTCACGGGCAGGATAATAGATGCAAACAAATGCCAAGACCCAAAAAAATGATTCCAAGTCATCCTGAAATTCATGCGGATTTTCTTGTGAAAGGAGACCGTAGGACATGAAGAATTTGGTGCCGATGCGTGCGTGACGCTCTTCTTCATCTACGATGGGGTAAGCAATTGCCGTATCTAGGTCGATTAGGAATGATGTTTGATCTGGATCGTCTTTCCGATTGTTAATCACAAGATTGTTGAGCGAGATGTCTCGGTGAAGATAGCCAGCGTTCAATAAGGCCTGATGCCCTCTAATACAGCCCTCGAAGGCCTCCAACAGATGAATCGGAGTTCTAGCTTTCCAAATCGGTCGTCCCACATCTTTGAGAATCAGCCGCCTGTGAACCCGATTGACAAATTCATTTGTCTTTATTGGAATGTCAGAGTCATCAGTAAATTCGATCTGTGGGGCGTTTCTGAACTCAAAGCCTGCCCAAACGTGAGATTCAATGTTGACTATCTGGTTGGTGATGTTGACATCTTCATGATGGTGATATTGCACCATATGAGGGATATTTTGTTGTGTCATGTCACGGAGTATTTCACCTTCTTGTTTCTGTTGCTGGGGCTGCCAAGATTCCTTGATCAGAAACTTTTGATGCTCGTTACCAGAGAGATGCGCTTGCCAGCAAGTGGTCCCACGTCCGCAGATTTTCAAGGCTCGGAAGACGAGGTGGTCTATTACAAGCTCTTGGGGACCGGATTCAGTGTTAATTTGTATCTTCTGTGATTTTCGAGTTCTGGTGCGAGACTGCCAGTCGGTATCAATAAAGGTTGGATCAAAGCCGAGGAGTTGCTTATCACACATTAAAAAAAGCAGAATGAG
The DNA here is from genome assembly GCA_007896445.1 of Puccinia hordei. Taxonomy (NCBI): domain Eukaryota; kingdom Fungi; phylum Basidiomycota; class Pucciniomycetes; order Pucciniales; family Pucciniaceae; genus Puccinia; species Puccinia hordei. Next base: position 499,238 of record RDRW01000064.1, on the reverse strand, counting down.
TTTGGTGAAATCATAGAGGTTGTCTTTGGTCTCTTTAATGTCAAATAATTCAGAACCAACGGCTCCGGACCTATCAAACTGCCAGAGCCGCACGGATGTTGCACATAGTGCAAACCTCAGGACATAACGTCGGGTGGGCTGAGCTTGGAAGACCTCGGAGACGCAGATGGCCAAGGCGAGTTCAGCTTCTGGTGTATCACATATGTTTGGCTTCACCTCAACAGGGACCAGAATATCTCTAGAGTGCTTGCTACACTCAAAAGACCGGGACGTGATCGCGGCATTCAACTTCCGGTTGCCATCATTGCCCATGAAACACCCGCTAGGATAGACCTGCCAAGTACGGGAATGCTGATGGGGTGGTGTTTCTTTGTCAAGCCAGGTAGAGAGATGTTCGACAAGCAATGTGAGCCAGTTCAACAAGGAACGCTGCGACCTGTCTGGCAATATTTCTTGATACTTTTGATTAATGAAGCTTTCGTGGGGTTGCACAAGCAAGGTGGGATCGATGTTGTGTTGCTGGATGAAATGTTTTACCAAACCTTGAACGTTTGTGTACATTACACCCTTCAATTGGCGTAGGAGAACAGGAAGGAATTCCCATTTGAACGTCCAAGAATCCACCAGCCTTGATGTTTTAAACCTCACCGGTGCCAAAGAGAAGTCTGGATGGCCCAGAGGGCGAAAGTTTCTGCGATGAAGTCAAAGATTTCTTGATTAGATTTAGTTTTGTTGGCAAGGATGAGCGTGATAAGAGGCATGAAGTCTTCAAAGCACTCTTGACGGGGTATGGAAGACATTTTTGGCATTACATCCTGAACGTCTAAATCAGGACTCGATAGCATGATGTGGAAATAGAGATGTAGGATCTGTTGCTGGATTTCTTTAAAACAATCAAAGTCAGATGATAGTTGATTTGATAATTTGACGAGTGATTACTTGTTTAGCTTACCAACCTCATCAAGCCCAAGGAATTGTTCGACGGTGTTGATCCCTATTGAGGTAAGAGCATTACGCATACGTTGTTGGATAGATTTCTCCAGCTCGTCCATGCTGAAGGGGTGGTGTGATGTTTGGCTGAGGTTGTGAAGTGGAAAGTTGTTGAAGGGTTTGCTGTTGATGGTTGTAGCTTGGGTGTCATTACATACAGCTGGCCCAAAAAACCTTGCGGTTTTTGCAGGTTTTTTTTTTTTTTTGCCGCGTTTTTTTTTTTTTTTTTTCCCCCAAAAATATTTTTTTCCCCGGCCCCAATTCAATCGGTTGGAGAGAACCTGGCTGTGCCATCATCCCCGGGCCGGAGATATTGCCGATATCCTCAACCAGCAAATCACCCAACGTAAGCAGCAAATCAAGGTAGGGTAGTATTCCAGAATGATTCTTTTTGAAACTTACTCACAACCAATTTTATATTTTACAGGTTCCGATGGTGTTTCAGAAGTACTCGGCCGATTTGAAATACTCGGCAGTCCGGTACGCTATTGATGGCAAAACGCTAGACGAAATCAACGAACGGTTGGGATCCAAGATAAGCCCGGATTCGCTACGACAATGGAAGTCTCTTTACGAAAGGACCCGGGCTGTCGTGTGTGATCCATCAACTTACGCTCCCAGGGCACAGCCATTGGTTTTGAATGCCAAAGACACCCAGTTCATTAATGATTTGATTACTGACAAGCCAACGATGTATCTAAACGAGATTTGACAATCTCTGTTCAATCAACATGGAATTGACGTATCGCAGCAAACAATATCAAACACGCTACACAACCACTTACAAATGTCAAGAAAATTGCCCAGGACGGTCAATCCTTTGCAAGACGCCAACGAACGGGCAACATATCTGGCCCGAATTGTTTGCATACCAGCATCATGCCTTGTTTTTACTGGTGAGTGGCAGTAGGTTGTGTTCAGCAAGATTCATTCCTAACAACATACAACTACAGATGAGCCGGGGGTATGCCTTGAAGCCGTACAACAAACCAGAGGATGGGCCCCCATCGGTCAGCAAACACCACATGTTCACCGCCAACAAAGTACACACCAATATAACGTTATTCCAGCTATCTCGATATTGGGTTTGGTGGCCCATATGGTCCAGGAGGAATTGGTTGATTGCTTTTTGTTCGAGTTTTTCCTTGAGAATATCTTGGTAAGTTTTTTTAATCATCATCATAACACATTTTCCAGGGATTAATGTGATCAATATTTGATCATAGCTCCCATCCATGAACCCCTTTCCATTGCCTCGAAGCGTCCTTGTATTGGACAACGGGAGGGTAGCGAGTATCGTGGAGAATCAAGGTTGCCTCATACAATATCTGCCAGCTTACTCACCGGATCTTAACCCCATTGAAAAGGGGTTTGCTGTTTACAAGGCCCATCTGAGACGATGGGAAGAGCTCCTGACGGGGGGCGATGAAGATTATGAGGTGATTGACACTTTTATTCCCCTTGTTTTCACTTCAGACTTGACCAGGAGCCTGTTCTTTGGCTCAGGCTATGCAATTTGATTAAAAAATTGTCCTGATTACAATTTATTGGTCTTGACGGGTTTCTTTCCTTTTTTTATTTAAATTTTCTTTATTATGATCCCTTTTTTAGTGCTCCATGTGTCATTTTCATGCTTATTTTTGTATCCATTTTCCATCCTTTTTTTTTTGAAAGGTATTGAAATTTTATGCTACATTATTTTTATAATCCTTTTTGGGTTGTCTCATTATTAAGTTTATTTTTGGCCTAGTTGCTTATCTCACAATTGAAGAGTGCCACAGTACCAATAACTTCAAGGCATTGAAACTTTTTAAAACAGTAAGGACACTCAAATTGTCCTCGCGGGGAATTTTTTTTTGTAAAATTTCACTTGAGGGACAAATACAGTAAAGACACTCAATTTGTGCTTGCGGGGAAAAAAAATTGTAAAATTTCACCTGTAAAATTTCACTTGAGGGGCAAATACAGCTAAGACACCCAATTTGTGCTTGAGGGGAAAAAAATAGTGTAAAATTTTTATTTGAAAAGTTCACTTGAGGGCCAAATATAGTTCACATAAATAGTTTTGCTTGATGAAAAAAATTGGCATTTAAAATTTAAGAATTACAATGATTATCGGTTGATAGAGGAGATATTCTGGCCTACTCATTGGGTGCGTTTTGAAATGCGGGTTAGACGGCGTTTGAATCGCTTAAGACTTGTAACCAGGGTTCTTGCCGGAACGAGTTTGAGACCCGCTTTTTTGAGATTGCCCTTGGTAACCTGGCCAAAAGAGTTGTAGTGGGTGATACCAAGCTCATTGAGAGCTGCCTTAACTTCATCGCAATGAGGGTCCACGTGGCAAAATCGCAAGTAGTCGTCCAGATCAACACTGTCGTCGGATGTCACAGGGGACGAAGGGGCTTCAACACCAGGGGTAGGATTGTCGTTTGAGGAGGTTAACGGTAAAGTTGAGCCAGATGGGAATGTTATTGGAAGACCCCCGGGTATAGGAATCAGTGATGAAGATGGGTAGGGAATAGGATGAACACCAGGGAGAGACATGCCACCATAGTTCATGGGAGGCATACATGGCATGCCTCCCATGAACCATGGATATGGCATCACCATGGGTTGGCCAAACATACCTGCTGTAGAATTGATGAGGGTAGCACTCGTTGGAGTAGCCGGTAACTGATGTTCCTCGCCGACTCTGACTGAGCTTGGACTCTGATGCGGGGATTGGTTCGAAGAATTGGGAGACCTTGCTCGTCCGTATCGTTGGGCTTGAAGCTCGGCTTTTGTGATGTAAGCAAACGGGGGAGACTTTGGGGGATTATGAAGCGTGACATCCTTATTTTTGACCTGCTATTAGACCGCAGTTAGATGATGTTTCTACATGGGAGAAAAACGAAAATCTTACCATTGTTTGAGCCCAGAGACCAATCCTCTCGATGGTGAGCAAGATAAAGCGGTTAGGATCAGTTGGGTTGATAAAAACCGGGGTCTCGCTGGTACCTGTGAGTCGCTCGCATGGCATGTGTGTTGCGCAAAGCAACCGTATGTTTTCGATCACCGTGGCTGAGGAGATTGCGCCGTCGCTAGGCTCATTATCGGAGTTTTCGGCGACATCGCTATGTTTCTTCTTGAGAGATTTCAATGCTTGTTCTTTCTACAAGCTCAGAAAAAAAAAGCATTGTCAGTCGCCCGTGCCGAAAACAAAATCAACATCAAAACACACCTGAGCAGCCTGTTTGGGGTCGCGTTGTACCAAGGTGACTGTGTGCCTTCGGCCATTGACTGGCTCCTTGCATATTTCAAGGAACTGGTCAAAAAGGTCATTGTTTTCCAACATACCTTTTTGGTTACCAGCAAATATTCCACCATGCGGGATCACCGCGTGCCAGGTAATTGATCCCTTGTCTTCATGCTCTTGAGCATGTTCGCCTATTTCTTTCTCATCCAAACAAGATATAATATTGATTGCAAGCATCTTGAAGGCTGCAAGGCTACCCTGTGCGGTATTCCAGCTAAACAATAATTTGCCTGGGGTCGGCTTTAGTTTCGTGTACTTCTCATCTGGATCAGCCATCAACTTGCGCTTGTTGGATCCCCAAGTAGTAGTACGTTTTCGTGCGGTGTCTGGAACGAAGAACGAGTATTCTAAGTTGATTTTGACATCAACATCTTCATCTTTTTGTTGAGCATCTACATTGGTCAATCCAGCTAGCGTTTCCGATCGTTCTGGCGGGTTGGCTGGAGGGACCGATGTGGTAGTAGTTGAACCATCTTCACAGCCGCGGGACAACCACGAGTCAATATCTGCGATCTGGGGAAGCAATGGAGTATTCTTGAGATCGAGGTAGTAGTCATCTGGTTACAAAAAAAAAATTAGTTTTTTTTGAATGGATGAATGGGTGAGAATGAATGAATGAAAAAGAAAAATTGACTCACCAAGAGACATTCTTGCACCTAAAATATTCGAGCCACTTGTATTGATTCCTGATTGTGGAGACGTTGGGTGATTTGCTGGTTGAGGATATCGGCAATATCTCCAGCCCGGGGATGATGGCACAGCCAGGTTCTCTCCAACCGATTGAATCGGGGGCCGGGGAAAAAATATTTCTGGGGGAAAAAAAAAAAAAAAACGCGGCAAAAAAAAAAAAAACCTGCAAAAACCGCAAGGTTTTTTGGGCCAGCTGTACTAGCATGCATTACACTCAGATGCTTAAACTCTGTTTCTCTCTTCTCCAAAAGACTCCTCCTCAGGTGTGTCAGAATACCAACATCTCAAAAGATGATGTTGATGAATTCATAATGTTGGCAACCAATGGTAAATAGCTCGTTTATGACAGCCTACATGATGCCAAGGATAATTCCTTCTAGCTACATGTGGTGCAAAGATATGATAAAAAGAGTTTAGGAATGCTGGGGTTATATGTAACAAGCTTAATTCCAAGGTAGTCTGTGGAATTATGGTGTAAAAAGTAAGAGAAAATGATAATAATCTACATATGACTTATAAGGGAATGCCTCTTGCAAGCCAAACAAACCATGCACCATTTGTACTGCATCAATACATGCAACCTAATGGGTTGATGTTGGCCCATTAGGTTGCATGACACGGATCACAGATTGGCATCAATCCGTGTCAGAAGTCACCATTGGCCTCTCAGAAAAGAGCTTCCCCAAAATTGGGGGCTATACACTTGTTATATTAAACAAAATTAATATAATTAAATTAAAATCAGAGGCTTGGAATGGTGGGTGTTGGAGCTGGGTGTTAACTGTAATGTTTGTAAGGAAGACAGGGCTAAAAGAATAACTACTAAGGACCTTACCAGACTATTTATTAAGAATGTATCTAATGTAAATGGTGGGTAAGTGTCTAATAGGTACGCAAAAGCATGAGGAGCCTTCTTTGGGTGGTTGAAGAGCTCCTCAAATAGTCCTGGGTTCCCTCTGGGGCCCTATGGGTGTTGAAGGCCAACTTGTGTGGGCACTTTGGCTATGGACTGGCCTTCCTGGTAACACTACAGAAGCTTGTGCCTTGGGTAATAGTCACCAAGTTCCATATATATCAATTTATATTTTTTTATTCATTGTAGTGTATTACTTTATTAATCACAGCATTGTGGTGCATTAGGACTGATTGTGTGATTAGTATTAGAGACTTATTTCTGTTCAATTGGATTCCAAAATGAGCCACAGTACTTGCTTTGTACTGTTGTTTTTTATCTATTGTACTTTTGATTAATGTATAAAACATTATTAATATGCTCTGTTATTCCTAGTATGGTAGATCAAGCGCGTTTGGGCACCCTGCCAAGTCAGGTGATTTTTTGCCCAAGTGCGCTTGGCCAACCCTAAAGCCTGCTTAGCCAACCACCAAGCTGGGTTGGCACTGGCCCAACCCCTGCTTGGCACTTGCCCAAGTTGGGGTGGGTTGGACACAAGCTTTGCTTGGCCAAAGCCAAGCAAAGGTGCCACACCCACCATTTTTTTTACATTTTTATTATTATTAGTTCTTTGTACAAATTAAATAAATATGTATTTTTTATAACTAAAGGATAAAAATAAGAAAAAAGAAAAATACATACAAAATGCAATGAAAAAAATAAGAAAGATTACTCAGGATGGGCCAAGAGGGGCCCGGTAATTTCTTGCATGTCAGCACAGGAGCAATAAAGTTGCTGACAGTGCAAGAAGAATTGTTTTGATTTTTCTGGGGTGATTGCTTTGGTAATCTCCTCTTTGATAGTCAAGACTAATGTTGCCCGGTTAGGCGGCTCCTTTGATTGAGTGGAAGGAGTACTCAATTGGGTTGAGAAATGGTGAGTAGGGGGGGAGGAATTCAAGCTTGATCGATTTTGAGTTGTTGAGTGCGCTCTTGACTTCCTCAAATCAATTGCCGCGGTGAATGGGGGTGTTATCCATTATGATTATTGCTTCATTTGGGAGTCGGGCACCAAGGCTAGAGAGGAAGAGGCAGCAGTAATCTGCCCCTAACCCTTTGACCTTGGTGTTGTTGGCTTTCAAAAGTTTGTGGTAAACAAAGACGTCCTTGCCCAAGGCCCCAATGAGCGTAACCTGCTTTGCCTTGGGCCCTAGGTTCAAGACAGCAGGCTTCCCTACATGTATCAACAAAAAAAAAAGGAAAATGAATAACAAAAAATAGAGAAAGAAATAGACGCACCTAAGGGTGTGTACCCAAAGGTTCTCCCAGAATTCAGATCAAATCCTGCCTTGTCAACAAAGACAACCAGTTGGCCAAGGTGCAAACCTCACCAATTGACAAAATTAGCATGCTGTTCTATCAAGCCGGGTTTGATCCAGGATGCCGGGATATTTGTAACCATCTTCCAAGATATATTCATGTCGTGGATGAGGTTAATGATTGCCTGTGTCAACACTTTGATTTGGAATTTGTCCAGGAGAAATTTGGCGAGTTCAGGAAGGGTTGTCAATGATTTCTGATTGAGTTGATGAAGCAACTCTGTTTTCATCTCGTCTGTAAACTTACTTGGTCATTTTTTGTGAGTCTTCACATGATTAGGGTCCTTGGCCTTGATCCTCTGGACTTGACAACAATAAACTGGGCGTTGATAAACGCAGGCCAAGCGCGCACGGCAACGCCAGCCCGCACGCCATTTTATTTTGGCGTGCGGGGCCTACACGCCCTTTTTTTTTGGCGTGTAGGGTCTACACGGCAAAAAAAAAGGGCGTGTAGGCCCCGCACGCCAAAAATGGCGTGCGGTTCCCACACGCCTTTTATTTTTGGCGTGTGGGCCCCGCACGCCAAAGAAAATTGGCGTGTGGGACCCGCACGCCAATTGTTTGGCGTGCGCTCCCACACGCCAAACGATTGGCGTGTGGGAGCGCACGCCAAACAATTGGCGTGCGGGTACCACACGCCAATTGTTTGGCGTGTGGGGGGATATCGCATGCGATATCCCCATACACATAATACATACATGTATTATGTGTATGGGGATATCGCATGCGATATCCCCTCGCTCACGTAATCGAATGGTAGAGACCATTCGATTACGTGAGCGAGCCCGCCGAGTCTGATTCCTTTCAGGAATCAGACCGTCGGTCTGGTTGTTTTCAACCAAAACAACCACGAATTCGCGACACCCACCCAAAAAGAAATGTGAGTAACAAAAAAAAAAAAAAAAAAAAAAAAAAAAAAAAAAAAATGAGAAATAAAAAATGAGGAAAAAACCCCAAAAAAACCAAAAAAAGGGTTTTTTTGGGGTTGAATTTTGTGGAAAAGCCCACAGGCCCAGGGCTCCAACACCCAACTGGCCAAAGACAGGGCCCAATGGCCGTAAGAAGGGGCCCGCCTCTGCCCATCACCTCCCATGGGCCCACAGGCCCACTTTGATGCTCCAAAGGGGCAATAAAACATTCAAAGGGGCCATTCAAACCCCCCAGGCAGCTCAAAGGGCCCCGTATAAGCCCCCAACGCACACCATCCCCCCCAAAAGTGGCCCAATGGGCCCATCTCACACACAATCAATCCCCACATCTCTTCCAATTTTTTCTTTCAATTTTTTTTTACCATAGATATCGTAACACGTGCTGACATACTCTCCCATTCAAATGCTAACAGATTCCGCACAAATCACCAATTTGACTTCAACAATCAACAATGTCTTCACATCAGACAAGTGAACTAGGACGTGAGATTCATTCCTTTATTTTGTGTATAATATAAGTCCCTGGCTCACTCCCACCCACCCTCCCACCATTACACAGGTTTGGATCTCTGGGAAAAATGCACAGAGCTGGCGCGGCACCCTGCGTTGAAACCAGATGAACGTGAAAACCTGGAGAATTGGGCCTCTAAAATAAAGGCTGAATACGAGCAGTCAGACGATGAGAATGAACAGGTCTTCAGAACCCCGGCCCCGGCTAGAAACACCTTAGGCGCCACTAGGCCTGCTCCACCACAGTCACACCCACGCCCTGAATTTGCAACCGACTCAATGGCATACTTATATGCACACACTCCTGATCACCTACCTCCTGCAACCAACCCAATCCCCACGCTCAATCAATTTGCAAACCAAATCAACAAGGATGTTCAATATGGCCATCCCAACACAACAAACCCAGCTGATGGATCCCCACGTCGAAGCGGAGAGATGCGGACAGATGTCAAAGGCCACAAGACAACCCTCAACACCTTTGGCCAGTCTTTCCTTCAAGGCGTACAAAGGGACCAAGCACTCATTGGCCAGAAGTCCTCCAAAGCCCCCAATGCGGACGGGAGACGAGAAATTAACAATCCAGCCATCCGGGACAGCTCTGAAGACCCTGACGCAGAGGGTGAAACAGATGACTCTGAAGATGGTGCAGAAGACCAGCAAGTCCTCCAACAATTCCTTCATGGACATCCCAAACCTACCTTCCACCAGGAGCCAGTCCATGAACCGGTGCCACAACAAACCCGATATCGCTATGACATGGTACGAATTGAAGATCCTACGGTTGAGGACCCGACGAGCAAAAAGGCGCGCCTGGACAACTCTGCTTCTTCTTCTAAAAATACAGGCCCCATGTATAATTTCTTCACCCCTCATCCCACCTCTCACGAATTCATCACTGCGCAATCACTGCAAGGCCTCAGAATTCCACGGAACCCCCCTGTTGCTGGGCCATCAACAGTCAAGCCACCTATCCAAAGACCACCGGGCGAATCAATTCCTCCTCCCCCGGTCCTGACGCCTCCTGGTAAGTCACTCCCCATTGCTTATGCACACCCATCTTGTAATTAACATCCCTCCTTTGCGCACAGCTATGGGTCTATTTATCCCTGGCCCAATGCTTCCAAAAGCATTGGCAGATGATTTGAATGAAAATTTGGCGGGTGGAATTGCGTGGTCACACCGTTCAGCCGAGAAAATGATTCAAAACATAGCATTCATCCTCACACACCTTCGCTCAATGGTCACACCACATCCAACGATGCCACAGGAGTTCAGCCGAGTCGTTTGGAGGGAAGTGGATACACTTCTGAAGGCATGCAAATCTGGTAAATACTCACCTTTTTTCTCACTTGTTCATACATCACAAAGGCTGATATTTGTGTGGTATGCAGAGAGAATTCTTAACCCCACTCAACCTGGTGCTCTCTCTCTGATAACTCCTGAAGTTGTCAACATGGCACAGCTCGAGGCTTCCCAGGAGAACCGGAAGGCGCCGCCGTCCAAACGTGTCCAGACCCACACACTTGCGGCGAATCTGGCCTCATACTTTTCTCCAAGTGACCACGCTTATCTCCGGCTTAAAAGTGCTTTGCAAGACTGCTGGGCCCTTCGACACATGGAGCAACAGGGCAGTGAATGGCAGCCTCTCCCCCTGGACGAATCTTTGGTGCATACTGCCCATCTTGCATTCCAACGAACTTATGAAAACCTTGGAAGTCACGCAAAGGATGGATCAAGCCCCCAACCAAACACCTCCGGTCTCAAGGTCCTTGGTCTATACTTCACGGGGGCTATGTCAGCCTTGTGTTACATCTGCGGTCTCCAGGCACCAACAAGACCAAAGTATAAAAAGCTTGATGAGTGGTCAACATTAAACACGCGGGAGCAAATGCGGATGCTTGCTGGTCTCCTGGTTTTTGGTCCAACAACCACCTTTGTCACTAACAAATACGGGTCCGAACGTCCGACTACTTCAAATGCTTCGGCCTTATTGGAATTTGGCGCCAATGTTGTGAAACATAAGGTTGATAGTGGTAATACTTCAGTGATGCCTCACGGGACTTTGGATAACCTCCGATTATACTTTCTCAACTTTTTGTGCTCCATGGGATTTAACCGGATTGGTCATGATGGTTTGCCAATGGTTGATTGGAAAAAAACCCATGAAGAGTTTCACAAATGTTTTTCTATTCAAAACCTCCAAATTTTGTTTTCCCAAGATATAGAAATAGCTGTAGCCAACTACCACTTCTGATAATAGTACCGGGTGTTGTTTTTTCTTTGGTTTCCCTTTTATTTCTCATTCACATGCCCTTGAGTTGTAATTTCCACCACTGTCTTGCTCATCCACTTGAATGAAACATCAGACTTAAGTGTTTTTTGAAATATAACCCAAACAGAGTATTATTAATAGGCATCCAAGGAGTACTCATGTGGGTTTGTGGTTTCTACCTTATTGAAGGTAGGTTGTGGCCAATTCTTGATGATATATCAGCATTAAACTATAGATTATCCAGAATTGGGCTATTGGGATTCCTTAGTGGTATCATAATTATTATAGGGCATTAAGGAACAAACCCGGTTTTTCCGCGTTTACACACAGTTTTACACAGCGGCAACCTCAAATTTGCTGCGCAGCACACCCGGTTTTCCGCTTTTAAACCCTTTTTTTTATTTTTTTTTTGCGGGCGGATTTTGATTTTTTTTCAACATTTGAAAAATGTTTAATATACTTCCAGGGGTGTAGAAATTTATGGTAATTTTTATTTCCAAAAAAACAATGTCTTCTATTTTTTTTTGCCCATAACATATCAGTTCAGGAATGTAATTCAGGCTTATATTCACCATTTGTAAGCATTTTCTAGCTGTTATCAGTAGTGTTGATAAAAATTTCTCTTTCTTATATGTATTATTTGTGTGCTAATAAATTATTAACTTGCAATTATGTCTCTTGCTTTGTATTTTATTTATTTATTTTATTCATTTCATTTATTCTAGGGCATTAATAAAAAAACCCAGTTTTTCCGCATTTACACCCAGTTTTCCGCATTTACACCCGGTTGTTGGTTATTTAATAAACAACATGTAACACTCCAAAGCATCATGCAATGTACCATACCTCTGTGTATAATTGTATTTCCATTTCTTTGTCATGAAATCTGATAAGAAGTCAATTTTATAATCAGTATTTGTTTCCAATGAATTCTTCACCCTCTAAAGTGTATGAATCCATTTAAAAACTCCCTGAATATCTTGAAAGACAGATGTGAAGGTGTTTGGAAATAGATTGAGTCCAAAAATCATCAAAATCCAACCAGTGATTTAAAAAAAAAACTGTTATTCACATTAAATTCTACACCCCTTAAAGTGCTTAGAAAAGTTTAAAAAATGTGAAAATGTTGAGAAATCCTGGAAATTAAGCTGTCAGGATCTTTTATGAAAAAACCGGCGGGATTGGCCAAAAAAAAAAAAAACCATGGTTTTTGAGCAAAATAGAAATTACCATGAAAGTCTAAACCCCTGTAAGTATGAGAAATAAATTTATAACTTTGAAAAATAATGGAAATCCGCCGGCAAAAAATTAAATTAAAAAAAAACCGGGTGGATTGGCCAAAACAAGTAGAAGACACAGTTTTTTTGCAAATTAAAAATTACCACAAAGTTCTACACCCCTTTAAGTATAATAAATAAATTTAAAATTTTGATAAATAAATAATGTTTACTGGTTTTACTTATTTAAAATGCCGCCCTCCATATTTTTGTTTTGTTTTGTTTTGTTTTGTTTATATTCCTTGTTTTGATTGTTTATTTTATTTGTTTTAAATAAAATATCAAATGAGGATGATTGGGGAGGTCACGCGCATCAAATGCCGCGCTCCACGTGCTATTTGCTTAAAAATTAACAATACAAAAAACCCGGTGTAAATGCGGCAAACCGGGTGCACTACGCAGAAAAGTGGGTGTAAATGCGGAAAAACTGGGTTTTTTGATTAATGCCCTTATTATATTAAAGGCCCTTTTATTAATATTAATAAAATATTAACTTATCATCGCGTATGTGTCATTTGTTATTGTCACATCTTATAAGTATTATTTATTATCATAGAGTAACCTGAATTATTCATGTGTTAGTTAATCAACGTATTATTAATTTAAGTATATCATTTATTGTAAAGATTGATTGTAGTTTAATCATACTATATTATCACCCTATTATTAATTATCACAGAGTAGCCTGAATTATTCATGTGTTAGTTAATCAAGGTATTATTAATTTAAGTATATTTAAATTGGGCATTAATAAAAAAACACGGTTTTTTCCGCATTTACACCCGGTTTTACGCAGCGGCGACGTCCAAATTGCTGCGCAGTACACCCGGTTTCCGCATTTACACCCGGTTTTTTTATTTAATTTTTGCGGGCGGATTTGCATTGTTTTTCGAGATTTTAAATTTATTTATTATACTTACAGGGGTGTAGAATCTTATAGTAATTTTTCTTTTTGCAAAAAAACTATGGCTTCTATTTTTTTTGGCCAATCCACCCGGTTTTTTCATAAAAAATCCTCACAGCTTGATTTCCAGGATTTCTTTTATTCATTTCATTTATTCCATTTATTTTGTTTAATTTAATCTAATTTTGTTTTGTTTATTTTACTTGTTTTACTTATTTATTTTATTTGTTTTAAATAAAATATTGAATGAGGATAATTGGGGAAGTTGCGTTATTCATAAATCATTAACTTGCAATTATGTCTCTTGCTTTTAATTAATTGATTAATTTTATTCATTTCATTCATTCTTATTTGTTTAATTTTATATCATTTACTTTTGTTTATTTTACTTATTTAAAATGCTGCCCTCCATATTTTTATTTTGTTTTGTTTATTTTCCTTGTTTTAATTGTTTATTTTATTTGTTTTAAATAAAATATTTAATGAGGATGATTGGGGAGGTCACGCGCATCAAATGCCGCCCTCCACATGCTATTTGCTTAAAAATTAAAAATTAAAAAAAACCGGGTGTAAATGCGGAAAACCGGGTGCACTGCGCAGCCGCAGCTGCGCAGAAACCCGGGTGTAAACGCGGAAAAACCGGGTTTTTTTATGGGCATTAATAAAAAAACCCGGTTTTTTCCGCGTTTACACCCGGTTTTACGCAGCGGCGACGTCCAAATTGCTGCGCAGTACACCCGGTTTTCCGCATTTACACCCGGTTTTTTTATTTAATTTTTTGCGGGCGGAATTTCATTATTTTTCAAAATTTTAAAATTGCTCAAAATACTTCTTGGCGTGTAGAATTTTATGGTAATTTTTATTTTTTCAAAAAAACTATGTCTTCTATTTTTTTTGGCCAATCCACCCGGTTTTTTTTCAATTTAATTTTTTGCGGGCGGATTTTCATTATTTTCCAAAGTTTTAAATTTATTTATCATACTTAGAGGGGTGTAACATTTTAGGGTAATTTTTATTTTGCAAAAAAAACAAGCATTCTATTTTTTTTGGCCAATCCACCCGGTTTTTTCATAAAAAAACCCCACGGCTCAATTTTCAGGATTTCTCAGTATTTTAAATTTTTTTAAAACACTTTAAGGGGTGTAGAATTTAATATGACAAACAGTTTATTTTTAACTTCACTGGCTTTCTTTTTATCATTCTTGGACAGAATTTATTTCTAAACACCTTCACGCCTGTCTTTCAAGATATTTGGGGAGTTTTTAAATGGATTAATACACTTTAGAGGGTAAATAATTCATTGGAAACAAATACAGATTATAAAATTAACTTGTTATCAGATTTCATGACAAAGAAATGGAAATATAATGATACACAGCGGTATGGTACATTGTATGATGCTTTGGAGTGTTACATGTAAGATAATTATTACACATTACATATGGGTTCAGGAATGTAATTCAGGCGTAGATTCACCATTTGTAAGCATTTTCTAGTTGTTATCACTAGTGTTTATAACAATTTCTCTTTCTTATACTTATTATTTGTGTGCGCATTCTTAGTCTGTACTAATGTCTCTGTGTTTTTTTATTACATTTATTATTTATTAATAAATTATGACCTTGCAATTATGTCTCTTGCTTTTTATTTTATTTATTTATTTCATTCATTTCATTTATTCTTTTTATTTTATTTTATTTTGTTTATGTTTATTTTGCTTGTTTTACTTCCTTATTTAATTTGTTTAAATAAAATATTGAATGAGTTGGGGAGGTTGCGCGCATCAAATGCCGCCCTCCATAATTTTATTTTGTTTTGTTTGTTTATTTTCCTTGTTTTAATTGTTTATTTTAATTGTTTTAAATAAAATATTGAATGAGGATGATTGGGGAGGTTGCGTTATTCATAAATCATTAACTTGCAATTATGTCTCTTGCTTTTAATTTATTTATTTAATTTATTCATTTCATTTATTCTATTTATTCAATTTTATATCATTTTATATTATATTATTTTGTTTATTTTCCTTGTTCTATTTATTTATTTTATTTGTTTTGGGGTCACGCGCATCAAATGCCGCCCTCCACGTTCTATTTGCTTAAAAATTAAAAATTAAAAAAAACCGGGTGTAAATGCGGAAAACCGGGTGCACCGCGCAGCCGCAGCTGCGCAGAAAACCGGGTGTAAACGCGGAAAAACCGGGTTTTTTTATTAATGCCCTTTTTTTATTAGGGGGTATCAAATATGACCAAATCCACCATTATCTAATCAACTGGTTTTGAAAATCCACCATTTTTAAAAACCATGGGAATCTATGTAAAGGGGTTCAGAATACTCAAAGGTTAAAGTTTGGTCAAAAAACTAATTCACTGGTTTTGGATGTGGATTTGGTCATATTTGATACCCCCTATTAATGCCCTTTAAATTAAGTATATTATTTATTGTAAAGATTGTAGTTTAATAATACTATGTTATCACTTCTTAAAGTCATAATGATGAATTAATAATACTAATAATATTCACTAGAGATCTTAAAGGAATAATGTTAAAGAATAATAAGAATGGCAAATATTAATAAGGATAATAATAATTAGTGTTACTTGCAGTAACTTGGTACGTTTAATCATTTAGGTATCAAAGAGTGAAGAGTAGTGGAAGGGGAAACACAGTCTAGCCAAGCAGCTGCTGGGCTCTTGTGAAATAACCGGGAGACTTTAGGGAGAGGAAAGGGAATCGTGGGGGTCCGCTTGACTATCACACGTATCCAATGATTATCATTGAAAAATGATAAGAAGAGGGCTGGCAGCGGTTTAGGGTCCGGGGGAACAGTGGCGGGAATATATGTGGTGCTCCCGCCCGTTCTGCTGAGGAAGACAAATGGCCGGTTATACGCATTGGCCAGAATTGGTCCCACATCCAACTTGCTCATCCATTTGTTCATGGGGACTGATCCACGTGGGTCAGTCACCTGAACACGTCCGTAAGCGCGGTCGAATTCTGAAGGCCCCCCAAGGTATCTTGTCCAATGTGCCTTGTTCTTTTCCATCTCTTCTAACACATCCTTTCGCACTTGGTACCACCCATTGGCCTTAGCGTAGGGACCCTCTGGTCTATCTGCTGCCAATGCTTGTGCCACACATGCATAACCACAGTTCCCATCACCTGCAGGGTTATAAGTGGAATGCAGGTATTTTAAGATCCATGGGGGAAGCTCCGCCTGACAAGAATGATGAGAAGTTGGTTATCAGTTAGAGTCAGTGCATTCCTCCTTGTCCGTGTCAAGCTTGAGTCACTCACTGCAACATCAGGGTTGGTATTCCCCTGTCTTGTTCGGCCAGCCTTGGGTGCAACCTCAGCATCTACATGCCGGTCCTATGAAACATACAATGGAATCAGACCCTGATAATCTAATGTCAAAGTTATAGTACTTACCTTGGCTTTCGGGGGTGAATGTAGCCTGGCCTCACCCAGCAACTGATCATGAGAGCTTGAGGCTTTTCTTGAGGCTTCCGGAGGTGACAGCAGCTTTTCCTCATCCTGCATCTCAATAGATGAGGAGGAATCCACTGGGGGATCAGTTTCTTCGTCTGATTGCCCACCTTGTGTGTCAGATTCTGCGACTGATTCCCCATCTGTGGCATCAGATTCTTCTTCTGATGCCCCATGTGGGGCATCAGATTCTTCATCTGATTCCCCATCTGGGGCATCAGAATCTTCATCTGAAACTGCATCTGCAGAATCAGAATCTTCATCTGTTACACCATCCTTACTACCATACTTGGGCTGCCACGTTTCCTTGCGCCGTGATGTTCCTGAACTGGAAGACCCCCGATTCCGTTTTCCAATAGTGAGGCTGCCAATTCGTGGGGGGTGAGTTCTCTTGACTGCTTAGTAAGTCCATCAGTTATCAGCCTCTTAAAACGACATGCAATAAAGTTGCTTACGCATGAGTGTCTCCACACTGGGTAGCTCATCCAGGTCCCCAGAGGAAGAAGCTGAGGTGTCCAATGGAGCCTGCGCGCGCTTGGACTGTCTCTTACCCCCTTTTCCTTTTGATACACCGGCCTTCTGTCTTGCTTTCCTTGCCTGCGCCTTTTGGGTTTGCGCTTCCACAATTTCTGCATGGGTGTCATCGCGCTTTTGAACTCGCCCACTACCCTTTCTCTTCTTCCACGGCCTTTCCAGTTTGTGTTTCACTCGGATAGGATCAGGCTCTGCAAGCGGGACCACGTGTGTGTTTGCATGGACCCTTTGTAATTTTTTCATTGTTGCTTCTAACACCGAGGGGTGGTGGGACGCCAAGATCTCCTGCTTGAAATCCTCAAAATCGTTGTCAAAGTCGTACAGTGGTTCATCAAGAGCCTGCAATGAACATAGATGAAGATTAGCTAGGAGGGACATGAACAAGTCATACATCAGGAGGACTCACTGGACCATCAGGGTTATAGGCCAGATGCCACTGGACATGGAAATCAGAAGGCTCCACATCTCCCTTCCCCTGGACCAAACATTCAATAGTGTGCGAACACGGAATGCCCAAGCCAGCCTGGAATTTACCTTTGCATTGAAGGCTGGGATCCCCAGGCTTGGTTTTCTTCATCTTGATGAACTTGTTGTACTGAGACAAGGCCAACTTGAGCGCATGACAGGAGATTTTGCAGCTGAGGGACTTGAAGGCATTTGGTAGTCCGGTTAATCCCTTCTGTAACTCGTGTGCCAGGTTCGTGTGGGCTGTGTCAAGTTGTCGGTCCACTGCTGCAGCAATTGTAATGAAAAGTGTTGCAAAGTCGCACCTAGCCGACGTCACATAGGTTTTCAGCCAGCTGTGGGCAGATTCACATCGTGACGAAGTCAGATTTCCTAGATGGGGTGTCATTCCGGCCCACGCATTCATGAACTTCTGTCCCTCGCTCCAGACGTTCTTGTACAGGTATTCGTAGACGTTAGTTCGAGTGACTAGGTACCGTGTCAGTTGAGCCCACTTTGAGTTGCAGGTGTCCTCATTGGGGGCATGTGCGACCTCATGCCAGAGCCTCATGAATTTGGCCCATTCTTCGCCATCGCCAGCAAAGGCTTGCTTGCAGTTTGTCACAATGTTCTGATCGATGTGCCACATGCACAAGTTCGCGGTTGCATTCGGAAAGTGCTTTGAGATAGCATTACGCAGTGCTGATTCCCTGTCTGTCACAAAGACCTTTGGCGCGTGGTCAGCGTCCCATATAGATCTATGGGTATCACACAGGCACCGGAGTACAGTCAGTTTATGATGAGAATAGGTGATTAGTCAAATATACCACCCACTTCAACTTATCAAGAGCCCATGAGTAGGCCTCATTCTTCTCGTTTCGCATCAGACAAAAACCAATCGAAAAACTGTGATTGGTTGCAGTTTGGCCAACCACATGCAGCAGGGGTAGTTGTTCAGGTTCGTCTTGTAAGTGCAGTCAATGTTGACCACATGGTGGAACCTGCAAGCAAGAAGCAACGATCCTGGGTGCGCAAACCACAAGTAAAGGAGCTTGCCGTCTGTGTCGTAAACGTCCTTGTGTGTCCAATTGGATTCGTTGAGGCAACGTAGGAGGTACTCGATTGGGGTGTTGCCAGCCCTCTTCTCTGCCCTCAGTGCCTGCTTTGTTTTGTATATCGTCCTGTTGGTTACAAACCTTCCCTCACTGCTAGTAAGGAGTCTAGCGATTGCCTGGGGTTGCATTCCAAGAGAGGATAAGCGAGCAACCTCAGTTTGGCCTTTGACAGAGAGCTTCTTGTGGATGACTACATGTTCCAGATCGATTGGACCATGATTGTGCTCAATCGTTGTGGAACTACTCAAAGGGCAGAATAGAGCTTGGAAGGGATATGTATAACTACACTAGTACTAATGTAGGTTATGACAAAGGTGCTGATATAAGAGCTGCCTTCCTGACTAATGCTAAGGGGATGAGTGTAACACTAAGAATAAAATAAAAGGTGTGGCTAATTTATATCTACTCTTAGAAGACTAATACTAATGTGCTTGTTTACCACACACACCAGGTGAGAGGGATGGATAAGGGGGATGAGATGTATAAAGTATATGTAATATAAGTATAATAAGAGGCAAGGGTTTGTAGCTTTGGAGTCAAGGTGGGTCAAGAAAGAGAGAGGGGCAATCTTCTTATATTGAATCTAAACTGATATTTATATTGATATATTTATAGGTTGATGGTAACTCTACTAAGTATGTATACTAATTTATGGGATCTGTAATGTTGGTATATGTAGGGGGTAACTTAGTAAGTCTGGGGGTCCATAAGGGAACAAGGGGGAGGAACAGGTGTCCTTATATATCTGAGACAAGAGAGGAGCCATCAGGCTAGAGGAAGGAAACAACAAGGCTATGTCATGTAGCTGGTGGGAAAAGGAAGAACATGATAGATCAGTAGAAGAGAAAGTGACATATATGAAATAGTCATGACAGTGACAGATGGGTAGTGGGAAGGTGGAGTTTATGTACAGTAGATATGATGTAAGATGTTACTGAATAAAGCCTAGTCATGTGCAGTGTATGTTATGTAGTGTCTATGTAGTGTCTATGTAGTTTATATAATATGTATTTATGTATAATGTTCTGAACTATATCTACTTATAATATGTACTTATTGTATTCTATAACTTGCTTAATACTGTAACTTGCTGGGTTATTCTGTGTTTGCCTGTAACTCTTGAACCATGAGGAATTTGAAGGTGGTTGTAGTGAGTGACTAGGGTTAAAATGAGGTGTAGAATCTGATTATGAAATAATAATGATGAATATGTGTAAGGTTTGGGCTTTATATGTATGTATATGTAAGTATTTGAGGTTTATAAGTGATAAATAATTTATTAAAAGTATGGTAATGAAGTGGAATGGATCACCACATCGTCTTTCGGCATCGGAGTTCCCATGGTGCATCCTTGAGTTTTACTGAAGTTGGTTTGTGGCCGGATATTTTGAAGCAGCACCCCAGTCGCTTATTCCTAGACTCTCGAAACCGGATAGCATCAACTGAGGTTTGGTCTTCCCCGGCAACTGTGCATGCAAAGTAGATGTTCTTGTCCCTCTTGGAAGCACAAACTTTCAGAGCGTAACCATGCTCGTGGGCCCATGTGGTGACAAAGTGTTTGAGATCAGTGACACATGTGAAAAGGAATTCGGGTGGTGCATCCATTGCATCTGGAAACACAAGCAGTTCAGCCAGTCTGCCTCAAGTGGGCGAATTAAGAAACTAGAAGAACTTACTGCCAACTGAATAATCATAAGATTGTACATCTTCAGATTTCATCAACACTTTATGCGGTTGATTGGCAGCGGGTAACATTGCGGGGGCCAGCGGTGAACGTCCTAAAGGATTGAGCGGGTATACTGGAAGATTGACTAGGTAAACATTAGGTCTTGGTAAGATGAAAACAAGGTGGAGAAATATTTGAAGACTCACCTTCAGCCACAGTTTGAGGGACTTGAGGGCTGAAAGTTGCAGGGGGGAAACGGTTGAGGGCTGGGTGGTGCAGGGTGATACCTTCCGGGAGATGTAGGCGTGACGCTTGGGTATTTTACTGGGAGATTGTGCAGGTAAACATTAGTTCTTGGTAAGATGAAAACAAAGTGCAGAAGTATTTGAAGACTCACCTTCAGCCACAGTTTGAGGGACTTGAGGGCTGAAATTTGCTTGGGGAAACAGTTGAGGGCTGGGTGGTGCAGGTTGATACCCGCCAGGAGATGTAGCCGTGATCCTTGGGTATTTGACTGGGGAATTGAGTAGGTAAACATTAGTTCTTGGTAATATGAAAACAAAGTGGAGAAGTATTTGAAAACTCACCTTCAGCCACAGTTTGAAGGACTTGAGGGCTGAACGTTGCTGGGGGAAACTGTTGAGGACTTGGTTGTGCAGGTGGCCAAATTTGAGGGCTAAATGGCGCAGAGGAGGTTATTTCCCCCAGAGATGGCTGCATATCTTGCATGACGGGTATGGAAGGGACTTGATTTGTCTGCGGCGGAGCGGGCACTGATGGTTGGCCAACGGGGAAATTGTGTGAGGTTGGCAGGCCTTGGAAGTGAGTGGGTCCAAGAGTGAATGGGTTGGCCGGGTGGGACAATGGTTGGGGTCCCGGCTGCCAGTAGTTTGAGATTTGTGGTGCTTGATGGGATTGCGGAAACGGATGGGATGGTGGGGCTTGAGTTATATGAGGTGGTGCGTAGAGGGCTGGCTGAGCCAGATAGGATGGTTGGGCTGGATCAAGCTGATAGGTAGAGGCTGGAGGTCGATTGTGATAGTGGGTGAATTGAGGCAATTGTACCTCATATGGGCGGAACACAGGCTGCGCTACTGGGTGGGCTGGGGGGCCAGGGTTTGGCTGGATTGCCAGTCTGTAGTTGTTGTCATTGAAGCTGTAGGTGGCTGGGTGGGCTGAGGGGACAGTAAGGGGCTGGGGGGCTTGGCCGTATTGGTTGCTTGGGTAGCCATAGTTAGTTGCTAGGTGGCCTGATTGATTGATTGGAGCTGCAGGTTGGCCAAGCACGTGTGGATTTCCATACGCAGAGGTTTGATTTTGATACATGTTGCCAAGTGGGGCGTGCGGGTGATGGTTGGGGTCAACCTCGTAGAATCCGTATGGGCGTGGAGGCTGATTGCTTGCGGAGTTGTAATCACCGGTGTGTGACATCGTTTGCTGCTGATTTGGTGATTTGTGCGGAATCTGTTTGCATTTGAATGGGAGAGTTTGTCAGCACGTGTTACTATATTTACGGTGAAAAAAAAAATGGAAATAGGAAGAGATGTGTTTGAGATGGGCCACTTTTGGGGGGGATGGTGTGCGTCTGGGGCTTATACGGGGCCCTTTGAGCTGCCTGGGGGGTTTGAATGGCCCCTTTGAATGTTTTATTGCCCCTTTGGAGCATCAAAGTGGGCCTGTGGGCCCACGGGAGGTGATGGGCAGAGGCGGGCCCCTTCTTACGGCCATTGGGCCCTGTCTTTGGGCCAGTTGGGTCTTGGAGCCCTGGGCCTGTGGGCTTTTCCACAAAATTAAACCCCAAAAAAACCCTTTTTTTTTGGTTTTTTTGGGGTTTTTTTCCTCATTTCTTATTTCTCATTTTTTGATTTTTTTCGTTTTTTTTGATTTTTTTTTTTTGATTTTTTTTGATTTTTTTTTTGATTTTTTTTGATTTTTCTTTTTGATTTTTTTTTTTTTTTTTTTTTTTTTTTTGGACTTTTAGACTCACCGCTTTTGTTGATCGAATCGGAGAGCGGTGGGCGGTGTTTGTTGTGGTTCTGGTTGAAAAAACCAGGACCATAAGCGAGCCCCAGTCCGGAAACAGACTCGGGCTCGCTCACGTAATCGAATGGCCCCTCCCATTCGATTACGTGAGCGGGGGGATGGATATGTAGGGATACACATATCCATCCCCCCGCTCACGTAATCGAATGGGAGGGGCCATTCGATTACGTGAGCGTGTGAGACCCGCACGCCAAACAATTGGCGTGCGGGTCCCACACGCCAATTGTCTTTGGCGCGCGGGGCCCACACGCCAAACAAAAATGGCGTGTGGGAACCGCACACCATTTTTGGCGTGTGGGAACCGCACGCCATTTTTGGCGTGTGGGGCCTACACGCCAATTTATTTTGGCTTTTAGACCCTACACGCCAATTTTTTTTGGCGTGTAGGCCCGGCACGCCAAAAAAAAATGGCGTGCGGGCTGGCGTTGGCGTGCGCGCTTGGCGTGCGTCTATCAACGCCCCAATAAACTTTGAAATTCTTGATTGCCTTGGAGGTTTTCATTCCATTTCCTATGACATTCTCATGTATCAACTTGCAAACCTCTGGTTTGACAACAGCATTTGGTTTTTGTTGTTTTTGTACCAATTGATTGTTTGGATATGTTTGCTCCTCTTCCAGGGACTCTTTTGCTCTATTTCTTTGCAATTGCTTGAAGTTCCGTTTGTTCAAATAACAGAGCTCGGCAGCCAGAGCTTCAGCTTGCTCTTGATTGGCCTCAAGTTCCAAATTGGAGGATTCCATAATCCCTTCCAACATTTTAAAAAAAAAGTCAGTCACAATTGGGTTTGTCCAAAAACAAACAAAAAGAAAAGAAAAAAATAGAGAAAAAAATGGAAACTCACCTTTGTAGTAATAGTCAATGATGTTATTGGCCCAGAGCTTGGTTTGGCCAAGCGTGGGTTGGCTCAGTACCAAGATCTGCTGGCCTCGCGAGCTGGCAGATCAAGCCCTCTGGGCACAAGCCCAAGCCCTCTGGCGCAGTGCCAAGCGGGACTTGGGATTGTGCCCAGACGCGCTTGATCTACCATACACTCTATTACACATGTATGATATGTAATGAGGTTACTAGGGTGCTTGTTGTTTCCTCTTGTACTATTTTGTGGGCTCTGGTTCCTGCGTGCCCCACAGGGATGCTTTACTGGGCTTAGTATTCATGCGCAGGGGTTGATATTGATGTCTTATGCTTATGACAGGTTGTCTCTGCTATAGTAGCAAGCTGACAATTTATCTGTTCTCTTAAAAGGGAAAGACCCTTAGCAATCAATATCAATAAGGAGCTAACTACCATGCTTACTGTCATCAAAGGAGACAAAGAAGAGGCTGAGGAACAAAGCCCGGTTGATACCATTCCTGATCATCATGAAGCCAAGATGGCCAGGGCATGAGTGATTAACAAACTAGACTAAAACAATGATTATCATGTCTCTACAACTTAAAAACTCATCACCCATTCATATGTGACAAACATTCCATCAACAAAACATAAACATCCAGCTCATCCTATTGATCTCTGAGCCAATCAAACTTATCCAACCTCTCAAAAAAAAAAAAAAACCACCAACAGCAACATATCAATTATCCAAAACACTCACCTCAATGCAACCAACCTCTTTCAAATATCTTACATCAAAAATCACCAAAAAACCCCTCTCCATCACACTCTTGTTCCATTTCATCATCTTTGTCAGCCTTACAGACAATAAGTATGTCCTAAACCTACAGTTAGGCCAATAATTATTGCCCTAAAGACTTCAAATAAACCAAAGTCCCTTAGAAAAAGGGAAATAGAGCCGTGTAGCTTATTTAATAATGGATAACCCATAATAAACAAAACACATACCTTATAATATGTGAAACTTATAGGATAATTACCTTATCCTTGGAAAGATAAGGATTATAGTCTAAAGGGAAGACATAACCCACAGAAGATACTGTAACACATATTACAACAGTAAAAATGAATGGTTTCTACTTTGAGAATAGTGGCCATTCCAGATTGAGAATGCCAAGCCACTAGTTTCTAAACTAAGCCCCAAAAGCCATGTGACAGACTAATTACAGGACACATGGTCTACGTACAGCTTAAGACCAAATGATAACTCAACAAAGAGGTTGAGAATTACACATGTACTTATACAGGCACTAAAAGCACCCAGCCAAGTACCATTTAAAGAAGTACTCTAAGCTGAAGGAAAGAAAACATACATAAACATACCTTTTACTGCCTTCTTGGTTTGTCACCCAGTTTTCTAAGTCACCAACTAGAATTACATTCTTATTATTGCCTTATAAATCCTTGAAGTAACCTTCCAGCCAGTAATCTGTTTATCCAGCACCATTTCATCCTTTATATTACCATCAATCCATCCCCTTAAACAAAGGATGTCAGCCTGCTACTAATTCAGAGACAACCTGACCATAGCAAATTATATCAATATACAACTTATATTCTTAGTCTCAAAAGAATGCACACCTTACGTCTTTTGTTTCAAAAGAAATGATTAAAAACAAAACATATAACACAGAATCTAGTTATAACTTCTAAAGTATAAAGAGAACTTGAAATATTATTTCAGATTCTTAATCTACACGTAAATTAACCTAGGGTAGCTCAGCAAAAGTACCCCTTAATTATTACTCCTTCATATCCCTTCACAAGGCCTTCAAGTTTTTATATGACTTAAAGATCTACATAACCTTGAATATATGCCAGTAGACTATGTAATTAAGGTTAATAGAGTTCGGGTATGATGCATAAAAAAGGTTTACATCATAATTTCCATAGTTACATGTACCTGGCACCTGTAATAAAAGCCACAACCAACGCCGCGGCCATACTTTTCCTACTAAGGCCAAGCTAGCCCAATTGGTTGGTTGTAAATAGACTAATGGTCCAAAAGGAAGGAAGAAAAGAAAGTATTCACCTTTATGATAACATTAAACCACTTTGGGCCTTTTGAAACATGTAACTAAGCCCTACCATAACCAAACCAGTTATACAGGTAACTAGGGCTTAGTAGAAGACTAGACCAGGCAAAACAGAGCTTCTACTTCGCCCCCAAGAGCCCAGAATAGATATATAAACAGCCCTTCCTTCCCACGAAATGATATACCCATCTTCATATACATTTACCAGCTTTTACCCACCATATCAACCAGCCTTTTTAGCCTGTTATATAGTCAGTTTTTGCTTGTTGTATACTTGAAGTTCATTGAAAAAACCCTTTCACCTTTCTCAGCACTCAACCACCACCTGTTAATCAACCTTGTGAGCGCTTCTGGACCACCTACAACTCCCTGAAGAACCTCTGACAGGAAATAGAAGCAGTAAGTCTATTTCCTCCATTCCTTCAGCAGTTATTGTCTAGGTGTACTCCTTGTTCAAAGGACTAGACTTTCAGGTACCCAAAATATCCCCTGTTAACTCAGGTCCTGAATATTTTAGAGGGCACAGTAAATACCCCTGTAAATCAGGCCCCTCTGTTAATAAAAACTTTATAGTTTTTTTATATCTTTTCACCTTTTTTACCCACCTGTCACTGCACAACCTGCAGCTATTTTTACCTTGCACCCTGTGTAGCTAGAAGAATCCAGTTCTTGGCATCACAGAGGCTGACAAAGGAGGAGAATCTGTCCTCCTTTATTGGTTAAAGAAACCCATTTACCCTTAAATTTCTTTATTGCAGAACTAACTTCTAGGTTGGAGGTTGTCTTCTGGAAACTTAGCTCCTTTTATCATAAAGTTGAGCTTGAGTTACATAATACTCTTTTTATTGGCTTCTACAAAGCCATTTCCTTGTGTCCTGCCATCACTAAAGAGACCCAGGCTCACAATCTTCTATCAAAAATCTTACTCCACTTTTTCCTTATTTCTCAAATTAAATATTAAATTTTTGTCTTCTTTTTAACCAACTTCACAAACCAAAAAAATCATACCTCTACCCTTGTAGGTATGAGACGCACAGAATTTATTCATTTCAACTTTAAGATGTACAATAGATAAAAACATCATTCTGACTAAGAAAAACAAACTCTTAGTCCTTGCTATTGTAACAGGGTATTGGTGAACATATCTTTTTCCATAGCTTAACCCCAAGTTCCTTGCTTTGGAGGGTCTGGCCTGGTGCAAAGCACTCCTGTACAAAGCACCCCCGTACAAAGTGCAAGCCTTTGAAGGAGGGACTTGTGAATAACTGCTTGCAAAATGGTTTCATGACTGCACTCCAGGTCTTGCAGTCATTCTTGGCCATGTCCTTGTAGCATGACTACTTTAAATAATAAAATATCATAATATATTATTATATCAATCAACTCAGAGTTTAAGAATAAGTGGGGTAGCTCACTCAAACCACCACTAAATTCCTACTCCTTCTAGTACTTTATCATATAATAAAGATACTTTAAGAAAAGGGAATAAAAAGTATAAATTATGGATTAGAAAGCACCAGGAAAAAAAAGTTGGCACCTCTATGGAGGTGCCTTCGCTTATCTCTTACCCATCCTCAACATATCAACACTGTATCTTGACTGTATCCCCCACTTCAACAGAATTTATCAATGAGGTATCTTGTTTTCACATGACTGCTCCAAAGTTGAAGTATTTCCATATATTTAATTAATAATTGTTCAAATGGTAAGTAAATCCCCGATAAACTTCATGAAATTTGACTAGTGATCATGAAAAACCACAAGGAGGGGAATTCACTGTATGTCTCCATTTGTCCCCCACATGTTACGTCTTGCTAACTCAACTTTGATCTTCAGCGCTTGATACAACAACATGTCGCCACCCTGATAGGGTCAAAAAGCAAAACTCTACCTCATCATGATGAAGAGGAATTGCGCATGGATATTGATGATCAGGTGGAGGATCTCTTGAGTGATCCAGACTACCCGTATCCTCATGGTCCTGGTCATCCATCCGCTACCCCCAAAACATTGGCCATCATGCGCAGGATGATGACTGCCGCCGGAGTTCATTCCTTCCACCCAAGTTTCAACCAACCAATCAACAGTCCTGATCATGAGCATCTGCTTGATCTGGCCGTGAAGACATTTGTTGAGCTGGTCAAATGCAAAGAGTACACTGGATGTGTTCCCAAAGGTCTGAAAGAGGAAAGCATCCGAAATGCCATTCATCTCCATGTTACCCAGCGACTGAGAAGACGGTCAGTTTTCTCCTGATGCTTTGTTTACCTATCATATTGATTCACGTCTCCTTACTAAACAAATTTCATCAGGTATCAACAAGAGAATAAGTGGTCCGACAGTCAACGAGAAGCACAAGACAAGACTGCTTGGCGCACTTCTAAATTGGTTAATGTAAGCAACAATTGAATTGACCGCTTAAATATATTCCCGGACTAACAAAACCAAACTTTTCTTGCAGCTACAACACGCCCGAATTGCGACCTTAAGCAAGTATCAAAAGCTTTTGGGACTTGTTCCAATTGATGAAGGCGCATGCAGTGACAATGATACCAATGATGAAGTATCTCAAATGATCCAAATTGCTTATTCAAAAAGAAATCCCAAAAAATGCACCGTTTGATCAATCCCATGGCAACATCACAAAATTTCTTGCATGATGCGTAAAATTGATGATTTGAAGGCTGCTATGATAGCAGCAACCCCGAAAGGCTCTTCTGGTTCTGCGGCCCGGGAGCGTCGGAATGTTTCTTTGCCAATTGAAAGTAAGCTCAAACCACCATCCAATTTTCCAAAGGCATGCTTTGATTGTGAATGGCTTTACTCCCTCACCAACACTACCAGAATAATTGCCTAGGTTGAGTTCATCCCAGTTAAACTAGGATGAAAACAACCAATTTAAAATAGGTTGACCTCAACCAATGAAATATAAAGCCAAGGGGGGTCCCTTGGATTTATATTTCATCAGTTGATTTCAACCAAGTCTAAATTGGTTGAGTGCATCCCAGTTTAACTAGGATGACTTCATCCTAGGCAATTATGCTGGCAGTGCAAGCATCAAAGATCTGCTTTGAAGTTGCTCTCAAAACCTGATATTAGAGCCCTGGTTAAGGAACTTGAGGAGATGGTCCCCGGAAATTAGTTCTCATTTATAATCACATTTTTCCTTGTACATAAATAATCTATTTGTAAAAACTCGGAGATGGTCCCCAGAAATTAGTTCTCATTTATAATCACATTTTTCCTTGTACATAAATAATTTCTTTGTAAAAACTCCTGTACATACTTGATTGTAATTGTATCTAATTTAACCTATCAAAATTTATCAAATCTAACCAACGCTTGACTCCGAGAAATATAATTCAACAAAAACTGTGAATCAGAGAAATGGGAAATGAGTTGATAACAATTGAAACAATTGATTACACATGGAGTTCCTGATAAGGATGGTAGTGCTGCCGCATGAGGAAAAAAAAAAAAAAAAAAAAAAAAAGGGGAAAAATTGAAAAGTTGATCAATATACCTGATTTTTTGATTAATATACCCTGAGGAAAAATGAACAATCTTTGTAGTGAAAGATGGTGAGGGGAAGAATGAAGATAAAATGAAGCAATTCACAACTGTCAGGTCAAAACTGATGCAGCTTGATTTTAGTAACAGTTATTCCAACAAACTCCAAATCCTGGATAATAAATTAAATATATGGTTATTGTGAATTGATCATAGCTAATAGGCGTAATTCTATATTTATCCTGAAAATTCCATGAAAAAAGAGCTTGAATTTGAGTGTACTTCAACTAATCATCCACAGGACCTGCATATTTAGTTCTTCAATGGTTAAAATTGGTCAATTTTGACCTGAAACTGTGTTTGGTTTTCTAATCATGGATTCTGATGGAATTTGAAGCTGGAAATTTCAGTAAAATGTCACAAATTTTCCAAAATATGACTGAAGTACCTCTATCCAAATGCATTCTATGGGTATCCCAAATTACTAAGGAATCAGGGACTGCTTAATAGCGGTTTCTCTGTTCCATGCAAAATTGAGAGATTAAATTCCATGATTCATCAATTTGGTGGAAATAGTTACAATGGACAAACAATATCCTCTATGTCAAATCATGGCCTCCAAGCTCAGCTGGATCATAATATCAACCATGACTTCAAATGATAAAACAGCTTCCTTAAGAAATTGAAACCAATGTCTTGCTTGGTATATATGGGATATGGTATCCAATTTAGTATCCTAAATAAAATGTAATTCAAGTTTGACAATTGGTGGTTTGTCTGGAGGATGATGGGAGTATTTAAGCAAGGCGCTTATGGGGTGGTTTTATTATCCAATCTTTGAAGTTTGTGTATCTGTTGATAGAGAAGGCTGAAACTGGAAATTGCTTCTGAACAGTAAACTCCAAAGAGTACTGTAGAGCAGATGACTTTTGATAGAGGAAATGAAATACATGAGCTAAATTTCTTGGCCCAAAGAGCTAGTGTGCTTGAATTTCACAGCAATCATGGTTTCAAATGGATCAAATAAGAGGTTCGTGATCCAAATGAACAGCTCTAAATTTTTCATATGAAAATCAAAGCAACTGAGCATATACTCAATCAAAATGTTTCATCCAGCACAATTTATCTGTTTATCAGATGTATAATTGATTTGAGGGATTTTTAATTCCTCTGTGATTGAATTTCCTGGGGATTTCACCTGTAAGGTTAAATTCTTGATGTTGAGTTTCAGTTACCAACTGAAACCCACAAACAGTGAAATCTTCTGTAAATATCATATGATATCATCATTCCTTGGAATATATTAAGAGCTCAAAAATACTGGATCATACATGAAATCACTCAGAGTGTGCCTCTTTTTTTAGCGGTTCTTCAAAATTCAAAAGAGGTCAGAATCTTTATTTCTACTATAGTAGAGTTTGTGCTGGGGGAAATTAAAACTCAAGTGGAATACCCTGGAAGTTATATCTTGTAATTTATCATCTAAGCTGAGTGAATTGAATGGATAGGTTTTTCAGGCGGTTTTCTGTGAACCAAAGTTGTAATGTATTACCCACATAACCCTTCAAAATTTATTTAAAAACTTCTTGTCAGAGTTGATCATAATTTATGAAGCCTGAGAGGGATTTGCTTCAGGGAAAACAAGGTCTTTGTATTTCACCACGCTGTCTCCACTTTGTATCCAACATATATCAATCACTTGATTAAAGGGATAGCAGAGGGATACATATGTTTTATGCCTGATGTCTGGCTATCTGAATCCACTCATATGTATCCAGTTTCGAAATATATCATACTGCAGGGTTGAATTCATCATTTTCTCATGTGGTCTCTACCAAATAAGTGTCTTGGGTTTGATCTAACCTACCCCCCCCAAGGCTAGTGAAAATAACACGTGCAAAGAGAAGCACTCTCGTTGAAAATGTCCAATCAGTTATTTTAATGCAATATTTGAGCTGCCTTATACACAAAATCATTGAAGTTTCATCAAACCAAAAATAAATATTTTTGTGGGTGGTTCTTTATGCAAGAAGCGTGCAGCTTGCATGTGGTTATTCAAGATCCTTTCATTCAGGTAAAAACCAGATGAAAAAATTTGCAGTTGACTTTAATTTTCACTAAGTGTTGGAATTTCATCATTCACATATCTCATTGTTTTCTCTGTTTCCGTATCTATCACGCCTTTCACTTCCTGTCACTCAATTCTCCCCATAAAGATTGAATTTGCATGTAATCCACCATCTTCTGTCCTACAATCTGACCCCAAAGTTGTCGTAAATTTCAAACCTAATGTTTATATAGAAATCAAAATATCTGTTCATCTAAGTGCATTTCCTCAAGGTCAATACTTCTTGTTGGATGAGTAATCTTCTGCAATGCAACATAGCGGACTGTATTTCTTTGTTTTCTCCTGACTCAGGTATTAGTATCCAGAATTCCTGTCCACATCCTCTTTATTTTCCCTTGATAAATATCTCTTCAAAAATTCCTGGAAGATC
Source organism: Puccinia hordei (assembly GCA_007896445.1). NCBI lineage: Eukaryota > Fungi > Basidiomycota > Pucciniomycetes > Pucciniales > Pucciniaceae > Puccinia > Puccinia hordei. The sequence goes on along the minus strand of RDRW01000064.1, from coordinate 467,870 downwards.
TGAAATTTCCACTTGTACTGTAGCATAAAAGTATAATTATGAGCTGGGGCTTCATCTTAGTGATTAAGCCTGGCGGGCTTAAGGATGGTTTGACCAAAAAAAATCGAGGGTCAGGCCAAAAATGTCAAGCTCAGTTAGGATTTAAGCCCGGCAGGCTTAATCTATATCAGAAAATTGTGGCAGTTTTATGTCTCACCAATTAAGTAAGTTTTGGGAAACACATAAAATCATAGAATCTGGACAATTGTTTTTTTGAATCCAGATTGATTGATATTAAGCCCGGCGGGCTTAAGAATGCTTGGACTAAAATACTTTGAGTGTAGGGCAACAAGGAAGCACAGGGGTGTTTTTAAGCCCGGCGGGCTTAATCTAAAAAAGATATTCCTGGTGGGCTTGTGCGTCACTAGGTAAATATGATTGGGTCCCGCATAAAATAATAGAAAACATCAAAATTGTTTGGTTTAATCCAAAATTCATTGATATTAAGCCCGGCGGGCTTAAGGATGCTTGAACTTAAAAAATATTGTATGTGCAGGAAAACAAGGAAAATCAAGGGTTCTGTTTAAGCCCGGCGGGCTTAATCTACCACAGAAAATCCTGGCCGGCTTATGAGTAATTGGGTGATTAAGATTGGGGTTCGACATAAGATCATAGGATATGGCAAAATTGTTTTGTTTGAATCCAAAATTTATTGATTATTCATGGAAAAAGAATGAGATTTTTCAAATCATGTGAATCATTTCTAACCAAAGTTGATATTATAAAATGACAGATGGAAGCTGAAAAGGTAATCTATAAATACAAGACCAGTGTCAACCATTCTTTGATAATAAGTAATCTTGGGTCTTAGTTGGAAAAAAAGAGTGTGATGATAGGAGGTGAGATCAGAAGGCTTCCAGAATTAATTGGTAAGAGATATGGTAAGAAATATATCATCAAGCCAATCATCATGATTTTCAATTTCTTGCTCTTTCTCAGTAACTTTGCATAACTTACCGGAGGACTTGACATGGTTTTTGAAAATTATCTAAAGTATCATCTAAGGATAATCTAGGATTCAGAGCAGTAACACCAAAATAGGATGGTATACATATTTCAACAACACCACTAAATTATACAGGAGATTTGATACCCAAGAGGGCTTTTCCATGCGGGAAGCTTCCAAGTAAATGACTTGAGCTGTTTTTGTGGATATTTAAAAATTCTCATGTAATTGAATGGCCAAATTTCATTAGGATCAATAACATCTTTTCTCTTACAATTCTTTTTGGGACTTGACAGGGATAAATTTAAGCAGATTTGAAGAGAGAATCAAAAAAGAAATTGATCCCCACCTGAAATCTTGTTGTGTCTAAATTAAATTATGTGTTAGGTTGAAATTTATTGAAATGAGAGATATAGTCTATATCAAATTAATAGGAGGTTGACATGGTGATTCTCAAATGGATATTAACATATGTGGGGGAAAAAATGATCCTACACCTGGAAAGTGTTTCCTGATTCCAACTAGGGCATTCAATTTGATTTTATAAAAATCTATATACCATATTTATGAATGTGCAATGTGGCACCAAAATTAATGGAATAATCTTTTGTTGATTTTTTGCAGAATTCAAGGCCCACGTTCCATAGATGCTTTTTGATAGGAGATTTTTACGCTTGTTTTCTTAGTTCAACTTGCACTTACCATAATTACAAATAATCCGATGAAGGAAAAAGAATATGATATCACTGTTTTTCTGAAACTTGTGAACATGGAGGAAGTAAAAAAATTGGGGAAACCAATTCCATATTGGCTTCAAATTGAATAGCTGATGGGTACAAAAGAATCATTCTTAACAATGCAAGGTTTCAACATAGACAAGGAATATGTAATAAGAATTTTGTTCCTTTTCAACAGGAAAAGTTGAATTTTTCAACTTAAATTTTGCAATAAATGGCTTATAATGAATCATGTTGTTTACTTCAAGTTGATTATCAAGATTGGTTTTATTTCCATATTTAATCCCAAAATATCAAATTTATACAAAATAAAATATTAGTTGTGGTTGAATGACTGTGAAACAATTGTACCAGAGTTGAAAACCACAAGGAGTTCATGTTAGCCATGTTGTAAAGAATATTTTTGAAACCTTGAATTTCACTTGATCAAGCTACTTGATGTTTTTTTTGTGGATTTTGAAGCTTGTGCATATCAGAAATTCAGCTTCCAAGGTGTTGGCAGTGGGGGTGGTGGATCTCCTGGGGTGATGTATGCACTTTTCAAATATAACTGGCTTATTTCAGAGTTCTATGGTCATGTTTTCAAAGAACTTTAGTAACAGATAAACCATGGTTGGATATAATTTTCATCCAAGATCAAACTATAGTCTCCATTTCACAAATTATAATTTGTTTGATTTTATTATGAGCTATCATTGATTAAACATTGGTTGTAATAAAAAGAATTTCTTGCCTCAGAAATTTCTATAAAAAAAATTGGATCTTCTGAATTTGTTTTGAAAACTCCTCTGATGTATCATTATACATTGGTGATACATAATAGATAGGCATGGAGATAAAATTGGTGCACACTAAGGATACATAGTAGATAGAGGTGGGATAAGTGGGGGATATAGAGAAGTCACCTCCATGGAGGTTCCAACTTTTTTTTCCTGGTGAAGTATTGTCATAAAAGCTGAGAGATAATAAGCTTATTTGCATAAATATAAGAATATTAAAATTATGCTAATAAGAAAGAAATTACCTAAGTGTGTGGTAATTTCCCAGTATTGTTCTATTAAATGAATTGGCCCATGATGGGTTATACATACATTTCATGAGGTCATGGGGACATAGAAAATACTATGCTCAATTCAATACAATTCCCATTGCATCATAGTTCATTTGAATTGTAATACATTAGAGCAGAATATACAACAACATTCTTTAACCTTCCCCTGAAGACCTCTAGAACATAAAAGGAGGCCATTTTCTGGCCTAGGATTGGATCCTCAGCATATTCACCCAGTATCACATTAGTAAGTACCGTGAATATTCTCCTCCTACTTTTAGAGTAGTGTTATTCCTTTTAATACCCAACCCACCTTATTTACTGGAATAGTTATCAAGCTATCTTAGAACCTCCCCATTGTAGACCTTGGATTATTCCTCATAAAGCAGTTTCTGCAAGACTACCACCTCTGACAGTAGCCAATCAGCTCAAGTGCTTGCCAGCTGCTTAGTAACAATTTATATTTTTACATATCTCTCAAAAAGACAGAAAGATAGCCAAACCTATAAGGTTAGCTGTTATTCTTCTCCTGATTGGCTAATTTGTATATCAAATAGAAAATTACAAGGAGTTCAGGTTATCCTCTGTGCATAGTTTGGACAATATAGAGAGAGAACAATATTTATTATTATTCTGATAAACTTTCAGCACAGTGATAGTACCTGGCTTTTTATAGACATCAATACAGTGTTTCGGACGCATAGCTGACAGAAATGGGCCTCACATCACCCAATGCACAATTACAACCCGCCTGAACAAAGAAAAGATTGGCCCTTGGATGTCATCAAACTCAGCTTTGATTCAAATGTACAGGAGAGAAGTATACAATTGATTTGTGTTTGGGCTTGGATTTTGGAGTGTTTCCACAGCTTTTATTGCCATGGCTGAGGCTATAATTGGAAATGGCAACATTCTGGATAGCCATCTTGAGAGTATCAACATCACTTCTCAGGCGGTGATTTTCTGCTTGAAGTAACTTGAAGTTTTTTTCAGGTGGGAGCAGTGTGGTTCATTGTTAGGGGATTGGTTTATGGCTGGGGAAGCAGCATTAGGAAACAGAGTTTCTTCTTTTTAATATTGAATGTGGTCATTTTGTCTTGGCAGGGTAGGAAGTTTTCTGATTGGAAGGGGAGATGTAAAAATGTTTACAAGTGGAACAACCAGGGGAGATGGCTAATCCTATGTGAATTTAAAGTTAATCAAGAGTGCCAAAAAGAAATGGTGTGTGGGAGCGCATGCCATTTTTTGGCGTGTGGGAACTCCTCCTGGCCAACAAGGTTATACAACCTCTTTTGCCAGGAGGAGTTCCTCCTGGCTGACAAGGTTGTATATCCTCCTGGCTGACAAGGTTGTATATCCTCCTGGCTGACAAGGTTATACGACCTCGGCAGCCAGGAGGAACTCCTCCTGGCCGGCCAACAAGAGTTCCCACACGCCAATTTTTTGGCGTGTGGGGACTTGCTCACGTAATCAAAGCGGTCCACCGGTTCAATTATGTGAGCTATCCCACACACCAAAAAATTGGCATGCGGGACCCACACACCAAAAAATTGGCGTGTGGGACCCGCACACCAAAAAATTGGTGTGTGGGGGGCGTTGATAAACGCACGCCAACACCAACCCGCACCCCAATTTATTTTGGCGTGCGGGGCCTACACGCCAATTTTTTCTGGCGTGTAGGGTCTACACGCCAAAAAAACTGGCGTGTGAGAGCGCACGCCAAACAATTGGCGTGTGACTCCCACACGCGAATTTTTTTTGGCGTGTGGGCCCGGCATGCCAAATAATATTGGCGTGTAGGCCCCGCATGCCAATTGTTTGGCGTGTGGGGGGATATTGCATGCAATACTCCCATACACATAATACATACATGTATTATGTGTATGGGGATATACAAATCCCCTCCCTCACGTAATTGAATTGGAGGGCCAATTTGATTACGTGAGCAAGCCGGCCGAAGAGGTTGTATCACCTTGTCGGCCAGGAGGAAGTCCCTCCTGGCTGACGAGGTTGTATAACCTCGTCGGCTGGGAGGACTTCCTCCTGGCTGACAAGGTTGTATAACCTTGCCAGCCGGGAGGAAGTCCTCCCGGCCAACGAGGTTGTGTAACCTCAGCCGGGAGGAAGTCCTCCTGACTGACAAGGTTGTATCACCTCGTCAGCCGGGAGAAGTCCTCCCGGCCGACGAGGTTATACAACTTTGTCAGCCAGGAGGACTTCTCCCGGCTGACAAGGTGATACAACCTCATCAGCCAGGAGGAAGTCCTCCCGGCCGACAAGGTTATACAACCTTGTCAGCCAGGAGGGACTTCCTCCTGGCCAACAAGGTTGTATCACCTCGTCAGCCGGGAGAAGTCCTCCTGGCTGACGAGGTTGTATAACCTTGTCGGCCGGGAGGACTTCTCCCGGCTGACGAGGTGATACAACCTTGTCAGCCAGTGGGAAGTCCCTCCTGGCCCACAAGGTTGTATAACCTCGTCGGACGGGAGGACTTCCTCCCGGCTGGCAAGGTTAAACAACCTTTTCAGCCAGGAGGAAGTCCTCCCGGCCGACGAGGTTGTATAAACTTGTTGGCCAGGAGGAAGTCCTCCCGGCTGACGCGGTTGTATCACCTTGTCAGCCGGGAGGACTTCTCCCGGCTGACAAGGTGATACAACCTTGTCGGCCAGGAGGAGTTCCTCCTGGCCGGCTGACAGGCGTTCCCACATGCCAAAAATTGGCGTGTGGGACCCAAACGCCAACAATTGGCGTGTGGGACCCAAACGCCAACAATTGGCGTGTGGGACCCAAACGCCAACAATTGGCGTGTGGGAACCAAACGCCAATTATTTTTGGCGTGCCTACACGCCAAAAAAAATCGTTGTTTGGCATGCGCTCCCACACACCAATGTTTTTGGCGTGTAGACCCTACACGCCAAAAAAAATTGGCCTGTAGGCCCCACACACCAAAAGAAAATTGGCGTGCGGGTTGGCGTTGGCGTATGCTGTTGGCATGCGTTTATCAACGCCCGCGTGTGGGACCCGCACACCAAAAAATTGGCGTGAGGGAACTGCACGCCAAAAAGACCCACACACCTATTTTCTTGGCGTGTGGGACCCGCACACCTCCTTTTTTTGGCGTGTGGGGCCCACACACCTTCTCTTTTTGGCGTGCGGGGCCTACACACCTTCTTTTTTTGGCTTGCGGGGCCTACACACCAAAAAAAAAAGGGTGTGTGGGACCCGCACACCAAAAAATGGTGTGCGCTCCCACACGACATTTCTTTTTTGCGTGTAGGCCCCGCACGCCAAAAAAAATGGTGTGTGGAGCAGCCACACACCATTTCTTTTTTTGCGTGTAGGCACTGCACACCAAAAAAAATGGCATGTGGGACCCGCAGGCCAACAAGAATTGGTGTGCACCTATCAACGCCCTCAGGTTCTAGCAGTGCAATGCAGTGTAGCATGAATGACACTAGTGAGATGTATGAATGGTGTGTGTATGGGTTTGTGACCTGTTTTGTGACAGGTCCCCTGCAAGCTGTAGCTGTTACATGAATGTTTAACGTGAAGCACAGTCATGAAACAATTTTGTATTTGATGAAGAATTTTAGCCCTTTGGCCTAAGACCTTGAGGTGTTTTGACAGGGAAAACCATCCCTGGCCATGTGTTCTAACATCCCAAAGGATCAGTTAAGCCAAATCAATTTGCTGAAAGGACTTATTTTTCTAAAACCACCTGCTAGACATATAGCTAGGGGTCAAGCCCTTCAATGTCAAAAAATGAGAGAAATTCACATTTTTTGCAGAGAGCCCAGGCATTCCGCAATATTCACTTTCTACGTATTATAAAAATATGTAAATGTGTTAAAACTGTATGGAACCCACAGCTAAAGGCATACCCACACTGCCCTCTGCTTATGGACAATCCCTGGGAATCTAGTTTTCCATCTCTTAGAATTGGATGTAACAAGTTTCAGAAGTATACTCAGATGCTTACACTTTGATAAAAAATTTATAGAGCCATTGGGACCATTTCTTTGGGCATCAATTTGAACTCCTGCCCACATACTTATTCTGAGAACCAAAAGGTACTTCAGACATTTCAGATGTTAAAATCTACCCCCACAATGATGACTCCAACTTGGAAAATTCTGAGGTAGCATTATTGCATTGCTTATGGCGCCCCCAGCCAAGGGGAATTGACTCATCCATGAGACTGCTTGAGCTTTTGCATCTTGAAGTACAAACGTCCACAAAGAGGTTTTTGAAAGCTGGGCCACTTTCATTCAGCAGCAAGCCAGCAGCAAGTTTGAAATTTTTCCAGCTCATTACCTTTACTGAAATTGTATTTAAGGATAATTTGTGTTTTCTTTAGGCAATGGAGGAGCTTGTGACACAGGAAGATCCACATTGTTATTCTCCCCAAGGCTAATTTCATAGCTCTTTCACTTTCAAGGCATTGTTCTTTACCCCTGAAGATCAGTTCAGTGAGGAAAGAGCCATGACCAAGAAACACATGCCATTCTTACACAGGTTGATATATGGAATGCTTCAGCAGAGAGGAATTTCCAATGAAACTATGGTGCAAAATGATGCCAGAGAAGAAGAAAATCTGTCTAAAGAGACCTCCAAGAACACGGCTGAGCCAGACAAAGGCCTGAAAAATCAGTAGAGATTTGATTGATCTCATCATCATCATAATTAAAATTAGAGCACTTGCTCATCTTTATGGAAGATGTAATAATTAATCCATCACAATTGAAAGCCTAGTTAGAATCAGAAAAGAAGGGACAAAAAAAAGGAGGAAAAAACACAGTAAATCACAATAGAAGAAGGAAATAATAATAAATCATGAAATATAAGTTGGGTTTAGAGAAGTTCAATCAATTTGCAATCCTTTTCAAGGGTGTGTTCTAGTTTCCAAAGGGTTTGGTGTTCCTCCTAGAGGCTTTGGCGTAGTGGTTGGACTTATCTTGATGCCAGTCTGGGAGATCCATGTTTCAAGAAAATTTGAGGTGTGTTGAGTTTTTCCGTCTTCTGTTCCTCCCAAAATCTCCAAAAAATCACTCAAAAATAGTCTGATCAGATTAAAAACATCATCAATTCTCCTCAAATTCAATAAGTTCCCATTTTTGAGTCACCCCAGAGTCTGTTCAACAATTCCTCCCCCCTTCTTCATTCAAAAATCCAACAAGATGGGAAAGCCATCGAGGTTCCACAAGCTCCAGGTAATCAACACGGGGTGGATATGCTATTTTACCACTAAATGTTAGCATAGCAGTTTCTTTTTTTTGCAAGAATATTTGTAGTTTTAGCTGGAACTAAACCCCACTAACCTAACAGTTAGCATAGCAAGAAAGTTATGAAACAAACTGTTTGTAGTGCTTGCTTTGGAAAATCACTGCTACACTGACAAGTAGTGTAATTTTTTGCTGCTAACACATGTTGAAGTTCTCATTAGAATAGCAACATCAGATCCATACTACTCTATGCTCAATTTTAGCTTTTTGCTGAGTTGTTTCCCACTAAAATTTACTGAAATAGTGGATTGTTTTACTGCTAACTGGTAGTTTCATCATTTCAAATAGTTTCTCCATAAAAGCGTTGCGTGGTCTTGACAGGTAAGAACCTGCTGCATCAAAGATGTTAGCAGATAAATAGAATCTCTTTCATGTGTTGGAATTGAAACCATTATCAAAAGGCCAAAGACAGCCAAGTACAAAATATGAATTTTTTTGTTTTTTTTTTGGGTTGATTACATTCCCTCTTATTTTTCCCAGTAGATGGTGTGAGTTTGTTGGCCAAAGAAGAGGATGAAGGAATTTTGAAAGCCTTTCCCTTCAACTATTTGTGTTTTTATGAGGCTTTGATGCTTTAGACTTAGTATTTTCATGACTCTGATGATTCAAATCAGGTCCTCTGTCAGCTTTCTGTACTCTACTCCACTTATTGTGGCGTGTACAGTAAGGACTAAAGAATAATTTTACACTTTAAAAAGTGTAATAAAGCAGTTTCCAATAAGAACAATTACTTTAAGTGTTATAAAACACTAAGTATCAAATAAAAACAGGTTATGACCCTGCTGCCAAAACTTCAGTTATGGGAATAAATCCTCTGAAGGGCTAACCAGACTTGAACACGGTTCTTCCAATCAATTAAAGGTATTTTAATTAATTGGGGGGGATTTGGTTGAGGAATTTTAACTAATTAAGATAGTATACAAATAAAGGCCAGTCCTCCATACTTACAGGAGAAGGTGAGCGCCTTTGTCGCTTATAATAAGTTATCTAGTGTGTGTTAAAATTGATGGGGAGTAATCTTCATTTTAGTGAAGAAAACTCCTTCTTAAATAATAAAATAAATATTATTTCACAAGCTTCTTTTGAAGCAGTGATCAGGGCAAGATCACCAGGGGGAACTGAGCACCCTGTTCGTGATCTGATGTGAAATATGGTGTCATTCCTATGTGGAATGACCCCATAATTATTTCACAATGAATGGCTTAGTGGGAAATAATTATTTCAACATTAAATAATTATTTCACTAAGATGTGCTTGTGAATAAATTTTCTGGGGACTAAGGCTTGGAAAAGCGCTTGCCCTGAGTGATCAGTAATGTAAAATCACATGTACTTATGTATTTAATACATATTACATAAGTTATATAATTAAATACATATGTAATCTTATAGTATATATTACTATGGGTTATGCTGGGATTTTCCAGGATTTTCAAGGAAAAAACTATACCAATAAATGGTTCTTTATCCATTTATTGCGTGTTTGCAAATTGATTTGCCAAGGATTTTCCTTAATTAAATTTCCTTGGATTTTTGATAAAAAATAGATATAATTTTAAATAATTTTATTATTATATTTTGTGTGTGGTCATAAGTGTGGCTTGAACACAGACCCTTATGTATCAACCAGATATTTTTAGGCTTGTTCTTAACTGTTACACTATATACCAATTATTGAAGCAGTATAATTTCTGTTATAAACAGAAGATCTAGTAAAATAAATAAAGTAACAAATAAAATAAAATGAATAATAATATAATTAAATATTATTAATTATTCAGCTTGCAGTTTCAAGTGTTACATAATGTATGTAATATCTTGGTGGCTGACATCCTCCGTACAATCATCTCCCAAGATCCTTCATGTAACATCAAAGACATTTCAATAAGAATAATTCAGATATATGTGTGGAAACTGAAAGCTTTCATGGAACAGCTGTAACATGTTTTTTCCTCCCTTTCTTCTCCTCTGTATCCTGCTCATCTTAGCTTTCTACTGGAAAACAGAAATTCACACTCTCTTTTGTTTTTTCTCACCAAAATCACAGAAAAGTTTCTCATATTGGGCACTGGCCCAAGTTTGGGAACCAGCTTGGCAAACTGTAAAGCACACAGGGCACACTCCCAACGTGGGCTTGCCAAGTTGGGATCAAAGCAAGAAAGAGTGTAATGCCACCAGAAAGTGATGCAGACCTTCAAGCAAGGTGCGCACAAGTCTTTTATTTCTCATCTTGTATTTTTCAACTGAGTACTGGCTAGCTTATATTCTATATTTTTTACAAACTTGAAGGTAGTGTAATTTTTTAATAACTTTCATTTTTCTGAGTGTAAAAAAAAGAAAAGAAAATTAAAGCTAATTGAGGCTAGTTTTGATCAGAAGGGGAAGTTGATAGTGGACCTATAAGTTCCTGGATCTCAGCACAGGCATGATAGAGACAACAACATGAGAACATAATTTTCTCAATATTTTGGGAGAGATTACCTCATTGAATTATTTCTAAACATGGTGGCTCAATTGGATGAGTGGTAGTGAATTTGAGAAAGGATACAAGGAGCTTTGGAAGGGGTTGGCTTAAAGGATCAGTGAATAAATTTGCGGAAGTGGTGATCAGCTGGAGGTTTTGGTAAGCAGCTGTAAGATGATGCAGTAGTTTTGCAAAACAAGACAAAGGTAGGGGATATAAAATATGAGAAATCCACAATCAAATTATCCAAAATGATTTTCTTTCACTAGTGGATTTCAAAGAGGAATAGTAATAATAATAATAATATTTATAAAAAATACATATAATTTATAAAAACATTATTGAATATGGTCATGAGTGTGGTGTGAACTCGGATCTTTATGTTCAAGTCAGTTGTCAGCTTTCTGTACTCTACTCCACTTATTGTGGCGTGTACAGTAAGGACTAAAAAAATAACTTACACTTTTAAATAGTGTAATAAACAAATACTAATAAAAGTAAATACTCAAGTGTAAAAACACTAAGTACAGCAATAAAACAGGTTATTACCCTGCTGCCAAAACTTCTGTTGATTGAGTAATAACTCAGAAGGGCTAACCAGATTTTATACACGGTTCTTCCAATCAGATTAAATGTATTTAATTGATTGGGGGGATTTTGGTTGAGGAATTTTAAATGTAAGATAGTATATAATAAAGGACAGTCCTCCTTACTTACAGGAGAAGGTGAGCGCCTTTGTAGCTTATAATAATTTATCTATGTATATTAAAATTGATGGGGAGTAATCTTTATTTTAGTGAAGAAAACTCCTTCTTAAATAATAAAATAAATATTATTTCACAAGCTTCTTTGGGAGCAGTGATCAGGGCAAGATCATCAGGGGGAACTGATCATCCTGTTCGTGATCTGATGTGAAATATGGTGTCATTCCTATGTGGAATGACCTCATAATTATTTCACAATGAATGGCTTAGTGGGAAATAATTATTTCAACATTAAATAATTATTTCACTAAGATGTGCTTGTGAATAAATTTTCTGGGAGCTAAGGCTTAGAAAAGCGCTTGCCCTGAGTGATCAGCAATGTAAAATCACATGTACTTATGTATTTAATAAATACTACATAGTTATTTAATTAAATACACATGGAATCTTATAGTATATATTACTATGGGTTATGCTGGGATTTTCCAGGATTTTCAAGGAAAAAACTATACCAATAAATGGTTCTTTATCCATTTATTGCGTGTTTGCAAATTGATTTGCCAAGGATTTTCCTTAATTAAATCTCCTTGGATTTTGATAAAAAATAAATATAATTTTAAATAAATAATTTTATTATGATATTTTACGAGTAGTCATAAGTGTGGCTTGAACACAGAGCCTTATGTATCAACCAGATATTTCTAGGCTTGTTCTTAACTGTTACACTATATACCAATTATTGAAACAGTTAAGTATAAATTCTGCTATAAACAGAAGATCGAGTAAAATAATTAAAGTAAAAAATAAAATAAAATAAATAATAATATAATTAAATATTATTAATTATTCAGCTTGCAGTTTCAAGTGTTACATAATGTATGTAATATCTTGGTGGCTGACACTCACCCACACTAAAAAAAAGAGAAAAAAGGCTAATGTCTTTTTTCTGCTCTATAATTTCTTAGTAGAGAATCATTATTAATATCTTTAGCTTCTAACCACTTATCTTTGTCAGCTAAGGAGTTTTTGAATCTTACTAGATATTGTTTAATGCTTTGATTATTTCTCATGATTCTTCTATCATTGATGATTTTGTGAGGAATTAGATTTTCATCATCTATTATAGGTGGAACAGGAGTGTTTTTCTTAGCAGGAACATTATTATTTTCTTTGTCAGAAGTGATATACTTCTTAAGGAGACTAATTGGAAAAGTTGGATGCTTTCTATTGAATGGTTCTGTCAATATTACTTCCACTGCATTTGGGCCATGGAAAGCTTTAACTACAAAGGGACCAATAAAAGAGTCTCTAAGTTTCTTAGGACCGTCCATGTTAGCAAAATTTACTGTGGATATCAATACTTGATCACCAACTTTAATGTTAGCTTCTTTATGAGTTTTATCCCATCTTGACTTATTATAGTCAACTGCTTGTTTGATACAATCTTGAGCATGTTTTTCTGCTTTAATCATCATATTTAAAAATGATTCAGATGTTGGATGAATGTGTACTGTTTTACTAAGCACACTGGTTACAGGCATAACAGGAGTCCATCCTCTTTCTAACTCAAAAGGAGTTTTTCCAGTAACTGAGTGTTTGCTTGAATTATATGCATATTCAAGTGCTGGTAATAAAGATATCCAATCATGGGCAAAACCATCCTGATCTTTATAACTAAGGCCAAAGGCACAGTATCTTCTGATCATGTCTTCCAAAGTTTGTATCATTCTCTCAGCTAAACCATCTGTTTGAGGGTGATAAGCTGTGGAGAAGGCTAATTTAGTACCCATTAAGTTGAATAAATTATCCCAAAACTCAGAAGTGAATTTTGGATCTCTGTCACTGATAATGACTGAAGGACATCCCACATCAGCAATGATATGATTCCAAAATAAAAGAGCTACATCCATTGCATTATTTTCTTTAAAGCAAGGAATAAATCTTGCTCTTTTGGAGAATCTGTCTACTACAACTAAAACACAGTTGTAATTTTCTTTGCCTGCTGGAGGTAATCCAGTCACAAAGTCCATGTTAATTACTTCCCATCTGGATTTTGGTTCATTGATTTCTTGTAACATACCATGTCTTTTACCAGTAGCTTTATTGGCTTTTTGGCACCTGTCACAAGAAGAACAGTATTCTATAACATCTTTCCTCCAATCAAACCACCAAGCTACAGACCTTACTCTTTCAAGTGTTCTGTCAGTAGACATGTGGCCAGAAAACATATTATCATGACATTCAAACAATATATCATTAATATGATTTTGAGATGTAAGTACAAGACTACAAGCATGGTTACTTTTATAATAGAGGAGTCCATCTAGGAGTACAAATCTTTTCTCATCAAATTTTCTTTTCCAAAGTGGATCCAAACCATTTAAAATACCAATATTTTTGAAGTCTGACTTCAGAGCTTCTACAATAATTGTAGTGTTCTTGTTTTTAGAGTAACTGTCTACAATTGTTTCAAAGAATTCATCTTTGAGGCTAGTGAGTGTAATACCCATGATGGGTAGATCTCTTTCCATATTTTCTTGATCATATGCAGGATTGTCTGGAGTGTTTGGTAAAGACCATCTGCTAAGTGCATCAGCATTTTTATGAATTAATCCTTCTCTATGAGTTATTGTCATAGAACTTCTCCATTCTTGAATTGAAATTTGCCATCTCAGCATATGTCTATTTGGTGACTTAAGATTAATAAGACTCTTAAGAGCAGTACAATCTGTTATTACTTCAAAGAAACATCCATCTAGATAATAGTACAACTTTTCTAAAGCCCAAACTAAACAAAGGCATTCTAGTTGAGATGCCCCATATCTTCTTTCAGAATCTTTCAATTGTCTGGAAATGAAGACTACAGGTCCTTCAACTGGTAAGTCATCTTTAATTTGGACTTGGTGCAAAGCTGCACCTAATCCTTCCATACTAGCATCTACATAAAGTTTGTAGGGTTGGGTAGGGTCAGGGTGAAAAAGCACAGGGGCTGTGGTTAACATTTCTTTCAAAGTATGATATGAATCTATTCTTTCCTTAGTCATTTCAAATACTACACTAGGGCTGATAAGTTTTGTCAGACTAGAAGATATGGAAGCATAATTTTTCAAATGTTGTCTGTAATAACTCATAAAGCCTAAAAAGCTTTGGAGTTCTTTTACAGTAGTGGGTACTGGTTTGAGTAGAACAGCAGCCACTCTATTTTGATCTATTCCCAAAGTAAGACCAGAAACTACATGTCCCAAAGCTTTGAGTTCATTAAACCCAAAGTGACATTTGGGCAGAGAGATTTTCATATTCATCTTAATGGCCCTTTTAAGGACCAGGTCTAATCTAGTAAGATGTTCATCCCAATCTTGAGAGAAAACAATAATATCATCTATGTAGATAATCAACCATCCTTCTCTAAGCTCATTGTAGAATTCTACATCCATCATTCTTTGGAAATGTGAAGGTGCATTTTTAATGCCAAAGGGCATTCTTAAATATTCATAAACACCTAAATAGCAAATAATCCTCAGATATTTTCTACTCTCAACACTGACAGTGTTTTGATGAAAACCTTTAAGTACATCCATTGTAGAGATATATTTGGCTTTGGCCAAATTTGTAAGTGATTCATTAATTTTGGGCATAGGATACCTGTCTGGGACAGTAACACTATTTAAAGCTCTAAAATCACCACAAAGTCTTGACTTGTTATTATGCCAAGCTATTATTACAGGGGTAGTAATATCAACTTCTTCTCCTGGAGAAACTTTTCTAAGGACTTTCAGTTTTAATAAAGTGTCTATGTGTTCTTTAATAGCTTCCCTGCTTCTGGGACTAGCAGGGTAGGGAGATCTCCTTAATATTGGAGGAAAAGGTTTCTGAATGGTCAATTGAATGTTGACTTCATGTCCTTTTATTGCTCCAAACTCATCTTTAGGAGTATTGAATGCACTAATATTCATGTACAAAGTATTGTACAACTGTGTAACTTGATCACTTGACAGCTTCTCATATACATGAGCTTCCTCTTTTATTTGGTTTTTGAAAGGAATGATATTATTAAAGGAAGAGGAACTTCTAGTATCATAATGATACTGTACTGTACTATTTCCAATTGTAACATAATTGGAATCTGAGTTGATCATGTTAATTTTATAAGCATGTAAATAATTATTACCAATTATGAAATATTGAGCTTTAATATCTTCCATTACCATGAAAGTCATGTTCATAGAAACTGTACCAAGTGTAATATCATAGTTAATTTTTCCTATGTAATTAAGTTTTTGATTACAACTTTTGTAAGTCTTGTTGTCAGGACTAATCAGTTTAGATTTATAATCTTTGTCTATTTGGGACAAGTATCTAGTACCAACACAAGATACATAAGCACCTGAATCAAGTAAAGTGTTTATAATTATGTTATTTAATTTCATTCTCATAACACTACTCTTGCCTTTGCTTTCATCTATATGAAAGATATTACCAACAACATCTTGAGACTCTTCTTCAAGTTCAGAGTCCTCATCAATTTCTGGATCTTCTGATTGTTCAGAATCTTTATTTTCAGATATAGTGTTAACAAATTTCTTTCTTCTGCAGTCTTTAGCTACATGTCCTTTAATATTACAATTTGTACATTTAACATCAGAATAAGTCTTTTTATCTGATGTAACAGGAGGACTTGCAACAAATGGTTTGTTTTGGTACTTTGATCTTTTACCCAAATTAGTCTGATCAACTATTTCTTGTAGAACATTTATAAATGTACTGATATCAGCTTGAGTTGTGTCTAATGCACATTTAACTGCATAAGCCACCTCTCCATCACACAAGTCTAATAACTTAATATTGATTTGCTCAATATTTAAATAAGGTTCAATTGACTTAATCCTTCTGTACTGTTTAGTAACCCAGGATGATACAGAAGGATTATTGGCATCAAATCTTGAAGTATAAAAGGCTTTTTGTACCCTTCTTCTCCAAGTAGCATTACCAAATTTCTTTTCAATTTGTTGTTTCCACCATTCCCATGTTTGAAGACCAAATTGGGTTTTGATGCCTTTATACCATTGATTGGCAGAATTTTTAAACAACAGATTTAATCTTGAGATTATAATTCTATCATGTAAATCTATGTCAGATTTTAAGGTGTCAATCCATTCAATAAATTCTGTATGGTCATATTCCCCTTCACCTGTAAAGGTGGGCCAATCAGATGTTTTGGGAATAGAGGCTAACATCTGTTTCCTCACTTCTTTGTCTACATCTATTAGATGTGTATCAGTTTGATAATTGTTCAAGTTATCAGAATTTTGTAATTTAACATGAGAATTTATGTTTTGATTTAGATTCTTATGTTCTAAAGAGTTTAAGTTCTTTTCTTCAAAAGAATTTAAAGGAAGGTCTTCAACAATTAAAGATTTAACATTTTTAAAATGAGGGACAGATTGATTTAATTTAAGTGATTCCAAATTCTTAGTAAGTAAAGCTTGGTTCACTTTTATTTCTGATATGTCAGAAATA
Source organism: Puccinia hordei (assembly GCA_007896445.1). Classification (NCBI taxonomy): domain Eukaryota; kingdom Fungi; phylum Basidiomycota; class Pucciniomycetes; order Pucciniales; family Pucciniaceae; genus Puccinia; species Puccinia hordei. Next base: position 451,131 of record RDRW01000064.1, on the reverse strand, counting down.
ATTTCATCAATTTTTTGTTCAATTGATTTAACCTCTTTACCTTTAAAACTTAATGTTTGAACTTCACTCTCCAGTTTATTTGTAACAAGCCTCAAATGTTCATTGAGGGGCTCTACATCTTTTAAGAAATATTTTTGTATTTCAGTAGTGATGTCACTACACATGTCCAAAATATTAGTCTGATTTGTGCAGACTTCTTCAATGAATTGAGATTGAGAAACAATTTTCTCTTCAGTTTTTAAGTTATTTTTATCTACAACTTGTTCTATTTTCAGAAACATATCAGATAAAGTGTGTAAAAAAAATTCTTTAGTAACAATGTCATCTATTCTTGATGATTGTTGGTGTCTCGAGCCCGTTGGTCTTGTCGAGAATGGTCTATGTATTGATAAGTCCCCTGTATTTGACGGGCCAGGCGGAACATCTCGCCGTAAACTGAATTGCGATATTCGCGCCTGGACATGCGGCGCTGCGTGTTGCGGCGCTGCAGACCGGCTTGAGCTCGGTTGGGCTGCTGGCGCCGGTTTTGCGCTGGAGGCGCTGGCGGCGCTGGGGGCTGCGGTTGCGGCGCCGGTACTGGAACCGGTTCTCTGACTGTTTCGACGGGATTCTCCACGCTGGGAGTGTCCGGCGTCGAGGATGCTGGATTGCTCAAGGCTTCTGAGACCTGGGTCTGACGAAGCGCTCTCCTTATGGAGAAGGGGTTCCACCCCTCCGTCAAGATCAAGGTCTTGGGAGTTCCCAAAATTCTCGTGAGACTGCGATGCGTTGCCAGGGCTTGCGTGAAGAAGAGATCCTTCATCGCCGTATCCGCCGACGAAGCTTCCTGGTAGCCTCTGAAGTTGGCTTGGTGCTGTTCCAAGATCACTCTGGCTGCCGGGTTTAGACTTGCGTGTACTAGGAGCAAGAGGGGGATAGTCAGCGATTTTTCCGGCTAAACGGTTGCTGACACGGGAGGAAGTTACTAACTTTCGTCCCGCTCCGCTATTTGGGCTGGAGTTTCTACGATCAGACATTGTTTTTCGAGAATATGTATTAATTTTATATGTATTTTCGGTTAAAAAGAAATAAAACTAAAAAAAAAAACTATTTACGCGGGGTTATCGGGATCCACGCGTCGGCAGTGACTAATCGAGCTTCTCCAGGTGGTGGGGAGCTACGAACCTGGACAGGAGCTGCGTCTGGAATGACTATGTCCTCGTTCTGAGGAGTAGAGTTGGATCTGTTTCCGTCGTTAGACGAGCGAGATCGGCGGTTAGAGGTACGGCCACGAGGGACGAAAACTTCAGACACTAACGACAAGAAAGTTGTCAGTTTGAAGGTAGGATGAGGACGAATTTTTTGATGTAAAAAGGTCTCACTTTCGTTGAGTAATAAAGGAGTTATGATTTTTCGAAAAAAATTCGAATTTTTAATGATTCTTATAATAAGAATCTGTATTTTTTAGAGTGTATTTTTGTGGGTTTTTTCTGTGGGGAAAAAATAAAAAAAATAAGAGATAAGGTTAGTTTGATACTGTTTATCAAAGAATATTTTTAAATAAGGATAAAGGAAAATTTTGATGAAATTTTCGAATTTTTTTTGTTTTGTAAAAATAAATAAATAAATTAATAAATTAATTTATATAAGGCCAAAAAAGAATTTATGGCCACTGTTGGGACACCAAATGTCAGCTTTCTGTACTCTACTCCACTTATTGTGGCGTGTACAGTAAGGACTAAAAAAATAACTTACACTTTTAAATAGTGTAATAAACAAATACTAATAAAAGTAAATACTCAAGTGTAAAAACACTAAGTACAGCAATAAAACAGGTTATTACCCTGCTGCCAAAACTTCTGTTGATTGAGTAATAACTCAGAAGGGCTAACCAGATTTTATACATGGTTCTTCCAATCAGATTAAATGTATTTAATTGATTGGGGGGATTTTGGTTGAGGAATTTTAAATGTAAGATAGTATATAATAAAGGACAGTCCTCCTTACTTACAGGAGAAGGTGAGCGCCTTTGTAGCTTATAATAAGTTATCTATGTATATTAAAATTGATGGGGAGTAATCTTTATTTTAGTGAAGAAAACTCCTTCTTAAATAATAAAATAAATATTATTTCACAAGCTTCTTTGGGAGCAGTGATCAGGGCAAGATCATCAGGGGGAACTGATCATCCTGTTCGTGATCTGATGTGAAATATGGTGTCATTCCTATGTGGAATGACCTCATAATTATTTCACAATGAATGGCTTAGTGGGAAATAATTATTTCAACATTAAATAATTATTTCACTAAGATGTGCTTGTGAATAAATTTTCTGGGAGCTAAGGCTTAGAAAAGCGCTTGCCCTGAGTGATCAGCAATGTAAAATCACATGTACTTATGTATTTAATAAATACTACATAGTTATTTAATTAAATACACATGGAATCTTATAGTATATATTACTATGGGTTATGCTGGGATTTTCCAGGATTTTCAAGGAAAAAACTATACCAATAAATGGTTCTTTATCCATTTATTGCGTGTTTGCAAATTGATTTGCCAAGGATTTTCCTTAATTAAATCTCCTTGGATTTTGATAAAAAATAAATATAATTTTAAATAAATAATTTTATTATGATATTTTACGAGTAGTCATAAGTGTGGCTTGAACACAGAGCCTTATGTATCAACCAGATATTTCTAGGCTTGTTCTTAACTGTTACACTATATACCAATTATTGAAACAGTTAAGTATAAATTCTGCTATAAACAGAAGATCTAGTAAAATAATTAAAGTAAAAAATAAAATAAAATAAATAATAATATAATTAAATATTATTAATTATTCAGCTTGCAGTTTCAAGTGTTACATAATGTATGTAATATCTTGGTGGCTGACATCAGTTATTTCCAAGCTTGTTCTTAGCTGTTAGACTATTAAACAGTTTGATAATATGTTACATCTAATTTTTGTCTCCATTCAGAAAGTTAAGTTAAAACAAAGGATTGTTAAAATCTCTGTGAAATCTGAATCAGTCCGCAGCAAGATATTGAAGTATCACTTAGGGTTCCTGATTCATGAAGAAACACTCAATGAGGAAGATTATTACTCCTTTTTCTTTAATCAGCTTCAAGACTTGATTCACCTCCTCAAGCTCCTCAAGCTCAAAATTCAACTCATTCAACTCACATCAATATCCTCCCATCTCATCAACATTCTGCTCAACACTCCACTCTTTCTCTTTCTTAACTATCACTCCTATCAACTCAAACTCAATCTGCTCCCTGCTCTATGTTTGTTTTTCACACTCATTTCTCTTTCTCTTTGCCTGATGTACACTGAACTTCTGTTCTATTTTTATTCCTCTTTTTCATTCCACTTAAGAACCTTGCTCACTTCCTGCTACTAGTCTCCTCCAATCAAGTCCTCACACTTTTAAAATAACTTCCATTTACATTAGTGGTATGTTTCTGTCTCTTTAACTTACTCTATTATTTTTTATTGTCATTTCTCATATTGTTTCTTTCCTAGTCTGGTTTTTGTTGCATAAAAATATAATCATTTTTATTTCAAGGATAATAATAAAAATAAAGAATAATTATAATTATTCAAGCTTGCAGTTTCAAGTATTACATGTTACATACTACATGTAATATCTTGGTGGCTGAAAATGATCAGAAAAATCATTAAGAGATTTAGTGCTTTTTCTGACAATGTGTTTCATTCTTGGATGTTCTGGTAATCATCAAAAGGAATTGACTCTTGAAGAACAATCATCAAGAGTGTAATAATGGCAGAATTTTTTAATTCTGGGATGTTCTGGTCATTGGCGAGATGACAGCTACACTCTTGATGAGAGGAAACAAATTTGCAACATTCCATGTATACTTGCCTAGGGTGAAGTCATCCCAATTAAATTAGGATAAATCCAACCAATTCACAATACTGTAATCCCAACCAATTTTGAATACTTTGATCCCAACCAATGAAATATATAACCAAGAAAGCACCCTTCTTGTTATATCTCATTTGTTGAGATCACACTGTTTTAAATTGGTTGGATGTATCCCATTTTAACTAGGATGACTTCAACCCAGGAAATTATGCTGGAAGATATTCTTGATGAGATGACTGGTGTGGTTATGGCCATCAAGACACACCAATTTTTTTTGGCGTGTAGGCCCTGCACGCCAAAAAAAGTTGGCGTGCGGGTCCCACATGCCAATTGTTTGCGTGTGGGAACACCCGTCGGCCAGCCAGTAGGAACTCCTCCTGGCCGGCAAGGTTGTATAACCTCGTCGGCCAGGAGGACTTCCTCCCAGCTGACGAGGTGATACAACCTCGTCAGCCAGGAGGAAATCCCTCCTGGCCAACAAGGTTGTATGGCCTCGTTGGCCAAGAGGAAGTCCTCCCGGCCGACGAGGTTATACAACCAAGTCCTCCCGGCCAACAAGGTTATACAACCTTGTCGGCCAGGAGGGACTCCCTCCTAGCTGACGAGGTAATACAACCTTTTCAGCCAGGAGGAAGTCCTCCCGGCCAACGAGGTTATACAACCGTTAGCCAGGAGGAAGTCCCTCCTGGCTAACAAGGTTGTATCACCTCGTCAGCCGGGAGGACTTCCTCCCGGCTGACAACCTCGTTGGCCAGGAGTAATTCCTCCCGGCTGACAAGGTGATACAACCTTGTCAGCCAGGAGGAAGTCCCTCCTGGCCGACGAGGTTGTATAACCTTGTTGGCCGGGAGGACTTCCTCCTGGCCGACAAGGTTGTATATCCTTGTCAGCCAGGAGGAAGTACCTCCTGGCCAACAAGGTTGTATAACCTTCTTGGCTGGGAGGACTTCCTCCCGGCTGGCGAGTTTGTATAACCTCCTTGGCGGGGAGGACATCCTCCTGGCCGGCCGACAAGCATTCCCACACGCCAACAATTGGCGTGTGGGGACGTGCCCATGTCATTGACCCGGTCCACCCGTTCAAAGACGTGAGCAAGTCCCGCACGCCAAACAATTGGCGTGTGGGACCCGCACGCCAAACAATTGGCGTGTGGGACCCGGACGCCAAACAATTGGCGTGTGGGACCCGCACGCCAAACACTTGGCGTGTGGGACCCGCACGCCAAACAATTGGCGTGTGGGACCCTCACGCCAAACAATTGGCATGTGGGACCCGCACGCCAAACAATTGGCGTGTGGGACCCGCACCCCAAAAAAGTGGAGTGTGGGACCCGCACACCAATTTTTTTTTGGCGTGCGAGGCCTACACACCAAAAAGAATTCGCGTCGGGGAGCCACACGCCAATTGTTTGGGGCGTTGATAGACGCATGCCAACAGCATACGCCTATTTTTTTTGGCCTGCGGGGCCTACATGCCAATTTGTTTTGGTGTGTAGGGTCTACACACCAAAAAAATTGGTGTGTGGGAGCACACGCCAAACAATTGGCGTGTGGCTCCCACACGCCAAATTTTCTTGGCCACACCAAAAATAATGGGCGTGCGGGTCCCACAAGCCAATTGTTGGCGTGTGGGAACACCCGTTGGCCGGCCAGGAGGAACTCCTCCTGGCTAACAAGGTTGTATCACCTCGCCAGCCGGGAGGGACTCCTCCTGGCCGACAAGGTTATACAACCTTGTCGGCTGGGAGGACTTTCTCCCGGCTGGCGAGGTGATACAACCTCGTCAGCCAGGAGGAAGTCCTCCCGGATGACCAGGTTATACAACCTTGTCAGCCAGGAGGAAATCCTCCCGGATGACAAGGTTATACAACCTCGTCAGCCAGGAGGGACTTCCTCCTGGCCGACAAGGTTGTATCACCTTGTCAGCCAGGAGAAGTCCTCCCGGCTGACAGGGTGACACAACCTTGTCAGCCGGCTTGCTCACGTGATTGAGTTGGCCCTCCAACTCGATTACGTGAGCAAGGGGATGTGTATATCCCCATACACATAATACATGTATGTATTATGTGTATGGGGATATCGCATGCGATATCCCCCTGCACGCCAAACAATTGGCGTGCGGGGCCTACATGCCAATTTTATTTGGCGTGCGGGGCCCACACGCCAAAAGAAATTGGCGTGTGGGAGCCACACGCCAATTGTTTGGCGTGCGCTCCCACAGGCCAATTTTTTTGGGGTGTAGAGCCTACACGCCAAAAAAAATGGTGTGTAGGCCCTGCACGCCAAAACCAAATTGGCGTGCGGGTTGGCGTTGGCGTACGTTGTTGGCGTGCGTCTATCAACGCCCATTGTTTGGCACGCGCTCCCACACGCCAATTGTTTGGCGTGTGGGAGTTGCTTACTTCATCAAACCAATGGACCGGGTCAATGACATGGGCACGTCCCCACACGCCAATTGTTGGCGTGTGGGAACGCTCGTTGGCAGGCCAGGAGGAAGTCCTCCCTGCCGACGAGGTTATACAACCTTGTTGGCCGGGAGGACTTCCTCCCGGCTGACGAGGTGATACAACCTTGTCAGCCAGGAGGAAGTCCCTCCTGGCCAACGAGGTTGTATAACCTTGTCGGCCCGGAGGACTTCCTCCTGGCTGACAAGGATGTATCACCTTGTCAGCCAGGAGGAAGTCCCTCCTGGCCAACGAGGTTGTATAACCTTGTCGGCCGGGAGGACTTCCTCCTGGCTGACAAGGTTGTATCACCTCGTCAGCCGGGAGAAGTCCTCCCGGCTGACAAGGTGATACAACCTTGTCAGCCAGGAGGGAGTCCCTCCTAGCCGACGAGGTTCTATAACCTCGTTGGCCGGGAGGACTGCCTCCCGGCTGACAAGGTTGTATAACCTTGCCAGCCGGGAGGAAGTCCTCCCGGCCGACGAGGTTATACAACCTTGTTGGCCAGGAGGGACTTCCTCCTGGCTGACAAGGTTATACAACCTCGTTGGCCAGGGGGAAGTCCTCCCGGCTGACGTGGTAATACAACCTTGTCGGCAAGGAGGGACTTCCTCCTGGCTCACAAGGATGTATCACCTCTTCAGCCGGGAGGACTTCCTCCCGGCTGACAAGGTTGTATAACCTTGCCAGCCAGGAGGAAGTCCTCCCGGCTGACAACCTCGTCAGCCAGGAGGAAGTCCTCCCGGCTGACAACCTCGTCAGCCAGGAGGAAGTCCTCCCGGCCGACAAGGGTATACAACCTTGTTGGCCAGGAGGGACTTTCTCCTGGCCGACAAGGTTGTATCACCTCTTCAGCCGGGAGGACTTCTCCCGGCTGACAAGGTGATACAACCTTGTCAGCCAGGAGGAAGTCCTCCCGGAAAACAAGGTTTTACAACCTCGTCAGCCAGGAGGGACTTCCTCCTGGCCAACAAGGTTGTATAACCTTGTCAGCCGGGAGGAAGTCCCTCCTGGCCAACAAGGTTGTATAACATCGTCGGCTGGGAGGACTTGCTCCTGGCCGGCCGACAAGTGTTCCCACACGCCAACAATTGGCGTGTGGGGACGTGTCCATGTCATCGACCCGGTCCACCGGTTCAATGACGTGAGCAAGTATCACACGCCAAACAGGTGGCGTGTGGAACCCGCACGCCAAACAATGGGCGTGTGGGACACGCACGCCAATTTTTCTTGGCGTGCGGGGCCTACACGCCAAAAACGCCAAAAACAATTGGCGTGTTGGAGCCACACGCCAATTGTTTGGCGTGCGGGTTGGCGTTCGAGTGCGTTTATTAACGCCCGTTTCTTCCAGTCAGTATAGGACTGACCACAGCAATTATCATGAGACCCTCTTGTTATTTTTTCCAGTAACTAGAGGACTGACCCAAACAATCATCAAGAGAAGTACCCCTCTTGAAGATTTTTCCAGCAACCATGTGACCATGAAGACCATCAAGAAGCTTAGTCCACTTGATGAAAAGACCAGGGTGGTTTAAAGATGTTAGGACAATGCCACACTGGAACTAATGGGCTCAGATGAATGTGAAAAATTTCAGCTTTTCACTAAACTTTGGATGCACACTTGGCTCCAAACATTCAACATGCTTTTGTGTGTCACTCAATTGACTCACATTCAGTGACATACTCCAAGGACCTATATCTGAATTACTGTTTAACTAAGACCAGAAACTAAGACAAAACAAAGTGTAAGAGATGTGAATAAGAGAAAGAAAAGAAATGAAAGTGAAACAAACCCTAGGAATATATTTGATGATAATAATAGAGAAAATAGTATTTTATACTCTTGAGATTTATACGAGAGAGACTAAAAGAGAGACTGGTGATTAGTTTTTTGAGAGAGATGAGATTTGATAAGAAAAGGATAACAAACCCTAATATAATAGGTATAAAACAATATGTCAAGATGAGATAAAAAGCAGGATGTAATCTGCAACAAGTTGACTGAGCGAAAAGAGAAGTTAGTGATGTTACTGGGTGCAGAGAGAAGATGATAAGAAATGCAATGACGGCATTTCTCACCAAGTTGGAAGCTACTGAAGGCTTTCCAAGTTAAAGCTTCACACGAGTTCGACGATGTTGTTGATGATGTCGTCGAGTGTTGAGTGTTGATGACTGATTTGATGATTTGAGTTGATGTTTGAGATCATGAGAATGGTTGATGAGTTGATGAGCCAATGAACTGAAGTCATACAAACTGGGGTTAGGTTAAGAGGGTGCGCTGAGAGCACACAGAGAACGGCTTGAGTTTCAACAATGCTTACTCAACATTCCTTCCAATTGACATTCCAAATATAGGATTACTTTTTCTGGTGACTCATCAGGATCCTAGAAGTTAATCAATAACCCTTCTTGGTCAGCCTCACAAGGATCCCATAATTTCAGCTTGATGCTTAACCCATTTCATTGGCCTTCCACTTACACTGTTCATCTTGGGAATACTCCAACTTCATCTTCAAAGATTACATTTCTTGATTCATATAACTCAACTATGGTTTCACTCAACTTGTCTGCTTGCTACTATGACATAGCAACCTGTCACAGGATTTAAACAAAACATATTATAACAAAACATAGAAAATCAAATAATAGTTGAAATATTATTTGATATTCTGAATCTACACTAAAATTAACCTAGGGTACCTCACTCATAGGTACCCCTAAATCTCACTCCTTCACTATGTAAATAGGCAAAGAAGAAGTAGCAAGTACCTTTTTAATAAAACGTACTTGCCTTAAATTAATGCTTATATATATATATGCATATGCTTAAACCCCATTTCCAGTCACGGAAATGAGGTGTTGTGTAAATTAGGGGAGATAGTGTAAATACACCGTGTTTTGCTCAAACCCCGCGTACCGCAGTCCGCAGAGCTTGAAGTTCAACCCGCGTGACTGAAAGCCCGCGCCAAAGTTGGGATATAAGCCCCCGCGCAAGCATCAAGCCCCTTACAGGCTCTCAGCTTGGCACGCGGACTCCACAGTCACTCAGGTACCCCCAAATCAATAAAACCACGCCCCAGTAACCTCATTACATATGTTACATATGTAATAAAGATTACTGGGGACTACATAATTAATTATATTGAATGATATTAATAATTTATACATTTAAATAAAATATATTGAATAAACAAACAGTACAAACAATACTGTGGCTTATTATAAATACTAATAAGCCACTAGTATTAATAGTACTGATGCACTACAGACTGTACTTCAATATAAATGAATAAATAAATAATAAAAATCATAATAAAAATCAATTGGTGACGTGTGTTCAAAGCAGGGGCTGCTGAAGCGTCACCAAGAAAGCAAAAATGGCCAAAATGTGGTCCAAAGATCCCACAAGTTGGCCAATAACACCTACAGGGTCCCCAGAGGGAACTCAGGACTATTTAAGGAGCTCTTCAACCGCCCAAAGAAGGCTCCTCATTCTTCCCAATACCCACTAACAACCTTACCCACTTCTTATTAGATATATACATCTTCATAACACAGTCTGGTAAGCTTCTTAGTAGTTATTCTTTAGCCCTGTCTTCCCCAACAACTTCACAGTGCCCATCCAGCTCCACCATCCATCCATCCAAGTGCTTCACACTGTCCAGTTTCACCCAGAATATCCCCAAGATCCCTCAAGGTTTATTACTAGTAAGTAATAACCCTTTTCTTGAAGATATTCCCCCATTTCCATTCCTGGGATTAAACCACCCCTGTTACAACAGGCCCCAGTGTTCCAGGTACCTAAATCCTCTGCATTTATTTGTAAGATACCTTAGAGGGATCTAAACCACCCCTGATTTATCAGGCCCCTCTGGTTTTTAATTATATTAAAATTTATTTAATATAATTATTAACCCATTTTTCTCTCAATTTGTACGTCACAATTCCCCCATATCTTTTGGGAATTGTAACATCGTACCTTACCCAGAGTTTATATACTCTTTCCATATATCCTTGCACCACCTGTAGCTAGAAGGACTTGTCCTTGGCATCAGGGAGGCTGACACAACTTTTTTGGGCGTTGATAAACGCACGCCAACGGCGCACGCCAACGCCAACCTGCACGCCAATGTTTTTTGGCGTGCGGGGCCTACACGCCAAAAAAAAGTGGCGTGTAGGGTCTACCAGCCAATTTTATTTGGCGTGTGAGACCCACACGCCAAAAATGGCGTGTGGTTCCCACACGCCAATTTTATTTGGCGTGTGGGCCCCGCACGCCAATTTTTTTGGCATGCGGGTCCCCCCTTGCTCACGTAATCGAATGGGCCCTCCCATTCAATTACGTGAGCGGGCCGGCTGACGAGGTTATACAACCTCGTCAGCCGGGAGGACTTCCTCCCGGCACGAGGCTGTATAACCTCGTCGGCCGGGAGGACTTCCTCCCGGCCGACGAGGTTATACAACCTCGTTGGCCAGGAGGAAGTCCTCCTGGCTGACAAGGCTGTATAGCCTCGTCGGCCGGGAGGACTTCCTCCCGGCCGACGAGGTTATACAACCTTGTCGGCCAGGAGGAAGTCCTCCTGGCTGACGAGGTTGTATAACCTCGTCAGCCGGGAGGACTTCCTCCCGGCTGACGAGGTTATACAACCTCGTCAGCCAGGAGGAAGTCCTCCTGGCCGACGAGGCTGTATAACCTCGTCGGCCGGGAGGACTTCCTCCTGGCCGACGAGGTTGGACAACCTCGTCGGCCAGGAGGAAGTCCTCCTGGCTGACGAGGCTGTATAGCCTCGTCGGCCAGGAGGACTTCCTCCTGGCCGACGAGGTTGTATAACCTCGTCGGCCGGGAGGAAGTCCTCCCGGCCGACGAGGTTATACAGCCTCGTCGGCCGGGAGGAAGTCCTCCCAGCTGACGAGGTTATACAACCTCGTCAGCCAGGAGGACTTCCTCCCGGCCGACGAGGTTATACAACCTCGTCCGCCAGGAGGAAGTCCTCCCGGCCGACGAGGCTATACAGCCTCGTCAGCCAGGAGGACTTCCTCCTGGCCGACGAGGTTGTATAACCTCGTCGGCCAGGAGGAAGTCCTCCTGGCTGACGAGGTTGTATAACCTCGTCAGCTGGGAGGACTTCCTCCCGGCCGACGAGGCTATACAACCTCGTCGGCCAGGAGGACATCCTCCTGGCTGACGAGGTTATACAACCTCGTCGGCCGGGAGGAAGTCCTCCCGGCTGACGAGGTTGTATAACCTCGTCAGCCGGCCCGCTCACGTAATTGAATGGGACCTCCCATTCGATTACGTGAGCGGGATCCCCCCACACGCCAAACAATTGGCGTGTGGGAGCCGCACGCCAATTGTTTGGCGTGCGCTCCCACACACCAATTGTTTGGCGTGTGGGAGTGCACGCCAAACAATTGGCGTGTGGGAACCACACGCCATTTTTGGCGTGTGGGAACCACACGCCTTTTTTGGCGTGTGGGTCTCACACGCCAAATAAAATTGGCTGGTAGACCCTACACGCCACTTTTTTTTGGCGTGTAGGCCCCGCACGCCAAAAAAAATTGGCGTGCGGGTTGGCGTTGGCGTGCGCCGTTGGCGTGCGTTTATCAACGCCCACTTTTTTTGACTATGATTTAGAAATCTAATCCCGTGCAGTTAATTCTCCTCTGGTCTTTGACTCATCTCTGAATGGGTGTTGATAAACCCACGCCAACGCCAACCCGCACGCCAATTTTGTTTGGCGTGCAGGGCCTACATGCCATTTTTTTTTGGCCTGTAGGGTCTACACACCAAGAAAATTGGCGTGTGGGAGCGCACACCAAACAATTGGCGTTTGGCTCCCACGAACCAATTTTTTTCGCCCGCCAAAAAAAATTGGTGTGCAGGTCCCACACGCCAATTGTTTGGCATGTGGGACTTGCTCCCCCACACGCCAATTGTTGGCGTGTGGGAACGCCCGTCGGCCGGCCAGGAGGAACTCCTCCTGGCCAACGAGGTTGTATAACCTTGTCGGCCGGGAGGACTTCCTCCCGGCTGACAAGGTGACACAACCTTGTCAGCCAGGAGGAAGTCCCTCCTGGCCAACGAGGTTGTATAACCTTGTCGGCAGGGAGGACTTCCTCCCGGATGACGAGGTGATACAACCTCATCAGCCAGGAGGAAGTCCCTCCTGGCCGACGAGGTTGTATAACCTCGTTGGCCGGGAGGACTTCCTCCCGGCTGACAAGGTGATACAACCTTGTCAGCCAGGAGGAAGTCCCTCCTGGCCAACGAGGTTGTATGACCTCGTCAGCCGGGAGGACTTCCTCCCGGCTGACGAGGTTGTATGGGAACGCCCGTCGGCTGGCCAGGAGGAACTCCTCCTGGCCAACGAGGTTGTATAACCTCGTCGGCCGGGAGGACTTCCTCCCGGCTGACAAGGTGATACAACCTTGTCAGCCAGGAGGAAGTCCCTCCTGGCCAACGAGGTTGTATAACCTTGTCGGCCGGGAGGACTTCCTCCCGGATGACAAGGTGATACAACCTCATCAGCCAGGAGGAAGTCCCTCCTGGCCGACGAGGTTGTATAACCTCGTTGGCCGGGAGGACTTCCTCCCGGCTGACAAGGTTGTATCACCTTGAACCTTGTCAGCCAGGAGGAAGTCCCTCCTGGCCAACGAGGTTGTATAACCTCGTCAGCCGGGAGGACTTCCTCCCGGCTGACGAGGTTGTATCACCTTGTCAGCCGGGAGGAAGTCCTCCTGGCCGACGAGGTTATACAACCTTGTCGGCAAGGAGGAAGTCCCTCCTGGCCAACAAGGTTATACAACCTCGTCGGCCAGGAGGACTTCCTCCTGCGTGTGGGGACGTGCCCATTTCATTGACCCGGTCCACCGGTTCAATGACGTGAGCAAGTCCCACACGCCAAACAATTGGTGTGTGGGACCCGCACGCCAAACAATTGGCGTGTGGGACCCGCACGCCAAACAATTGGTGTGTGGGACCCGCACGCCAAACAATTGGCGTGTGGGACCCGCACGTCAAAAAATTGGCGTGTGGGACCCGCACGTCAAAAAATTGGCGTGTGGGACCCGCACACCAATCTTTTTTGGCCTGCGGGGCCTACACGCCAAAAACAAATGGCATGTGGGAGCCACACGCCAATTGTTTGGCGTGCGCTCCCACACGCCAACTCCTGGCCAACAAGGTTATACAACCTTGTCGGCCAGGAGGACTTCCTCCTGCGTGTGGGGACGTGCCCATGTCATTGACCCGGTCCACCGGTTGAATGACGTGAGCAAGTCCCACACGCCAAAAAATTGGCGTGTGGGACCCGCACGCCAAACAATTGGCGTGTGGGACCCGCATGCCAATTTGTTTTGGCCTGCGGGGCTTACACGCCAAAAACAAATGGTATGTGGGAGCCACACGCCAATTGTTTGGCGTGCACTCCCACATGCCAATTTTTTTGGTGTGTAGACCCTACACGCCAAAAAACAATGGCCTTTAGGCCCCGCACGCCAAAAACAATTGGCGTGCGGGTTGGCATTGGCGTGCGCCTTTGGCGTGCGTTTATCAACGCCCCTCATTCAGAACTACACTTTGACAGCATTACTTCCTAGCCTATGAATACTATTGTTTTCCTTGTCTTTCTTTTCTTTCCTCATTTGCTTGATGTAATATCTTTTTTATATTTCCTATGTGGTGTCTAATCAATCATTACCTTTTTTTTTCCCCCCCGTGTCTTTCCTTTAGTTTACTCATCTTTATCAGTTACAGATATCCTCCAACTTATCTCAACTTGCCAAAGTTATCTTTGAAACATATTTGAAGATTATCCTCAAGCTTCATCCACTTGTTTCTCTTTGCGCTTTGATCAACTAAATCGCTTCATTACATGGGTTTGGTTGTGTTAAATCTGTGTGAGAAGGTCAGGATATAACCTCGGCAGGTTTACCAGTCAGTTCTTACTTGATACAACCAATTCAATCACTCTCAACGGAAAGCACATTGACAGGAACACTTTCCAAGATACCAAAGAATACATCCAAGAGCTCGTCGTTCAGAACAAAATCGAGCTTACATCCTTCAAACTTCTCCCTGTACTGGCCTTTGAACTATTTGCTAGCTCCCGTCGACCCACCCTTGATCTTGCGGTGATCAAAGTTGGACTAGGTGGTGAACTCTACTCAACCAATGTTTGTCAGACTGAAATCACCACTTCTGTTTTCTTATCACCCAGGTCTGCCTGTTGCTCCTCCTCCCTAAACAACTCCCAGGACACTGACCAACCCAACCATCTGCTGTCAAAGACTCCCTCTCTAGTTTATAGGTCTGCATGACAGACCACTTTAAGTTGGTAGGATATTCACCTAGACTTGTTTTGGTGTAATGGACCTTTGCCTAAGCCCCAAAAGAATAAAAGACCAGAGCACTAGAAACAATAGAAAGGGTTAACAAAGACTAAGAATAAGAATTGAAAAGAGACAGAAAAGGATAACCAACCCTAAGAGGATATACAAATATCGAAAACAGACAACCGAGAGATGAGAAAGTGAAGAAGAGATAGCGTGCCAATGGATGAGGTGAGGTTAGTTAGGATGATAAAAAGAGGCGATGGAGAATAAGAGAACAAAACCAAAGATTATAGGTCTTTAAGATGGAGTAAAAACAAGATAAGACATCCAATAATGACACTGCCAGCATAATTGCCTAGGATGAAGTCATCCTAGTTAAACTGGGATGCACTCAACCAATTTAAACTTGGTTGAAATCAACTGATGAAATATAAATCCAAGGGACCCCCCTTGGTTTTATATTTCATTGGTTGAGGTCAACCTATTTTAAATTGGTTGTTTTCATCCTAGTTTAACTGGGATGAACTCAACCTAGGCAATTATGCTGGTAGTGTGAGAAAAGATAACTGATGAAGAAGGAAGAGATATTAGCCTGAAGATCTCATTGACAAGGGTGAAACAAAATGAGTAATAAGAAAGGCTTGATGAGGCGTTTCTCACAGAGTTGGTTGAGTTGATGCACCTCCTTCTTGAGCAAAATGCTCATCTGTGGGACAGCATCAAAACCATCAACAACTCAATGACTGTTGGAGAACTCAATGACTGTTGGAGCTTGAGCAATAGCTCCCAACCAACAATGTCGTCTTAGCTTGTGTGACTTTGGAAAACCAAGACATTATTGATGCTCCTGAAAAGAAAGTTGGGACCTGTCACAATAATTTATCTGCTTGATCACGCATGTGACTCAAACTTGTTTCTGTTTTCTCTCATCTTTCAAATCATCACTGTTTCTTTTTTCTCTCAGTGTGCATGAATCTTTCAACAGAAAGACCTTAGGTAACCATCCCATAAATGCATAAATAATTTGGTTACGTCATGATCCATCACAACAGTGTGATGAGGTAACAATGATCAAAGAATGTGGATTGCTATTTCAGGGTACATCTTGAGATGAGCCCAATGCAACTGCTGGTCACAACCGTAGCATGCAAACAATGTTGCAGCAGCATGAGCACACCAGGGAACAAAAACAGTTAAAAGCCAGTTCACCTTGCCTGATTCTCCAGCCACATTGCTCGGTGTCTATTCATTGCTTTCTCAATCACCGGTAGGGCACACACTCATTGACTTTGTACTTGGGCTGCCAATACCCCTCCATCCTCCAGCTTCCCCACCAGCTCATAGCACCTCTCCCAAAATAAGATCATGACAACAGCTGGGCAGGCAAGACAAAACCTTTGCTTGTTCTTCAACTTTTCCAGGAGAGAATTTGCTCTCTTCACTGCCGACCATCCGACTGCCAGCATCTCAGTGATAAGCAAATCCATCTCTGTCCAATTCATCTCTCAAGCATCTTTCACTGCCGAGAAGGTAGTTGATTTGGTCCGTATTTTGCCCAGACACTGAAGCTCAAGCATCTCGCATATAGTATGTGCGAGATACTTGAAATGCTCGGCGGCCTTGACCAACATTGTTGCATTTAACTGCCGCCTCACCCTGACCCTCAACAGCGACTTAAAAGCCCTCTGCAAAGCAGTCAGACCGCTTCTGAATGATCTAAGGTTTCCAAATTCACAAGCACCCTTGGCCAACTCGACTTTGCTACATTTGTTTTTTTGAGACAGCCCAGATTTTTGGGACACTTGACGTTCAGCATGGCATGTGTATGTCCTGTCGAAGTCAATCGGTTCCTTTGATTTGGTAAGTTGAGGGTGTGCTGTTAAGAACTCAATCTCATCATCTGAATCCAAGCGGGAAAGTTTGTAGGCAAAATTGCTCGCCTGTATTGCTTGCCTAGTTGCAGGTGTGCAGCAGTGATGATCTCTATGTTGTCATCCAAATGCTTGCAAGAGCGTTTTTCTGGATGGGTGCTGGCTACAACATGCAGATGAGGTGAACGGGGCCGTCCACCATGATGGTTGATGCATTCAATTTCAAGGTTTGACTCAACTGAGTCCAGTCGCGGGGTAGTTGACTCACCTACAAGATAATCACGAGTCATGGTGGCGCGCCTGATGACTACATTTTCAACAATTAGGCGCTTTGAATACCGTGCCAGATAGAACATGTGCTTGCATGCACTGCCATTTCTTTCAAAGGAGCAGCAGCTGCAGTCGGTGACCCTGCCTTTGAGGCCACCTCCAGGATCATCAAAGGCAACCCGTTAAGTTATGGTTGTAGGGTTTGTAAAGGAGCTGATTAAATACTATAAGTCAAAACATGTAGTCATCAGTCGTTTAATAGCCATCAAAAAGGAAGTGAATGACCACTCACATGGCCAGGGAACATGTGAATCCGCACTCCTAGGATGTGTAATGCCTCATCAGTGTACCCATCTGCAAGTCGCTTGGATACCCTTTGAAAATGACTCCATTGTTGCTCCTGGTGTCCCTCCTGAACTCAGGCATTCTTGTTGAGGAGTGTCGGCTCCGCCTGTTCAACAAGTATATGTATTACCTCATCTATTCGCTGTTTTTTGGGAGGGGGTATGTACCTAGACTTGAGCACCCGGTGCCAAGCTTTGGTGTAGTTTTTGGTGTTGATTCCCTGGTAGGCATGGTTCTAGTATGAAGAATTGTTCTTGTCAGGATGATAGCCTACATTGGCATTATATGTAGTTTTTGTTGATTTTACATACCCAAAAGAATGCTGCCCAATGGACCAAGTGTTTGCCCCACTGACCAGTGACATATGGTAGATCAAGCGCGTCTGGGCACCCTGCCAAGTTAGGGATTTTCTTGCCCAAGCCCGCTTGGCCGACCCTAAAGCTAGCTTGGCACTCGCCCAAGCTCTGTTGGCACTGGCCCAACTCCCGCTTGGCACATACCCAAGTGAGGGCGGGTCAGACCCAAGCTCCACTTGGCCGAGCCAAGCGAAGGTGCCACGCCCGCCAAAAAATGGTTGGGCATGACTTTTTTTTTTTTTTTTTTCTTTTTTTTACTTATAAATAAATTTCTTTAAAAAACAAATTCAAAAAAAAAAAATTACATATTTAAGTACTTTATTTATTTGTTTTTTATTTTTTATGAGAGAAAAAAAACGTTTTTTTTTTTTTTTTTTTATCAAAGAAAAATAAGAAAATAAATGTAAGATTAATTTTCAGGATGGGCCAAGAGTGGCCCAGTTATTGATTTGCCTTGAGCTCCAAATTGACCGAATCCAAAACGGCGGAGTCGGACATCTATTACATGTGGATTTAAATAAACAATCAGTTTGGTTTTGAATTGAAGAAGAAAAAAGGAAAAAAGAAAAAAGAAAAAAGAAAAAAGAAAAGAAAAAAAAAGATAACTTACGATCGTTTCGTTTGAGATTGGGATGGATGAAGTCGTCGGCCTACAGCTTGGGTCGGCCAAGCTGGACTTGGCTCTGTGCCAAGATCAGCTGGCCGCGCGTGCTGGCAGATCAAGCCCTCTGGGCACATGCGCAAGCCCCCTTGGCGCAGTGCCAAGCGGGACTTGGGCATGTGCCCAGACGCGCTTGATCTACCATAAGTCACAAAGTCTGGCTTGATGTGTTTCCACTTGGCCACAAACTTGATCAGTGGTACCAACTGATCCAAGTGTGCATAGAGAATTTTTGTGAATTCTGCTGTTGCTCTGGCTGCAAGGTTGTGCAAGTAATTTCTTGACTGTCCTTTAAAAGCCATCAGGACATGGAACCAACACCAGAGGTGCCTGGGTGCCAATTCTTGCAGGTCCTGATACACATGTAGTATTGCCTGTTGGATAGCAAGAGCAGAGTCGCTCATGATGTTCTGTGGGACAAGACCGGTGGAGTTTTGCAGCCATCTGAGAAGCCATTCTACCGGTTCACTAAGATTTTCAGAGGATGAAAGCATGTTAGTGAACCGGTAGAATGGCTTGGAGGAGGATGTTGTAACTCACGTGGCGGCTGAGCTGGTGAAAGCCCAACATACCGGCAGGCCTTTCCCCACAACTGCATTGCGGACAAGAACGGTGTAAAGACTAATGTTTCTTCCGCTGTGAGACTCCAAAAGTGGTTTTCACCTCTTTTGGCTGAATTTAGAGAAGTATTGATGGGTGAAAACCCTGCCTCTCTGAAAGCAAAAGACTAACAACACCCCCAGCTAGGCTGGAAGAAGAAGACAGTGGTCTAGTGTAGTTGAATATTTATAGCACAAGTTCCTAGAGTGGATTGGTTGTGAATGTGATATGTATATTGCAAAGTTTCAGTATTTGATAAGTGGCGGAGAGTTAAATTATAGTAATTAATTTTAATCAGATGGGGGGGAACTGGTCTGATGATCTGGTGTGATGAGATGGGGAACAAGGAAGGGAGAGCCCCTCCTTATATAGTAACATGTGAGGCATTTATGCTGGTTTTCTAGTTACATGAGGGGTTTTAGCTGGTGTGCTTTTACAAATGAGGCTTTTTAGCTGGAATGCTGTGCAGGATACAGCTGCATACAGGGTGGCAGTGTAGTAATGAGCAAATTTAGCTAGTGATCTAGTTACAAGTGTGGCTTGCACAGCCTTCTGGTTGCTATGTATTTATATCAAGTGGCTTACACAGCCTTCTGGTTGCTATGTATTTATATCAAGTGACCTGCACAGATTTCTGTATTGCTGTGTAGTCTGCTTGAGTGGCTTGCACTGCCCCAATGGTTACTATGCAGCAGGCTGTATGTGGCTTGTGGTTGCTACACAGCCTCATTTATACAGAAATACAGATTTAATTTAGATATATACCCTTTATACAGTACACATAGTGTAACTGTGTATGTAGACTAAAATGACTGGGGTGAAAAAGATAGTGGGGTGTTGTAAAATATATATGTAAACAAAAAAAACTTGAAATTTTTCCCTCCAGAACAGAAATGTCTACCACACTGCCAGACAGGAAAAAATTTGACACTGTGTTATGTGTACTGTCAATGAGGATGACACTTGGGCTGTATGTCATCATCATCTCCCTCTGCCATGGAGATTGGAGCACCATGAGGAAATCACCCAAGTTGATGAGATGTGGTGTGTATGTAAACCTTCCTTGACTGTTCAGGTGTGTGGTCCACATCTTGAGTGATGTGAAGATGTTAGGATCTCTCCGGGCCAATACTTTGGTGTGAGTACCAATCAAATACCGGACATGGTCGTACTTTATTTTTTGGCCTTCAGGCTTGATCCTGTGCCGGTTGTCCTACACAACATAATTGAATGAATTAGAAACTCTTATCGCAGCAATTTTTCAAGTGAGGCATGCAAAAACCAGAGTGTAGCTTACAGGCGAAATACTTGGTGCATTAAGAAGCCGATGGATGTCCTTTCACTTGAGTCCAGCAAGTACCTTGTCTGTAAGCCACCGTTCAACAACAATAGGGGAGCGGCACATCCGCATGTCTTTGACTGAATACGGATCATGGCTGTGCTGCCAGAACCACTCAACGCGTAAGGTATCTGTAGCTGCATGGTGCATAATCCAGAATCTGGCCTGGCAGTTGCACTTGATTGAGGGGTCGTTGTGCTTCCGAGAGTTGATAAGGGCATGATACACACCTCGTCAAAAAGCATCTTTTTGAAAGTTCCCAGGAATGGTGAAGCAATGGGGGTTTGAGGGGAAAGTTGGAGGTAATCTGTTGAGTCGCCGGACCATTCTCAAGTTATTTAAGGGTAGCCTAGACCCTGAGGATACTGGAAGTTCATCTGTGAAAGGAAGTGGTACAAATGAGAAGATATTTTCAACAAAGGGGTACTGGTTGGAGTGAGTTGGTGGGGGTCCAATCTCAGTTATTATTTCTTCAACACTAGGCAAAGGAGCATTATCCATGTTTAATTCAAGTGATATGGACTCTGGTTCAAGAAAAATTGGAGGGAGGTTTTGGTTGGGAAATAAACTATAGATATAGAGCTCAGTCAAAATGGAAGCTTTGACAGGGTAATTGAGTTATTAAAAAGGTAAGTGGAAGATGGCTCCGCGCCGTTAGGACTGCAAGGGAAAATGGGATTAGTGGTTACTAAAATGTAGAGTAACTGTTGATTTTATAGCTGCGACGGTGAATCTCTTACTAATTCCCCCAAATGGGAAAGAGCATAACTCCTGGTTACCCAGGTGGATCAACCCAGTTGGGAGTTATTGAGGAATTTTTCAAGGGGTGTTTCTCTCATCCCTCAAATTACCCAATCTACCTTTTTTTTTCCTGGTCAATTTCAAACTCATGGTAGTTGATTAAACAGGGTGGTAAAATACTACTCAGAGTAAATAAGTACGTACTAGTTATTGGAGGCTCGGCCCAAGGGGGAAGAATCACGTCCGAGAGGAATTTGGCTACTCGAGGCCGTTTCCGGAGCTCTCCAAAGAGGCCGAAAGGCGTCTCGGGTACAGATCCGCCCCGGAGACGACTTGACTCCCGGGGACGCATTGAGGGCGGCAGTCGTCTCGGAGGTAGATCTCAATCCACCTCGGAGAGTGGGACGGAGAGGAAGTCACTCATGGGAAGCTTTGAGGTCGGCTTCAGGGTAACTTCAATCCCCTTCGCAATCGACCCAGGCGTGCCTCTCAAGTTGCCTTAAGAACGAATACGTCTGCCTTTCAATTTGTGAGGCAACGACCTCAAGCTGCCGGAAATGACGACTCGACGGCGACTGGATCCAGAGGTATTCGTTTAGGACGTGAATGACAAACCTCCCCAAGTAGCCCGACGGCAAAGCGCCCCCACCCGCTCCTCACATCCCACGAAACACCCGACACGCCAGGTCTACACTTCGATTCCTGACCATCGTCCATCCCCGCGCTGTCTGCATGTGGCCCACGCGAGCGATTGTCGCGCTTCTTGGCGCAACCGCGGCACTCGGTGTCGACTATCCATGCGGAGGATGTGGCGCCGCTTGCGCCATTATTCTGAGACCTAATCACATCAAGGGAATACGCGAGGCCCAGCCGACGGCTGCACACTACTTCGCCTCCGAGGACGAATGTGGTGCCCCCCTTCAAGCATGCACAATCTGCACGGTCCCCACACCCCCCTGTCAACATGTGCAGCGCTGTCAGGTGACGCGCAGCAAGGTGGTTTTTCTATGTCATACGTGTGGCACAATCTCACGTTGCAATGACAATGTGAGAGGACACCTCTGTGCTCATAACTTTGCTGAGAAGATACCTGCGCTCCGCAATTTCTTCCCTCAGGAACCTGGCCTCTAGCAACACATAGGTTCAGCTGTCCTAGCTCCTATACAGGGAGCATGGAAATGTATCATGCACTTTCCACTAGCTTCTACTGTGTGTCTATAACACTTGGGGTGCATGATTATAACACCTTTATACACATTGTTATACTTCATATAGATATACTCACTATTAACATATAAATGTATATAGATGCTTATACTCATTTTTCTTGCTTCTCTTAAATACTCCTCCCTGGGTTTTGGTGAAACTCTTCTTTTCCTCACTCTCTTTTTTATCTTCTTTCACCAACACACCAGGTAAGTTAAAACTATTTTGATATATGTACAGTACATACTTCTTATATACTAACACACAATAAATATAAAATCTTTTTTTTATCTTCTGTCACCAACACACCAGTGTCCCAGCATAATACATATCACAGTGCCCAGAAGATTTGATTTTCTGTTTTTTTTTGGGGGGGGGCAGAATCATTTTTGACCAAACATGTATACCAATCACACCAGTTTTTCCCCAAACTTGAAAATCAATTTTCACCATTTTCTCTCTGTTTTTCAAAACATCCTACCCCTTGTTTTCAAAAACTCTGAAAAAAATACTTTTCTCAGCACACCTCACCCCACATCAACTTTCTACAAGATCTACAGAATGATACTGGATCCAAACCATTTTCATTCATACAATTCTGAAAATCCACCACCACCATCAAGCTCTC
The DNA here is from genome assembly GCA_007896445.1 of Puccinia hordei. Classification (NCBI taxonomy): domain Eukaryota; kingdom Fungi; phylum Basidiomycota; class Pucciniomycetes; order Pucciniales; family Pucciniaceae; genus Puccinia; species Puccinia hordei. Next base: position 428,463 of record RDRW01000064.1, on the reverse strand, counting down.
ACCCCCCCCCCAGCCCCCATCAGTCCACCTTGAATCATACAAGGTCCACCAAAAGCCAAGGGGCCCAAACAAAAATCAAGTCAAAGGGCTGCCCTACACATCCCTCCAAAGCCAGCCATGCAAAACCCTCCAGAAACTAGCCAAAATACACTGAAAACCTCACTCTTGGTTCCTGTCAGCCCTAGAGATACTCCAGAGTATCCTACAAACTGAATTAACTGTAAATGATTAAACCAACACCAAAATCCTACTCCTTTTGGTACTTGACCATATCTCAGAAGGCACTTAGTAGGAGAAGGAATAACCGTAAAAATATAGATTAAGATTATTGTTATACAAGCTGAGAAACAATAAACATTATTTGCATAAAAATAATAATACAAATTGTTGGAATAGTATGCATGTATGCATTATCTAGTATGCTTCTAACCATAATACAAACAATCCTGTATATAATTCATACTAGATTGTTACTGGCGTTTTCCCTCTAGTGAATCAGAACCATCCTTTTTCTCACTCAGTAGTGTCACAAGATTTTCCATCTGTGAACTTCAGGCAACTCATCCTGTGTTCCCCTCAACACAAATTTATGCCAATAAGAAAGAAATTACATAAGTGTGTGGTAATTTCCCAGTATTATTATATTATAAGAATTGTCTCATGATGTGATTGGTTATACATACATGTCATGAGGTCATGGGGATATAGAACATACTGTGCTCAATACAAAACAATTCCCATTAAATCATAGTACATTTGAATTGCAATACATCAGAGCAGAATTTATAATAACATTCTAGAACCTTCTACAAAGAACCTTTAGAATATAAAATGAGGCCTCTTCTGGCCTAGGATTGGTTCCTCAGCATATGCATCCAGTACCATATTTTTGTAAGTACACTGAATATTCTCCTCCTACTATTAGAGTAGTGTATTCCCTTTATCCAACCCGACCTTTATTACTGGAATTAGTCCCAAGTTACCTTAGAATTGCCCATCCGGCTTGGCCTTGATCTATTCCTTATAGAGCAGTTTCTACAAGAATACCACCTCTGACAGTATCCAATCAGCTTAAGTGCTTGCCAGCTGCTTAATAAAACTTTATATTGCTATAACTCACCCAAAAAGACAAAGAATAGCCAAACCTGTGCAGATAACTATTGGTCTTCTCCAATTGATTGATTTGTATATCAAATGTACAATCATAAGGAGTTTAGGTTATCCTCTGTGCATATTTTGGACACTATAGAGAGAATAATATACACATTTATTCAGATACCCTTTCAGCACAGTGATAGTACCTGGTTTATTTATAGAAATTAAGCCAGTTTTTCCTACACATAGCTGACAGTTCCACAGAACCCAACCTCAAATTGCTTCATACTTGGGCAACCTTGGAGAAAGAAAAATTGCTTGAGTTCATTGTTCACAAGTTGTCTGCTGGTCATGCTACAGACAATGGGAATTTGAAAAAGGAAGGTTGGAAAAATAATATGAAGGGTCTGTCAGCCACTGAGTACATATCACAGTACCTGACATGTACCATGTAACTGCAATTATTATTAATTATTATTATCTCTAATAATAATTACTATTCTTATTTATTCTTATTACTATTTATTAATATTATTTCCTTAAAATAACTTCATGTAATATTAATTATTATTATCCTTAACAATAATTACTATTCTGTAGTTATTATTATTATTATACATTCATTATTATTACATTACTATTATTATTATTAAAGTACATTAATTACATTAATTAATATAAATACTTTAATAATGTATTCATTAATAACTCATGAATAATTCTGGTTAAGCTATGTACTCCTGTTATACAAGATACATAACTTGTAGGCCCCTTGCCCTCATGTCATGTGAAATATCCAGAGTAACAGATATCACTCTTTCCCCTCTGATTACGCCCACATTCCTTAACATTGGAATATTTCACGTATAAGATATGTCTTTCAATATCTTATTAATAAAAGAACTAATTAATATTATAATAATTAATAATTATAAGATGTAACAATAATACATGACATCATTATAAGTTAACATCTTTAATAATATTAATAACAGATCATTGAATACAAATGTCATGATGTGATCCAATATAACTGATCTTTGAATACAAACTTCATGATGTGATCCAATTACACTAAGGACTACTGATCACAGATGTGTCAAATAGCACAGCCTTAGTAGAAATCACATCATAAACATTAACAGATCCTCTCAAAAGGATCTGTCTTCCCCCTGAAGTTCCACAGTACCTCCCAGGTCATGGAAGCGCTCACAATCTCCCCAAGAGGAGATATTACAATATATAAACAGCTTGTGAACATCTTTTTATCCCCCAGATAATATTTAGAACACCTTAGCACAGTACATAACTTGGATTTATTTACCTTGCTTAGTTTCCATTCTCCAACAATCCCCCGATTCTGGATAATCTATAGTTTAATACTGTTATTACCTCAAGAATTGGCCACAAACTACCTTCAATAAGGTAGCCACCACAAACCCAAGTTGAGTCTCTCCTTGGATGCCTATTAATACTTTGTATTGATTTGGATGCACCTAATTAGAGCAATTAGAGCAAGCCTCTCAGACAAGACTTACTGATTGAGGAAGTTCCTTTTTTACAGGACTTTTACCATACCAAAACCACTTTAAACCATCAACCTACCTCAGTTACAATCTTTAACCATGGTTAGTTTCACACCCAGGCTGAAAGGGTCTCAACAGTCACTTTGAAATCAATCTCACTCAGGACCAGATCAAGAATCAAAGGAAATCTCTACAATCACTCTACACTGACTACAGATTTCTCTGCAAGCAATCCAGATTTGGTTGGGACAACAAGAGGAGTGTAGTTACAGCCAATTCCAAGATGTGGGATGAACTGATTCAAGGCCATTCCAGGCTTAACTTTGGAAACATGAAGGACAAACCTTTCACCATCTAAAAGCTTTCCAATTATATTTTCACTGGCAACTATACCATGGGAGAGGTTGTAAATTATCTTGTGCCTCCAGTCAAAGATCTGTGCCTATTGTAAGGAAAGAATAGAAAGGAGAAACAGAAAAAAAGGAAGGAGATGAGCCTTCTTGGTTCATCAGACATCAAAAGTTTGGAGGAGAATGAAAAACCATCTACTGTGTCAAAATCCTTGACATAACATCCACCAAACAGGTGTGGGAAACTAAAGGGTTGATTTTAAGCAAGTAAATCAATAGTGTGATTGGTGCTATCAACCATGCCAGTCAAGCCATGTCCAGCTCTAACAATTTCAAAAGCCAAGAGCAAAAACCCAAAGCCAGATCAACATCCAAATCCACTTGCGCCATGGCTCTTGAATTGATGGCCAACTTATTCCTGAATGAAGTTGGGGACAAAAAATATGTATCTTATGTTTTGATTATTGAAGATGAAAATAAAGCAGAAACATTCACATCTCTTTATAATACCTTGTCAAAGAGTATTGGAAAACTCTGGCTATAAAAAAGAACTTGCAAAGCATTCTTAGTTGTTATCTGAAAAAATATACCTTCTTTTTGTTTTTCTGTTTTTCTTTCCTCCTCCCAACTAATCATAAGCTTGGGTCTTCACAACACTTCTCACTTTTTTGCAATAATACAAATGGTATTTCAATTCTTATGATTTTTTTTATCAAAGTGAGAACTTGAAACAAATCCAAGCCAGAAATCAAAAATATATCTACTTGAGAGGTTGAAAAGGGAAAAATAAATAAATGAAAACTAATGGCAAAGGAAAAATGAAACTATGTCTATGAGCCAGTGTAAGAAATATATTGGTTCCATAACTTATGAGCTGGTTTTTCTTGGTGTATCTTCATGAGATTTTCATTTTCTGCATGTGTCCATATATTTTTACACTTAGCTATACTTGGGAAGCTCTTTGGCCCTTCCCTTTCTTCCAAGATTGATTTAAATGATTCAATTTTCTGGATGAAGTTACAGAAACGGCAAACAGTATAAATGAGCTATACTTGCTTTTGTAATTCAAATTTAGGAGCCAACTTGACAGTAAAAAATTTGTTTAAGTATCCAAATAAGCATTCAATGACATTTCTAAGGGAGGTGTGCAATAAGTTGTAGAGCTTGTTGTAATTTGAGGGATTTAAGGCCACACTTGCTTGCTCTTTGAGGTGCCTGCGGAATGCTTGGTAAGGGGTCATTAATCTGGGTTGCAAACCATACCCAGCATCAGCTAAGCAAAATTTGGTCAGGTATATTGAAACCTGTTGAGTTTTTCTGTCCCTCCTCAAAAATACCTTCCCTCCATTAAAGTTTCAGAGAATCAACTTGTTTTTTCAGACTAGAATACAACATAAATATTAAGCTATTTGTAATTAAAATCCTTAATCTGATTGATTGTTATTTCTTTTTTCTGAACTCATTTTATGATTACTAAAAACTGATTACTAGAATTAACGCCTCTTAGTATTTGTGGTTTTTGGAATATGTTTTTTCTTGATTAATATACTAGCTTGACTAAAAGAGACTGAGAAGGCCTGACTAGTTATTCCTTCCAATTACTCATATTATACTCCTCTCAGTTTTTATTCAAATTACTCATATTATACTCCTCTCAGTTTTTATTCAAATTACTCTTTATTCATTTTCATTTCTCAACCACAAATTAACCACTTGTAACTAGTCTATAAAAATATAGCCTAGTCCAAGCAATAACAATCATCAGTTCTCCTCATGAAACAAAGTCCCCAACTTTTGAGTATCCCAGAGTCTGTTCACAAATTCCCTTCCTTCTTTCTCTTTGCCAAAAATCCAACAAAACCTTTTGATGTGGAATCATTGAGGACTTGGGTTTCATGCAGGGTGTTGATAAAAGCACACCCATGCCAGGAGCACACATTTCCCAGGATAGGCATTTGACAAACACACCCCTGCTGGGAAGGGTGTGCAACAAACACACCCATCCTATGTGTATAGGAAGGGTGTGCTGCTGCATGCCTCAACCAGAGGAAATCCCTCCGGTCAGAGGCCACACAGTCTTGTTGACTGGAGGGAGTCCCTCCAGTTGACAAGGCAATACAACCTTGTTGACCAGAGGGAGTCCCTCCAGTAAACAAGGCTATACAACCTCTTAGACCAGAGGGATGTCCTCCGGTCAAAGAGGTTGTATACCCTCTTTGACAGGAGGAAATCCCTCCAGTCAAAGAGGTTGTATGGCTGTCAGCCTTAGAGCCAGCACAGCTGACCTAAAGTCTGTCTTCTCTTCTTCTTTAAGTCACAAATGTCTTATATCTGTTTACCCTGAGGTTTAAACCTTGTTTTCCAAGTCCAGCTAAACCTGAAAATGCTGGAAAAATTGGCAACAGCTTCTGCCTGGATTATATGGACAGCTTGACCTACCATCCAAGCGGGTTGGGGCTCATATTGATGATAGGTGAGGGAACAACCCAATGCTCTATCAAGTGGCAGTATTTATAATGAATAATAATGTACACCATGAAACATGATGAATGACTCTCCAATCAACCCTTTCCCGGAAGCCTGAACAGTAACTATTCTGTCATACAATTGCATATCCACTCTCCTACTGCCTTTGTTACACCAGAAATGTAATGCATTTTTTGCTAACACATATCTTTTATTCACCTCTTACTTTCTCGGAAATATGTAAAGACGACTTTGGCTGATTACTTGATCTAATCTCAGCCTTTACTACATATACTATGGGATTCTCCCTTTACTTGCTTCCTGTACTTTTCCTCCTTTTCCGGTACCTCCTATATTGAAAAAATGACACACAAAAACAGTGACTATCACGTCATAAGGACAACAACTATCTCACTGATTTTTTCCTCCTTTTCTGGTACTGGTCGGACTAGAGTCACTGTGTTGGCACTATGTAAAATGGAATGTGAAGCTGCCCCCAAAAACTAAAAACAAATCATTAACATGTAATTATCACCTTTCCCGGACCAATTGAGCTCAACCTATCCTTTTTTCACAACATAACTGAAATGGTATCTTAAATGCTGCCCAAAATATAACTAATCTTCATTAAGTTGTCTGGATTGGCTTTGGAAGGTCAGGCCCTATCACTCGGTTGGTATCACCTTCAGCGCTTGGCGCTGGAAATGAGTGTCTCCCAGGACTTGCTAGGATTGGAACTTCTTCCAGATTTAGAATTGATCTCCATGCCTGCAATGGAAGAACCTGGTGGTAACAATGCAAATTTCCCTGTCTATTCAACCAGTTTAGCCAATACCTTATCAACTGAACAATGTTGATTGTTTGACAGTGTATTTGACACTTTCCCCAGAGTTGGCCAGCTGTTATCCTATCTATACGGGCCTGCTGGCACTGGGAAAACTTACCTCCTGAACATAATCATATTGTAAAAATTTTGGTGTAACTTCTTTGGCTGTTTTGTCCTCCGGTATTACCACACTTTTGCTGCAAGGTTCAAAAACAGCACATTCAGCCTTAGGGATCCCAAGGTGGGCATGCAGCGTAAACATGCCATTGAAACATTTGATTGTTCTTTACAAGATCTTTTTTGTGATAAATGGGCATGCAGCATAAAGATGCCATTGAAACGGTTGATTGTTCTTTACAAGATCTGTTTTGTGATGAATCACCGTTTGGTGAAGTGTCTCTCCTGTTCTCTTGAAATTTCAGGGAGACATTGCCTGTAATTAGACGTGGTAATATATATGATCAAGGCAACACATGCCCAAAGCAATCCTACCTATGGGAAAGACTGTCAAAATTTCAGATTAGATTCTGGGGCCCTTGAAGGACAAGACATGACGGAATACACGGACTGGTTGCTTAGGATTGGCTCCTGGGCTAAACAATCACATGAAATGGCATATATATGTGTGCAGTAAATAGTGGTGTTCCCCTCTCAAGAACTCTTGGAATTGAAGAGACAAGTCCTAAGTTTTGTCTATGGTAACCTAGCAGCAGCTGCAGCATGTGCAAGTCCTGACACTCTACTGGGTTATTATGGTGAAAGGGCCATCACAACACAATTGAATAAAGATGTTGACGTCCTGAATAGAACTGTGTTGGGAATGCTGCCGGGTGACAGCCTGAGTTCTGTGTCAATTGATGAGCCTGGTGGTGACTCCTCCAAAGAAGTCTCTGCTGAGATTTTGAACTCTTTCAACCCACCAGGCTTTCCACCTCACAAACTGACTATAACAGTTGGAATGGTATTAATGCTACTCCAGAACCTGAAAATTGAGAAAGGTCTCTGTAACAGTACCTGTATGCTGGTGCGGGGTATCAAACGACATGTCTTGCGTAGCTTAGTTGTTAATGGCTTGAGGGCAGGGTGTGAAATTATGCTGCCTAAAATCCAGTTGAGCTGTGAAAGTCATGTTGGGCTTGGTATCTGCTTTCACAGATACCAATTCCCTGTTCTTCTTGCATTTGTGATGACCATCAATAAGTCTCAGGGCCAGGGATTCAACAGGGCAGTGGTATACCTGCCAGCTTCAGTTTGTGCTCATGGTCATTTGTATGTAGAAACCCCACTAAATTGGCTGGTTGAGTGGAACTCTTCTGAAAAAGATGTTGGACTTGACAACATTGTGCATAGGTGGTTGCTAGCCAATTGATTTACAATTTATCTACCTGGAATTTTCCTCATCATCCTTGAACTATTTGAATGCAAAATGTTTTGCTAGCTTGAGCTTAGTCTTAAAATGGATATTGCCTCATCATGACTTCCCCGTTTTTTTTGGTGGGACACAGAAATACCCAATGAGAAAATTTGTGTGTGGGAACCTGTCTATCCTAATATCAGACTTGCCTACTGTTCAAAGTCCAGCTAAACTTGTAAATTCTGGGAAAATTGGTGATGGCTTATCACATAGACATCAGATATCATCCCTTTGCCTAGGGCTGGTTACGGTTCTAGATAAAACCTGTGACTCTTGCATCACAAAAGATCATGTATGGAACCTTAGCCATAGGTAGCCATCCACTGAATATTTGACATGTGAACCTCCCCCTTTGAATGTATGTCCTCTCCCTTGGACACCAGCAAATGGAATTGCATTAATTTGAAGATTAGACTTGCCTGAAATAAATTTGTCTAACTTTCCCCCCTTGGTCTGCGGATTTTATGCACTGTTCCTCCCCCTCCTCATCAATGGACCCCTGCCAGGCGGCGCAGCCGCTCTGGACTCTAGTGACTTCAAATTCTAATTCTTCATTAAAATTTGACCATAGTGTTCACTGAACACTTTGTAATTGCTCAACTCCTTCATGGAGTAATTAAATAAACAATTCTACACTACAGCTGGCTGGGCAAGTGAAATAAGGCCAGCCAACCACATCTACATGTTAGATTACATAAGAAAACCTTGAAAATTGTTGAAGTTGGTGTATCCCCCGTTGCAGGCAGGATACACAACCTCAAGACACCCAGAACCACCAACTCAGACATCCAAGGATTCAGCAAGTTACAGCTCACCACTGTAACCAACAAAAGGCCTCTTTCACCCAGTACTTCAAGTATTGTCAGTCAGTCCCCTTTTTGAACCTTGTTTCTCTTACAGTAGTCCTTCTCTGTCTTCCCCTTATCTTTCCCCTCTTCCCTTTTCTTTCCTCCTTCAATCAAGAGATCATGTCACTTCATCAACAGGTTACCCTTTTAGAACCTTGACTACAAGTCTAAAACTCAGGGCAGATTAGTTTACTAATTCTGTTGTCCCTCCACTGTTTCCTTAGTGTGTGAGGAGGCTGTTGCACTTCTAAAGACTCTGGCACAGCTTAGCCAACTTTTCCAGGTTGAGCTCATTGGTCTTCATAAGAGCACTCTAAACAATTAACCAAACAATAAAAAAATCAATCAATTCCCTTTCCCCTTTCCTTTTCCTCTTTTCCTCTACTATTTGTATCTCTTATCCTTGAAATACCACCAGTAGTGCCCCCCAAACTTTGTGTCCTGTTGTCACTTTAGAGACCCAGGCTCACGATGGACTTGTTGACCAGAGGGATTCCCTCTGGTTGAAGAGGTTGTATACAATATCCTTGACCAGAGGTAGTACTTCTGGTCAAAGAGGTTGTATACAACCTCCTTTACAGGAGGGATTGCCCTCTGGTCAAGGTGTGCAGCCCCACACCCTTCTTATACAAATCAGAGGGGTGTGCAACCCTTCACGCCCGTCCCAGGAGGGGTGTGATTGTTGCATTCCCATCCTGGGAAAGGTGTGCCCCTGGGGTGGGTGTGCATTTATAAATGCCCTTTCATGCACACTGCCCTCCCACCCTGCTAGAAATTAAACAAATTCAATTTTTAAATTTGCTGCTGCCAGAATATTTTGGGAGATTAAGCCCTTTTGTGATTGCCAACAAGATTTCATGTGGGTTGGTACATGTGCTGATAAAATAAAACCATTGAGAGCTCTACAACAGTTATTGAATCACTTGTATTTAGGATTTTTTTGAGTTTGGTCAGTGAGATTGGTTGTAGCTGGGTTATAATTGAATTAACAAGGGTAAACCTGGAAAAAGTATTTGAGTACAACTCCAAAATATCTGTAGATGAGGAAAAAATTTGAGGTCACCATTTGGTAATAGAGCCATTAAATACTTACTGATTGGCATCACAGACACCTGGAAAGAAATTGATGGCTTTTGCTGCATGGAGTTGTGGTAATGAATGATGTTGAGGAACATAAAAACCTGCTCTTCAAACGTTACTGATCTTCCATCTTTGAGGATCCCATTGTCTTGGAATTCCTTGACCAGGTGGTCAAATGTAGGTTGCTGTTGGCCAGTGAATTCCTGAAATATATCTAGTTGGGAAATTAAAAAATGTAATTTGATTTCCTGTCATTGCCAAAGTATTGTTCCCAATTGTGATGACAGTAGTCCACTAGCATAAGCCCTGCTACACCTGCTGCAACCAAAAATGAGGAAAAGAACATTGGATCTCATCTGAGGGAAGTACTTGAGAATGAATCTTGAGAGAGTTTAGCTGAATGTGCTGTATCTAGCTGATGAAAAAGGATGAAGGTCCCAGAAGGTTTTTCTGTTTTTCCTGATTTCAAAACCTAGCTTTCAAAAAAGTGCAAAAAGAAGTTTCAAGAATGATTTTCAAAGACTGGATGCACTGTGTTACACACACTTAGACCACCTCCACTGCAGGAATACATCCAAGCTTCTAAGTGTCCTGGGCTGTGCAAATTTGCCATAGTCTTGGTAGCCTGCAGTAGGGTTGATACACAATGCAAGCTACCATATATTTTAGCTTTGAATAGTGGAAGCCATTCCTCTAATATACCCAACCAGCTATCTTGTTTAGAAATAGGAATTGAAATTGAAATTGTATTAAATACATTCTTCAGTGTTCAAACGCGGATCAATTGGCCTGTCCAACATTTTTGTTGAAGACACAAGCCAAACAGATACATTGGATATGTTTGGATATATCAGTGATTATCCAGGGGAAGTGGTAGAATGTTTCACACCTTTTTGTTTTGTGACACCCACAACTATGGGCTGCTATTGAGTTCTGAGAATAGGGCTGCAATCAGCCAAGGGCATGATTTTTATTTTTGGTGCAGGTTTGGCAGTTGAAGTGGCACTGCTAAGTGAAGTTTGGTGTACTATATTTGGTATGACGCCCCAATTTAGCAGCTGTGGTGTAGATGCTATTAGTTTTTATCTCTCCTGTACCATTTAGGAAAGCAAACATCAATAATTACCAGAGGAAACTCAGTCACATTCAAGTGCTTTATTTTTAGGATCAATGATAAAATCATTACATATATGTACCACCAAAAGCTGTCTCCTAAAGATAGGAAAAATTGACAAATGTTTGCCAAAATATATGAATATGTTCAGCCAAAACAGAAATCTCCTGAATATGAACAGACACTCTTTTGGATAACTATGTAATTGAGTTGCTAGAATTTTTCCAAGAGTTTATTCTGAGTGGCATTTGCATGTTTGCAACAGAAGGGGTTGGGTTGACAAAATCTATTAAATGCTTGCAGTGAAAAACTGGTAGATTTTGGGTTTGTAAACATCCCAAACACAATATTACCTATTTAATAGTCTACTTCCCATACACATAACCTCAACTATCCACAGCTTAGTAATATTACACTGCAGTACATCATGTGTATATACACCTTGGGGGTACTTCCTACAAAGTGGGATTTTGGATCAGAACAATAAGGGCTAATTGGTGGAACCAACAAGTTTGGGCTCAGTAAGTTCTTGATAAGCGCTTTTTTTCCACCAAACAGAACTTTTCCCTGTGGAACCAATGGCCTCAGTGTTTTTCCCCATCAATTCCACCAATGCTATTTTACCACTAAATGTTAGTGTAGCAGTTTCTTTTTTTTGAAAGAATATTTGTAGTTTTGACTGAAACTAAACCCCACTAAACAAACAGTTAGCATAGCAAGAAAGTTCTGAACCATATTTTTTGTAGTGCATGCTTTGGAAAATCACTGCTACACTGACAAGTAGCGTAATTTTTTGCTGCTAACACATTTTGAAGTTCTCATTAGAATAGAAACATCAGATCCATACTACTCTATGCTAAATTTTAGCTTCTTGCTGAATTTTTTCCCACTAAACTTGACTGAAATAGTGGATTGTTTTACTGCTAACTGGCAGTTTCACCATTTCAGATAGTTTCTCCATAAAAGTGTTTTGTGGTCTTGACAGGTAAGAACCTGATGCATCAAAGCTGTTAGCAGATAAATAGAATCTATTTCATGTGTTGGAATTAAAACCATTATCAAAAGGCCAAAGTCAGCCAAGTAAAAAAATATGATTTTTTTTTTGGGTGAATTACATTATTTTTCCCAATAGCTGGTGTGAGTTTGTTGGCCAAAGAAAAGGATGCAGGAATGGTGAAAGCCTTTCCTGTCCACTGTTTGTGTTTTTTTTCTGAGGCTTTGATGCTTTAGAATTAGTATTTTCATGACCCTCAATGAGTCAAATCAGGTCCTCAGTACAATCATCTCCCAAGATCCTTCATTTAACATCAAAGACATTTCAATAAGAATAATTCAGAGATATGTGTGGAAGCTGAAAGCTTTCATGGAACATCTGTAACATTGTTTTTCCTCCTTTTCTTCTTCTCTTTATCCTGCTCATCTTAGCTTTCTACTGGAAAACAGAAATTCACACTCTCTTTTGTTTTTTCTTACCAAAATCACAGAAAAGTTTCTAATATTGGGCACTGGCCCAAGTTTGGGAACCAGCTTGGAAAACTGTAAAGCACACATGGCACACTCCTAACCTGGACTTGCCAAGTTGGGATCAAACCAAGAAAGAGTGTAATGCCACCAGAAAGTGATGCAGACCTTCAAGCAAAAGTCTTTTATTTCTCATCTTTTATTTTTCAACTGAGTACTGGCTAGCTTATATTCTAGATTTTTTACAAATTTGAAGGTAGTTTAATTTTTTAATAACTGTCATTTTTCTGAGTGTAAAAAAAAGAAAAGGAAATTAAAGCTAATTGAGGCTAGTTTTGATCAGAAGGGGAAGTTGATAGTGGACCTATAAGTTCCTGGATCTCAACACAGGAATGATAGAGACAAGAACATGAGGAAATAATCTTCTCAATCTTTTGGGAGAGATCAACTCATTGAATTATTTCTAAACATGGTGGCTCAATTGGATGAGTGGTAGTGAATGTGAGAAAATTTACAAGGAGCTTTGGAAGGGTTTGGTTTAAAGGATCAGTGGATAAATTTGTGGAAGTGGTGATCAGCTGGAGGTTTTGGTAAGCAGCTGTAAGATGATGCAGTAGTTTTGCAAAACAAGAAAAAAGTAGGGGATATAAAATATGAGAAATCCACAATAAAATTATCCAAAATGATTTTCTTTCACTAGTGGGTTTCAAAGAGGGGTAGTTAATCAAGGACTAACATATTTCCCAAATGGTGGATAGTTTCAAACCAGTGAATTATATAATGGTGATATTTTATACCCCCTATTATCATTGTTTTTTTTCCCCTGTCAATTGGTTTCAGAAGGGTTTAGGTAAGGGACCAAGATACTTACCATAAGGTTTTTGACAACAAACTTTCTCAGCTTGAGTTTTGTTTGAATTACTGGGACTGTGTGTATCCTGGCAGGTGGAAAATAATATGACATTTTTAGATTATTTAATATTTATTTTTCTTCCAGGCTAGGGAAATTCTTGTGCATGATCATGATAAGCTCTCATCTATCTCAACCCAGAAATCTTACTTCATTTTGGTAAGATGCCAAATATTATAAAATTCCAATGGGTCATCATAGGCAGGATTACCTTTATTTTTCTGAAAGTTTAACCGAGACATAATTTTGGCTGCAATCTCTAGATACAGTTATCCAGTAAACTGTCTAGTTAGGACCTTGTTCGATCAGAGAGAATTAATCCAGCTACAGTCGAAGCTACAAGAGGGTTTCTTTCCAGACTATTGGAAATTTTAACCAAGCATCCAACCTGCCAGCTCGTTTTTATGATTAGGTTGGAATGAACATGTTGTTTGTTCAACAGGATCGGGTTAGGTCGGGGGTTCGTTCCCCCCTCGGGAAGTTAACATGAGACTTGTCTCTAAAAAATTAAAACTAAAAAATCAACAACCAAACCAAAACCAAATCACAACTCCCTCAAAACCAAAACATGGAACCACAACAACAACAACCACCTATCCATAATCAGTTTACCATTAAACAATTATCCACTAGAAATAATAATAATAATAATATCCTACAGCAAACTACTACCACCACCACCACCACAACAACAACAACTACCACCACTTCAACCTCCACCACACCAAGCATTAACAAACTACAACAACAACAACAACAGCAGCAACAACAGCAACAACTTCAATATCAGGATACCACCAACCCACCCTCACCCTCACCCACCTCAGCTTCATCTATTCGTTCCGAAAATCAATTCAACCCTCTTCAACATAACATCAACCACATCAATACAAGACCTACCACCCCTATCACCCTACCCGAACCAGCTCATCACACCCCATCCTCGGCCTCATTCCAACCAACCTATGAACGATCTTATCCACCAACGAGCCCAATCAATCGCTCACCCTCTCACTGCTCCCTACAGAGGATGCCCACTCAACCACCCTTGGCTAGATTAGCCCCTTCAAGATCGGTAGAAGATACACCCACCAATGATATCACTCGAGTTGCTCATGACTTTGATGATGAGATTGCTAGGCATGCTCAAGCCATACGAAAACAACGTCAGTCTAGAAGGATCGAACACGCCCATGAATCTATCGACTCCTCTCACTCCTTCTACGATCCACCTACTATCATCCCTATCTCACCTACCAACAATCAACTTCAACCAACTCAAACGCAACAACCTCAACCTCAGCCTCAAGGACAACAACAACAACAGCAGCAACAGCAACAGAGACTCTCCTCATCTGTCGAACAGACCCATCGCTCAAATCGTGACCAAAGTAAACGAAGAGTGAGTGGACCCGCTAACGACGTCCATGGAGGTGTGCTCGTCGGAAACCTTATCGGTGAAGGCCATGTCAATTACGTACTCATGTACAACATGCTCACTGGGATTCGCATCGGCGTATGTCTTTCTTTCCTCTCTCCAGCAAACCTTACTTACCCCTCTTCTCCTCCTTACCCAGGTCTCTCGCTGTCAGGCTAAGGTCCGAAGACCGTTGACCGATGCTGATTATACCGCCCGTCACAAGTTCACTTTTGATGTGTAAGTTCTCAACCAAGCCCACACACACACACATTCACAAATTCAAGAGAATATTGATTATATACAGGGTTGGCAACGAACTGACTCCGTCAGCCAAGTACGACTTCAAATTCAAGGATTACGCACCCTGGGTATTCCGCGAATTACGAGAGTATTTCCATCTGGATCCAGCCGATTATCTATTATCATTGACCGCCAAATACATCCTTTCCGAGCTCGGCTCGCCCGGCAAATCCGGCTCGTTCTTTTACTTCAGTCGTGATTATCGGTTTATCATCAAGACCATCCATCCCGCCGAAAACAAGTTCCTTCGGTCGATCCTTAAGGATTATCATGAACATGTTAAGGCTAATCCTCATACCTTACTCTCCAGGTTTTATGGTTTACATAGGGTCAAACTTCCTAGAGGTCCCAAGATCCATTTCGTCATCATGAATAACCTCTTTCCTCCTCATCGAGACATCCACGAAACCTTTGACCTCAAGGTCCGTCTCTCATTTCATTTCATTCCAAGCAATCTATTTTCTAAAATCAATAAATCCTTGGGTAGGGATCGGCGGTGGGAAGAGAGTATCCAGAAGAAAAAGCGAAAGCGGGCGCGGTATTGAAAGACTTAAACTGGCTCCATCGAGGTCGAAGGATCGAATTGGGACCGACAAAGAAAGGCTTGTTTGAAGAACAACTCAAGCGTGACACCTCCTTACTTCAACAACTAGGAATCATGGACTATAGTCTCTTGATCGGCCTTCACGACATGGCTCGCGGAAATAGCGAAGGCCTCAGGGACGACCAGTTGCGCGTGTTTCAGGTATATCCCCCCCCCTATTCTCTTCCTTTTTTTCAAGACATGCTTACTGTTCCTTTTTTTAGCCCGTCACGGATGGTCAATCGGCAGGCTCCAATACCCAACCTTTATCAAACTCTTCCATCGTCGGTGGAACCTCTACGACATCGCATCCGGGAGGTCCAACGGCGGGACCCAGTACGAATCCCGCCGCAGGATCAGGCCCGGCTGCAGCGGCAGGAGGAGGAAGCCTTCATCGGAAAAGTACGACGACTAAACGAGTCGTCGACCAAGAACTGGCCGCCTCTGCTCTCCGAAAAGCTATCCACTCCTCAGACCCCCAGATCTTCTCTCAGTACTCACATCGTTTGCCCCTCAAAGATCGCTTTATCGAGAAGAAAAAATTCATCTTTTACCAGGATGAGGGCGGTTTTATGGCCTCGGATGATCATAATCAACCCTTACCTGTTATCTATTATCTTGGTATTATCGATATCTTGTTCGTCCCCTTCCCTCCTCTTCCTCTCCCCAATTGTTCTGTCTTCTCTTGTTGTTGTTGGTTCTTATGGGGGCTTATTTATCTCTCTCCCTATGCGTTTTTTCCCCTCAGAACTCCGTATTCGTTTGTCAAGAAGTTTGAACATTTCTGGAAAGGAATGTCTCATGACAAGGTACCGTCTTTCCTCTCTCTTTTTCAAAGAAAGAAAAAAACTGAAGAAGTGGCAAATACGTTTTGTTTATAGGAGATGATTTCAGCGGTTCCACCTGGAGAATACGGAGAACGATTCATGAATTTTTTGTTTTCGATCATACGGAATGGAAATCTTAGTCTAAGACCTAAGATGCAAGAAGGCACATCCCACACTTTCCGGCTCGGTCCTTCTTCTACCAAGGTCAATCCACCCGTGAACGGTGGCTATCAAAACTCCAATTCGAATTCGGATATCATTCAGAATCGCTATCAGAACCAGAACCAGACCCAGAATCAAAATCAGAACACCATTCAGAATCACAACTCGACTTTGACTTCAACTCCTGCTCCCGTCAGAAAACTGCTTTATCCACCAGACCATGAACAATAACATCCCCTCCTTCTTCTCCTCTCCTCCCTTCATCCTCTCAAACCCTTCTTCTTCTCTTTTTTATATACATCTCTTTCACTGTGTAGCCTATTCTCATATCTATATCGTAATCGAACCTTTCCTCATCATCATCCCCTTCTCCTTCTTCTTTTCTTTCTTTCTCTCTTCCTGGTGTTCCGTTTTGGTTACTACAGCTTGCCCAGGGGTCTTCTTTTCTGTCTATTCTTTGGTTAGTCAATGTTGTGTCTGTGAGGATAAGAAGGATTACAGCTATGTTTGTTCTTGCCCCTTACCTTCCCTTCCCTCTTCCCTTTTCGATTCCCTCGTTCCATCTTTCTCTCTTTTTTCTCTAATTACACTCTCACATACATACACGTACCCAACCACACTTGTTTTTTCTATATATCGTTCATTCCCTCTCACACAACACAACATACACTTTCCTAACGATCTCTTAATCCTCACCATCACAGACACACACATACATATTTACATATATATTAATCATTTAATCCAACTTTTGTTTCGTCATTCGTTCATCCTGTCAATCTCTTTTGACTTTATCCTGCCTTCATTATCCATTCATCCCAAACCCTCTCTCTTACATTCCTTCTTTTTGGTCTTCACATCCTACCCTCTCCCTTCATCATCCTCTTTGTTCATCTTCCTCCTCTTCGTCTTTTTTTTTTTTTCTCTTTCCTTCCTCCTCATCTCTCTCATCTCTTTTTCTGTTTATACAGTATTTACATCTTCCTTTCTTTCTTATTCTTTTTTTTTTTTTTCTTTTGGAGGTGCTGTTTATGTATGTATACATATAAACATCTACATATTATCATTCATTTTAATACTTCAAAGAGAGAGGAATTTGGTTTTTATGTTAGACATAATACATGTATAGTTCATGTTCCAGTCAAGCTTTCTTTGGCCGGGACACACACACACACACTTTATGTATGTAACATTAATGAAAGGTGCAGAGTCCTCAATCAGGTTGGTGTGGGTGGTTAATTACATGGGGTTGGGACCGGGTGGCAGGGTTATCTTGAAAAGCTTTTCAGGGAAAAGAAGTGATCCAGAAATGGATATGGTGTGTCATACCTCTTGGTAGTGAAATCACTTTGGATGAAGCTGTGATGGCTTGGACATCATCACCAATTGAGCCATCATCACCAATTGACAGCTGATCCTAGTAACTGTTACTGTCATGTGACTTTGGTTTCCTTGTGCAGGCATTCAATTGGCTTGTAAAACTTGTCGCAACAGGTTTGTAGCCCTAAGGAGCAAGCATCTCTGAGCGTTATAAGTACTAAACTTCTGCTCGTTCATCGGGACCTCATAGTGCACAATGTCAAACCACACTGCACTTAAAAAACAAGGCATTCCATTCCAGGTCGAATACCTTCTCATGCACATGCCATGATCAGCTCTGGTCATCTATCTCAATCAGGACACAGTATCTCTATCTCTATCTTGGAATGTGTTGACCTAATGATTGATAATATAATAATTTTGTTTTTTGTCTTGGCCTTTTGTATCCTCAAAAATAAAGATTCCAAATAAGCTCATCTATCTCAGGACCTTGTCCATCATAGGTATTAGTAATGAATTCTCATTGTTGATAAAAAAAAAAAAGTTATCTATACAAGACTTTTTTTTTTTTTTTTTTTTTGGATCAAAAGTCCTTGATGAAAGTCATATGTAACTAGAAGATACAGGCCGTTCCACACCTATGATGAGAGTCTCTGGTGTGTGCCTCAGGTCTGTCTTGATTTGTTCTTGTTGTCTTGATATTCTTTTGGCTACATTTGAGGACGGGTGCTCCTGAAGAGGCACTGATTTTCCTGCTGTTGAAGTGCCAAGTGTCCAGCTGGGGTCATCATCACCTCCTCCAATTTTTTGTTTTTTTCTGTACTAGATATGGGACCAGATCAGGCAGGGGAGGTCGGAACTGGGTGACTGAGATCAGGTCCCAGAAAAGCTGTCCGAGAAGACTCTACAGTTCTCTGCTCTCCAAAATTGGGTTTCTCTTCTTTCTGTAACCAATGTTGACTGCCATTGGGTGTGTATGTAGCTGACCAGGGAGTCAATATCTGGATGTATATCACCAGCTCCTAATTCTTAGAAAGATGCCTCTTTTTGCCCCTGATGAGTTCCCTGATGAATGATGACTCCACTCCTGGACTGAGCATTAAAAGTTCTCTGAATTCTTCAAGGTTATAGTGCTGTATCTGATCCATACCAGGTCGTGAGTTAAGGCTCCAAATAGGGTCCTGAAGGTCTTGAAGGCCTTGAGAGTCTTGAGTGCTCCATCCTGGATTGAAGTGCGGATGTTTGGTGTACTTGAACCAGGAAAGAGAAGATCCAAATCTGTTGAAAGCAGCTGTGTCTTCTGGGCTTCCCAGTCCACGTCTTCATGGCCAGTCATGTCTTACACTTCATCCTTGAAACCTATTCCTTTGATAAAGGATAAAATCTGTCTATACAAGTCCTGAGCAGAAGCATCATCAGCTGATCCTTCATCCCCACACCTCTTTATAAATCTCTTAACTGGAAGGTTGGGTCCGTCATAGAATAGATCCATATCCATGGGATTGGTTTTGACTTTCTTGTTAGTGAATCTGATGGACTAATTGGACATGACTGGTTGGTTTCTCTTTCCAAAAAAACTGGGTGACTAATTTTTTTCTGAGTGGGGTTGAGATGGTTCTGGTGACTGAGTGTCAGCCTTAGAGTCAGTTTAGCTGACCTAAAGTCTGCCTTATTTTCTTATCTTCTTTCACTCAAACACATCTCATACCTTTTTACCCTTGATTTATATAAGCATATTTTACATCTCAGCATTGTAGTAGAACAATATAGTGATAATTACAGTTTGTAATCTGCAGTATTCTCTGAAACCTAGTTGATTGTATTTAGTTCATTTCTCACTCTGTGTACTGTTTTCTTCATTCAACTTTGTTTCAAGATTCATTCACTCTGCCCACTGATCAACTACAAACTGCTTAGGTTTGTTTACTAGTTTCTCTGTTTCCATTTCACTTAAAGTTCTCATCTCTTCTCATTTATAATTCTTCCTATCAGGTTTGTTGTTTGTGCTCTTGTTTCCACCACTTTCCACTTGCTTGCTCACAATCTACTCAAGCTCTTAAGGTTAGTATAAATAACAATCCATTCAAATTTGTTTAAAGATTCATTCACTCTGCTCACTCATCAACTACAAACTCCTTGGGTTTGTTGTTTGTGCTCTTGTGGCCGCTGCTGTCTGCTTTCTTTCTCACAAGCTACTCAAACTCTTAAGCCTTTTTGTCTAATAATTTAGAGCCTCATGTTGACTTCAGGTTCTGTTTCCTCATAAACTTTTAACCATAGTGTTCACTGAACACTTCATAATTTCTCAAATCCTTCATGTATTACTTTAGTAGTGAAGTCCATGCTACAAATGGTTGGCCAAGTGAAACAAGGCCAGCCAACCACATCTACATGTAAGATGAAATAATCAAACTGTCAGCCTGCTACTAATTCAGAGACAACCTGACCATAGCAAATTATACCAATATACAACTTATATTCTTAGTCTCAAAAGAATGCACACCTTACGTCTTGTGTTTCGAAAGAAATTATTAAAAACAAAACATATAACAAAGAATCTAGATATATCTTCTAAAGTATAATGAAAACTTAGAATATTATTTCAGATTCTGAATCTACACGCAAATTAACCTAGGGTAGCTCAGCAAAAGTACCCCTTAATTATTACTCCTTCATATCCCTTCACAAGGCCTTCAAGGTTTTATATGACTTAAAAATCTACATAACCTTGAATATATGCTAGTAGACTATGTAATTAAGGTTAATAGAGTTCGGGTATGATGCATAAATAAGGTTGACATCATAATTTCCATAGTTACATGTACCTGGCATCTGTAATAAAAGCCACAACCAACGCCGCGGCCATACCTTTCCTACTAAGGCCAAGCTAGCCCAATTGGTTGGTTGTAAACAGACTACTGGTCCAAAAGGAAGGAAGACACGAAAGTGTTCACCTTTATGAGAATATTAAACCACTTTGGGCCTTTTGAAACATGTAACTAAGCCCTACCGTAACCAAACCAGTTATACAGGTAACTAGGGCTTAGTAGAAGACTAGACCAGGCAAAACAGAGCTTCTGCTTCGCCCCCAAGAGCCCAGAATGGATATATAAACAGCCCTTCCTTCCCACGAAATGATATCCCCATCTTCAATTACATTTACCAGCTTTTACCCACCATATCAACCAGCCTTTTTAGCCTGTTATATAGTCAGTTTTTGCTTGTTTTATACTTGAAGTTCATTGAACAACCCTTTCACCTTTCTCAGCACTCAACCACCACCTGTTACTCAACCTTGTGAGCGCTTCTGGACCACCTACAACTCCCTGAAGAACCTCTGACAGGAAATAGAAGCAGTAAGTCTATTTCCTCCATTCCTTCAGCAGTTATTGTCTAGGTGTACTCCTTGTTCAAAGGACTAGACTTTCAGGTACCCAAAATATCCCCTGTTAACTCAGGTCCTGAATATTTTAGAGGGCACAGTAAATACCCCTGTAACTCAGGCCCCTCTGTTAATAAAAACTTTATAGTTTTTTTATATCTTTTCACCTTTTTTACCCACCTGTCACTGCACAACCTGCAGCTGTTTTTACCTTGCACCCTGTGTAGCTAGAAGAATCCAGTTCTTGGCATCACAGAGGCTGACACAAACCTTGAAAATATTTGAAGTTAGTGTATTCCCATTGCAGGCAGGACACACAACCTCAAGACACCCAGAACCACAACACCAGATCACCAATAATCCATCAATTTACAGCTCACCACTCCAACCACCCAAAGGGCTCTTTCACCCAGTACCTCAAAGTATTTTCAGTAAGTCCCCTTTCTGAACCTTATTTATATGAAAGTAGTACTTCTCTATCTCCACCTCCTTTTCCCTCTTTCCCTTTCCCCTTTCTTCTGGTATCAATCAAAGATCAAGTTCAACTAAAACCCATCAACTCAACTCTTATCAGATCATTATCATCAGCAGGTTACCCTCTATCAACATTGATGTCAAGTATAAAAATAAGGGCAGATTAGTTACCAAAAAGTTGTTTTTGAATAATTGCCTGGTTTTTACCAGTGGATTTGTCAATTTGGGACCCTAAAATCTGTATACTTACTTCTTTTTTGATTATGTTTATTTTTATGTTTGTTTGGTTGGCTCTTGAATATTATCCAGCTGAAAAATTTGGCTTTACAGGTAACCAGGGCCTAGTGCAAGCTTTGACGGTGCAAGGGAGAGTTTCTGGCTTGCCTACAGGGGATAATTTCTATATAACCAGCGCCTTCTTCCCACAAAATATATCCCCATAATCATTCACATTTCCTATCATTTACCCATCTTGAAAAGCCCTGTTTTCCCCTTGAATATCAACATTCCGGCCAACCATCTGTCCTCAGAACTAAACCACAAATCTTTAAACACATTTTTGAGTGCCTTAAGAACAGTCTTTTTCCTCCTGAAGCTACCTTTTTCTGAAAATAAAACATCAAGTCTTATTTACTTTTCACTTTAGTAGTACACTATACACTGCCAGAATAATTAACTAGGTTGGTTTCATCCCAGTTAAACTAGGATGCAACCAACCAATTCAAAGTAGGTTGACCTCAACCAATGAAATATAAATCCAAGGGGGGTCACTTTATTTTCTATTTCATCAGTTGATACCTGTTGAAACTTGATGTCTCCCTGCATAGAATTCTGTGAAGTCTCAACTGTGGAGCTGAAGCCATAAGAGAGGCTTAACCTAGTAGATAATCAATTAAAACCAAATTGAATAGTTCTCTTCAAGCAGCATGACATCCTTGGTGCCTCAATATTATCATAATTTGATCCTCTCCTCAGATCAAAATTCCTAATTACCTTTGTTGATCCCAATATCCTTTCAATCAATAAATCTCACTCCATTTCCTTCTCTTTCCTTCTCTAGTCTCCTTCCTTAAAATATATTCCTCCTCTCTCCTTGTCTCTACCACCCATCTATTCTCAAGAACGGGCTTCAAATTCAAACTCATCTATTGGACATCTTGTCCTTGCTCAACTTAGTGAGAAATGCAACAACATCACATTCATCCTGATCTATCAATATATCTCATCCTAGCTCAACTTGGTGAGAAATGCAATCACATCACATTCATCCTGATCTATCAATCTATCTCTCTTATTAATCTTACTAATTCCTTTCTTCTCTTTAGCCCCACATCTCCTTGTGTCATGTTCTATTCAAAAAACCCATCCAGTTGTCTGTCAGAATCCTCATTGTATTCTCTGGGTATGCTTCCATTCTTATCTTTCTTAAATTTCATATTCCCATCCAACCTTACCTGTTGTCTAGTTCTGGTCTTTGGTTCATGGTAATAAAATCATAGATTTCTTAGTATCAACCAAGTTTAAATTGGTTGAGTGCATCCCAGTTCAAATGGGATCACTTCATCCTAAGAAACCATGCTGGCAGTGAGTTGATTTCTAGACATATTCTTTTACCAAAAGACCAGAACCTTGGAGGGCACAATCAAACACCCCTTAAACTCAGCCTCCCCCCCCCCCCCCCCCCCCCCCCCTCTGTCAGCTCTCTTTACTCTACTCCACTTTTTGTGGCGTGTACAGTAAGGACTAAAGAATAATCTTACACTTAAAAGTGTAATAAAGCAATTTCCAATAAGAATAATAACTTAAGTGTTATAAAAACACTAAGTATCAAAAAAGAACAGGTTATTGTCCTGCTGCCAAAACTTCTATTAAGGGTATAAATCCTTAAAAGGGCTAACCAGATTGATACACGGTTCTCCCAATCCAATTAAAGCTATTTAATTGATTGGGGGGGATTTGTTTGAAGAATTTTAACTATATAAGATAGTATATAAATAAAGGAAAGTCCTCCTTACTTACAGGAGAAGGTGAGCGCCTTTGTAGCTTATAATAAGTTATCTGGTGTAGGTTAAAATTGATGGGGGGAGGATGTCTTCAATTTGGTGAAGAAACCTCCTCCTTAAATAATAAATATTTTGTATTAATCCCTCTGTAATTTATTTGACAGTGGGGATTGGGGCAGTGTTGACAAGTGAATCTGATCAGCCTGTTCGTGGTAAGAAGTGAAACATGGTGTCATTTTTAATTAAAATGATGCCATATTTATTTCACATTAATTAAATTAATTTAATGTTTATTTTCCTTAATTAAACTAAATAAATATTAATCACATGTACATGTAACTTCCTTTGGGTTTAGTGCTTGGAAGAGCGCTTGCTCTGGAGAGTTAAACATGTGGGAATTAATTTATAAGTCATTATTGCATAATTAATATACTTTACATAAAGATTTACCTTTATTTATGTGTAATTTTATACTATAAATTACTATGTGTTAATCTTGGATCTTCCAGGATTTTCAAGAAGAAAACTATGCCAATAAATGGTTCTTAATCTATTTATTGCATGTTTGAAAATTAATTTTCCAAAGATTTTCATTAATTAAATTATAACTTAATTTTGGTAAAAATAGATATAATTTAAATAAATGATTTTTATTGAATGTGGTCATGAGTGTGGTTTGAACTCAGGTCCTTAGGTTCATAAAAGTTATTACTGAGCCAGTCTCTAACTGTTAGACTATTGTACCATTTGATAAAATGACACTACGGGCAAGGGGCTGAGGTTGCGCGCCGCAGCATCACCCAGACGTTGCATGCGGGTTTTCATTCTTATGCAACGTCATCAGGAGCGACAGATGCCTGACATGCAACAACAGCAGATGAATTGAAACGTCATCATGCATCCTTACGCCAGACTTCCTTTTGTCGCTCGCGTCAGCTTCCATACCACCTTCCATTCAACCTTAACAATATCACTCCCTCCACTTGTCTTCCTTTCATGTATTACATGATATTAGATGTGTCACATCTCACCCCACCTGATCATGACTCATCGTTACAAACCTCGCCATGAGCTACTCATCATTCCAGTCTCCCCCAACATACCCCTCTATAAAAACCAATGTTTTCAGCTTTTACTCCCTCTCATCTCATCATCCATCCGCCATCACTTTCAAGCTTCCATAACCCTCTACTCCAATCTCCATATGGATCCGTCTCACAATGCTTGGGCCACTTCAACCCATGCCCCTCCAACTGCTCGCCATAACCAAACCCCTCATTGAACTACCGCCGCAAACAGTCAAGCATTGCTAATTGAGAAGCTTTCCCAGGAGATCAAATCATTGAAAGCCAGCCTCAACTCGTCTGCCCCAACTTTGAAGGGCAAGAATTCCACTGTACCTCCTGCCAATGTTTGCCGCACTGCCTCCAGCTCTTCCCCTGCTAGAAAGAAGAACACCCCAGTACCAAACACTCCAATCAGAAACCAGCGAGCCACTTCAGCCCCGCCCAATTTGATGGGTCCGCCAAAGCCCCGCAAGTTAGCTTCCGAGACACCTGTTGCCAAACCTTCTCCCAAGAGACACCCTCAACAAATTCAAAGGGGCGATTTCCCTGCAGCATTTGGACCAACCAAGGTACGTTTTTCTTATCTTCATCCTGCATTCCATCACCAGCTTACTGAATTTTTATCCTATGAAGACTGCATTGTTTGTCCATGTCAAGATTCTCTGGGGACTCCTGAAACAAGACTAGGTTCCAAAGCCCCCCGAATTAAGCACACTCAAAGAATTTTACTGACGCTTTCGACGATCTGAGCAAGTCAAAGACGCCATCCGATCTGGCTCTGCAGACTGAAACGCTATCCAAGTCCAATGCTTGAAGGATGTTCAGGGTGGCCGCATCAAATTTGGAAGACTCATCATCCACCTTGGAAGTAACTTCGTTCGCTACGCTCAAGGAATCATGGCCCAATCGGGCTTAACTGTCTGGTGCCCCAACTTGGATGAAGATTCCGCTTCTCTCTACAATGCAGCACATCAAATTGCTGCTCTTACAACTTTCTCGGAGCTAGCGGCAACCCCAGCTTATGCTTACCTCAAAGTTGATCCAGTCATGGCACAAAAAATGACTCTACTCATACCGGCCTACAATAATTTTGTCCATTATCTCCAATGCAAAAAGTTCCAGAAAGAAACCAAACAGAAAGGAAAAAAAAGGGTGTGAAGGCTGCACACCCTTTTTTGATGGGTGTGCCCCTGGTGTGGGAATTCCGCCAGGGGCGTGGATTTATCATCCCCCAGGGAGCTGATCCTTAGCTTCAACAATCTTTATTTAAGGATATACCTGGAGAATGCATTGGAGGTGATGCAGATCACTCTTTTTGGTTTTGCAAGGTCATCCAGATCTTTCTGCAGTTGCAACAGTTCCTTGGTTTGCCTCTTGAGCAAGAATTAACAACATTGTGGACCTTGTCATTCCAAGCCTATTTGCAATTGATTTATTGTTCATCCCTGCCGCTGCCATGCCAACAATCTTGGCTTTTTTTTGGTTGAGTGATGAATCCTAGTTATCTAAAAACCAAATCTTAAACAATGTAAGTAAAACCTTTTAGTATTAAAAAGAACAACCTACTTGCTATTTTCCTTGATTGATGGCCAAAAAAGCAGGTTGTAAATTTGAAGGAAGGAAGCTGGGATGGATTGCAGAGCTTTCAGTATGCTTCTCACCATTGAGGCTTAACTGAAATTTCACACCCAAAAAACAACCCTGCAACAAAAACATTTGTCTAGGCACTGTAAATGTTTATCTTAGTTTTTGTAAAATGAAGCAAATATGAAAAAAGAGATGTGTTTCTAGAAGCCTATGAAAACCTTGGTATTTTATGAAAACTTGGTGAAGGGGAAGAATGGTACCAGTATTGGGAAAGCAGGGGGAACTACACCCAGGGAGTACTTCAATGTAGTCATCACTGGGAATCCTTGAGGATTCCACAGCATACCTATGTACCAGGTTCCAAATTTTCCTGTGGTCATCACCAACCCCACAAAAGGGTCTCCTTCTAATTATTTCGGGAATTCAACAAAGAGACTTGTGGAGTCCAAATGGGGCAGCAGAAGTAGACCACTGCAAAAACTGAAGGTGGGCAAAATGTTTCTAAGCCAGGTTCAAACCAGGAGAATATTGAATTGCTTACAGATTCATCCACCACTTATATAAATCAGAATAGGAATGATATGCTCTTCGTCAGCTATGATGCTCTGGTGGCACTTTTGAGCAAAAAAAATTTGACAAAGTTGTTCTTTTCAAACAAAATATTACTACACCCTGGAACTAATCTTCTGGAATTTCCAGAGCCCCAGGACTGTCCATAAATTGTCATTATTTCTTGATGAAGATTTTGCCGTCAAGTAATCCTGACGTCAGTGATGTGGTGCAATTGAATCCTGTTTATGCATAAGTGTCTATGCAATTTGAGTCAATGTTGTTAAGTTGAGCTTCAACGAACCCCAGAGGAGCTGCTCCCCAGACTGGAAAAGCAACTCGACACATCTTTCTGGACAACCTTGACAATTTCCCTTAATCACCTGTCAAGAACCCTAAAACACTCATTCTTATCCGCTCATTGTGCTTCCAAGAACCTTAGAAGATTCAGGAGGAGCTCGGAAGTAGTAGAGGTGCTTAACAATTTGATTTCTCTCCTTCTTCTACAGTCTCTTTTTCCCTCTCTTCATTTCTCCCTTTCTAACCAACCGTATTAACGACTTATTTTTCTTTCATATAGACTTGCTGTTATTGTCCATTTCTCCCTCTTTTATTGAATCTTCCATCATAGTATTTCTTGAGCCCAGTTAGGACTAGAATATAAAACGGTAAATAAACAATTCTTTATTTTTCTCTTTTTATGATTGTTTTATGGCTATCTCATCATATCTTTATTTCTTTTATCAAAGGTTATTACTACTATTAGCTGTTAAATATTGCTGCAATAAAGTTTAAGATCTCAACCTGATTACAGATTTTTCCCTTCCAGTGGAACCAAAATTTTCATTCCTGGTGAAATTGATGAGGGAAAACACTGAGGCCATTGGTTCCGCAGGGAAAAGTTCTGTTTGGTGGAAAAAAAGAGCTTATCAAGAACTTACTGAGCCCAAACTTTTTGGTTCCACCAATTAGCCCTTATTGTTCTGATCCAAAATCCCACTTGGTAGGAAGTAACCCCAAGGTGTATATACACATGATGTACTGCAGTGTAATATTACTAAGCTATGGATAGTTGAGATTATGTGTATGGGAAGTAGACTATGAAATAGAAAATAGTGTGTTTGGGATATTGATACAACCTAAAATCTAACAGTTGTTCACTGCAAGCATTTAATAGATTTTGTCAACCCAACCCCTTCTGTTGCATACATGCCAATGCCACTCAAAATAAACTCTTGGAAAAATTCTAGCAACTCAATTACATAGTTATCCAAAAGAGTGTCTGTTCATATTCAGGAGATTTCTGTTTTGGCTGAACATATTCATATATTTTGGCAAACATTTGTCAATTTTTCCTATCTTTAGGAGACAGCTTTTGGATGTACATATTTGTAATTATTTTATCATTGATCCTAAAAATAAAGCATTTGACTGTGACTTAGTTTCCTCTGATAATTATTGATGTTTGCTTTCCTACATGGCACAGGAGAGAGAAAAACTAATAGAATCTACACCACAGCTGCTAAATTGGGGCTTCATACCAAATATAGCACCCAAAACTTCACTTAGCAGTGCCACTTTGACTGCCAAACCTGCACCAAAAATAAAAATCCTGCCCTTGGCTGATTGCAGCCCTATTCTCAGAACTCAATAGCAGCCCATAGTTTTGGGTGTCACAAAACAAAAAGGTGTGAAACATTCTACCAATTCCCCTGGATAATCACTTATATATCCAAACATATCCAATGTATCTGTTTGGCTTGTGTCTTCAACAAAAATGTTGGACAGGCCAATTGATCCGCATTTGAACACTGAAGAATGTATTTAATCCAATTTCAATTTCAATTCCTATTTCTAAACAAGAAAGCTGATTGGGTAGATTAGAGGAATGGGTTCCACCATTCAAAGCTAAAATATATGGTAGCTTGCATTGTGTATCAACCTTGCTGCAGGGTACCAAGAATGTGGCAAAGTCGCACAGCCCAGGACACTTAGCAGCTTGGATGAATCCCTGCAGTGGAGATGGTCTAAGGGTGTGTAACACAGTGCATTCAGTTTTTGAAAATCATTCTTGACATTTCTTTTTGCACTTTTTTGAAAACTAGATTTTGAAATCAGGAAAAACAGAAACACCTTCTTTTAAAAACTAGATTTTGAAATCAGGAAAAACAGAAACACCTTCTGGGCCCTTCATCCCTTTTCATCAGCTAGATACAGCACATTCAGCTAAAATCCCTCAAGATTCATTCTCCAGTACTTCCCTAAGATGTGATCCAATGTTATTTCCTCATTTTTGGTTGCAGCAGGTGTAACAGGGCTTATGCTAGTGGACTACTCTCATCATAATTGGGAACCATACTTTGGAAATGACAGGAAATCAAAGTAATTTTTTTTTGTGTTGGAAATGTCCCAACCAGATATCTTTCAGAAATTCACTGGCCAACAGCAACCTACTTTTGACCACTGGTCAAGGAATTCCAAGACAATGGGATCCTCAAAGATGGAAGATCAGTAATGTTTGAAGAGAAGGTTTTTATGTTCCTCAACATCATTCATTACCAAAACTCCATGCAGCAAACAGCCATCAATTTTTTTCCAGGTCTCTGTGATGCCAATCAGTAAGTATTTAATGGCTCTATTATTTTAATTCAACCCAAATGGTGACCTCAAATTTTTTCCTCATCTACAGATATTTTGGAGTTTTCCTCAAAGCCTTTTTCCAGCACTGCCAGCATAATTGCCTAGGATGAAGTCATCCCAGTTAAACTGGGATGCACTCAACCAATTTAAACTTGGTTGAAATCAACTGATGAAATATAAATCCAAGGGACCCCCCTTGGTTTTATATTTCATTGGTTGAGGTCAACCTACTTTAAATTGGATTGTTTGCATCCTAGTTTAACTGGGATGAACTCAACCTAGGCAATTATGCTGGCAGTGCAGCTTTACCCTTGTTAAGTCAATTATGACCCAGCTACAACCACTCTCCCTGACCAAATTCAAAAAAAATCCTAAATACAAGTGATTCAATAACTGTCGTGGAGTTCTCAGTGGTTTCATTTTATAAGCACATGTAACAACCCACATGAAATCTTGTTGGCAATCACAAAAGGGCTTAATCTCCCAAAATATTTTGGCAGCAGCAAATTTAAAAATTGAATGTGTTTAATTTCTAGCAGGGTGGGAGGGCAGTGTGCATGAAAGGGAATTGATAAATGCACACCCGCGCCAGGGGTACCCTTTTCCCAGGCTGGGAATGCAACAAACACACCCCTCCTGGGAAGGGCATTAAGGGTTGCACACCCCTCTGATGTGTATAAGAAGGGTGTGGGGCTGCACACCTTGACCAGAGGTCAATCCCTCCTGTCAAGGAGGTTGTATACAACCTCTTTGACCAGAATTACTCCCTCTGGTCAAGGAGATTGTATACAACCTCTTCAACCAGAGGGAATCCCTCTGGTCAACAAGGCCATACAACCTCTTTGACTTGAGGGAGTTCCTCCTGTCAAAGAGGGTATACAACCTCTTTGACCAGAGGAAATCCCTCTGTTCTAAGAGGTTGTATAGCCTTGTTTACTGGAGGGACTCCCTCTGTTCAACAAGGTTGTATTGCCTAGTCAACTGGAGGGACTCCCTCCGGTCAACAAGAATGTGTGGCCTCTGACCGGATGGATTCCCTCTGGTTGAGGCCTGCAGCAGCAGGCCCTCCCTATACACATAGGATGGGGGGCATTGATAAACGCACGCCAAGCGCGCACGCCAACGCCAACCCGCACGCCAATTTTTCTTGGCGTGCAGGGCCTACACGCCAATTTCTTTTGGCATGTAGGGTCTACACGCCAAAATAAATTGGCGTGTGAGACCCGCACGCCAAAAATGGCGTGTGGTTCCCACACGCCATTTTTTTTTGGCGTGTGGGCCCCGCACGCCAGATAAAATTGGCGTGTGGGCCCCGCACGCCAATTGTTTGGCGTGCACTCCCACACGCCAAACAATTGGCGTGTGGGAGCGCACGCCAAACAATTGGCGTGCGGGTCCCACACGCCAATTGTTTGGCGTGCGGGTCCCTCGCTCACATAATTGAATGGGAGGGCCCATTCGATTATCAGCCGGGAGGACTTCCTCCCGCCACAAGGCTGTATAGCCTCGTCGGCCAGGAGGAAGTCCTCCTGGCCGACGAGGTTGTATAACCTCGTCGGCTGGGAGGACTTCCTCCTGGCCGACGAGGTTATACAACCTCGTCAGCAAGGAGGAAGTCCTCCTGGCTGACGAGGTTGTATAGCCTTGTCGGCCGGGAGGACTTCCTCCCGGCCGACGAGGTTATACAACCGACTTCCTCCCGGCCGACGAGGCTATACAACCTTGTCAGCCAGGAGGAAGTCCTCCTGGCCGACAAGGTTGTATAACCTTGTCAGCCAGGAGGAAGTCCTCCCGGCCGACGAGGTTATACAACCTTGTCGGCCAGGAGGACCTCCTCCTGGCTGACGAGGTTATACAACCTCGTCAGCCAGGGGAAGTCCTCCCGGCTGACGAGGTTATACAGCCTCGCGCCAGGAGGGGCCTCGCTCACGTAATTGAATGGGCCCTCCCATTCGATTACGTGAGCGGGGGCTGTGTATATCCCATACACATAATACATGTATGTATTATGTGTATGGGATATACACATCCCCCGCTCACGTAATCAAATGGGAGGGCCCATTCGATTACGTGAGCGTGTGGGACCCGCACGCCAAACAATTGGCGTGCGGGGCCTACACGCCAATTGTTTTTGGCGTGTAGGGTCTACACGCCAAAATAAATTGGCGTGTGAGACCTGCCCGCCAAAAATGGCGTGTGGTTCCCACACGCCAATTTATTTTGGCGTGTAGACCACAGGCCAAAAAAAATTGGCGTGTAGGCCCCGCACGCCAAAACAAATAGGCGTGCGGGTTGGCGTTGGTGTGCGCGCTTGGCGTGCGTTTATCAACGCCCTAGGATGGGTGTGTTTGTTGCACACCCTTCCCAGCAGGGGTGTGTTTGTGCAATGCCTATCCTGGGAAATGTGTGCCCCTGGCATTGGTGTGAGTTTATCAACACCCTGCATGAAAACCAAGTCCTCAATGATTCCACATCAAAAGGTTTCAATATCCCTGACAAAAATGTTTTTAGCTGATGCTGGGTATGGTTTGCAACCCAGATTGATGACCCATTACCAAGCATTCCGCAGTCATCTAAAAGAGCAAGAAAGTGTGGCCTTCAACCCCTCAAATTACAACAAGCTCTACAACTTATGGCACACCTCCCTCAGAAATGTAATTGAATGCTTATTTGGATGCTTAAACAATTTTTTTATTGTCAAGTTGGCTCCTAAATTTGAATTACAAAAGCAAGTATAGCTCATCTATACTGTTTGCCGTTTCTGTAACTTCATCCAAAAAAATGAATCATTTAAATTGATCTTGGAAGAAAGGGAAGGGCCCAAGAGCTTCCCAAGTATAGCTAAGTCTGAAAATATATGGAAAAATGCAGAAAATGAAAATCTCATGAAGATACACCAAGAAAAATCAGCTCATAATTTATGTAACCAACATATTTCTTACACTGACTCATAGACATAGTTTTATTTTTCCGTTGCCATTAGTTTTCCTTTATTTTTTTTCCCTTTTCAACCTCTCATGTAGATTTATTTTTGATTTCTGGCTTGGATTTGTTTTAAGTTCTCACTTTGATAAAAAAAAAATCATAAGAATTGAAATACTATTTGTATGATTGCAAAGAAGTGAGAAATGTTGTGAAGACCCAAGCTTATGATTATTTGGGAGGAGGAAAGACAAACAAAAAAACAAAAAGAAGGTATATTTTTTCAAATAACAACTAAGAATGCTTTGCAAGTTCTTTTTTCTAGCCAAAGTTTTCAGATATTCTTTGACAAGGTATTATAAAGAGATGTGAATGTTGCTGCTTTATTTTCATCTTCAATAATCAAAACATAAGATACATATTTTTTGTCCCCAACTTCATTCAGGAATAAGTTGGCCAACAATTCAAGAGCCATGGCGCAAGTGGATTTGGATGTTGATCTGGCTTTGGGTTTGTGCTCTTGGCTTGTGAAATTGTTAGAGCTGGACATGGCTTGACTGGCATGGTTGATAGTACCAATCAGACTATTGATTTACTTGCTTACAATCAACCCTTTAGTTTCCCACACCTGCTTGGTGGATGTCATGTTAAGGATTTTGACACAGTAGATGGTTTTTCATTCTCCTCCAAACTTTTGATGTCTGATGAACCAAGAAGGCTTGTCTCCTTCCTGTTTTTCTGTTTCTCCTTTTTATTCTTTCCTTAAACTAGGCCCCGATCTTTGACTGGAGGCACAAGATAATTTACAACCTCTCCCATGGTATATGTTGTGACTCAGAATGTAGATTGCAAACTGGGGAATATACAAAGGTGCAGAGCCTGGAGATAATCCCCTGGGTTGTGAAAACCCCTGGCAAGTCCAAGGGGGTTTTAAGTACAAGGTCATAACAGTATAGTTGCCAGTGAAAACATAATTGGAAAGCTTTTAGATGGTGAAAGGTTTGTCCTTCATGTTGCCAAAGTTCAGCCTGTAATGGCCTTGAATCAGTTCATCCCACATCTTGGAATTGGCTGTAAATATACTCCTTTTGTTGTACCAACCAAATCCGGATTGCTTGCAGAGAAATTTGTAGTCAATGTAGAGTGATTGTAGAGATTTTTTTTGATCCTTGATCTGGTCCTGAGTGAGATTGATTTCAAAGTGACTGTTGAGACCCTTCATATTATTTTTCCTACCTTCCTTTTTCAAATTCTCATTGTCTGTAGCATGACCAGCAGACAACTTGTGAACAATGAACTCAAGCAATTTTTCTTTCTCCAAGGTTGCCCAAGTATGAGGCAATTTGAGGTTGGGTTCTGTGGAACCAAAAGTGAGGTTTTCAGTGTATTTTGGCTAGTTGCTGGAGGTTTTTGCATGGCTGGCTTTTGAGGGATGTGTAGGGCAGCCCTTTGACTTGATTTTTGTTTTGGCCCCTTGGCTTTTGGTGGACCTTGTATGATTCAAGGTGGACTGATGGGGGCTGGGGGGGAGAGAGCTTGATGGTGCTGGTGGATTTTCAGAATTGTATGAATGAAAAAGGTTTGGATCCAGTATCATTCTGTAGATCTTCATTCTGTAGATCTTGTAGAAAATTCATATGTGGGGTGAGGTGTGCCAAGAAAAGTATTTTCAGAGCTTTTGAAAACAAGGGGTAGGATGTTTTCAAAAACAGAGAGAAAATGATAAAAATTAATTTCAAGTTTGGGGAAAAACTGGTGTGATTGGTATACATTTTTGGTCAAAAAGGATTCTGCCCCCCCCCCCCCCCCCCAAAAAAGAAAAAACAGAAAATCAAAACTTCTGGGCGCTGTGATATGTATTATGCTGGGACACTGGTGTGTTGGTGACAGAAGATAAAAAAAAGAATTTATATTTATTGTGTGTTAGTATATAAGAAGTATGTACTGTACATATATCAAAATAGTTGTAACTTACCTGGTGTGTTGGTGAAAGAAGATAAAAAAGAGAGTGAGGAAAAGAAGAGTTTCACCAACACCCGGGAGGAGTATTTAAGAGAAGCAAGAAAAATGAGTATAAGCATCCATACACATTTATATGTTAATAGTGAGTATATTTATATGAAGTATAACAATATGTATAAAGGTGTTATAATCATGCACCCCAAGTGTTATAGACACACAGTAGAAGCTAGTGGAGAGTGCATAATACATTTCCATGCTCCCTGTATAGGAGCTAGGACAGCTGAACACATGTTTTGCTAGAGGCCAGGTTTCTGAGGGAAGAAATCGCGGAGCGCAGGTATCTTCTCAGCAAAGTTATGAGCACAGCGGGTCTCTCTCAGATTGTCATTGCAACGTGAGATTGTTGCACATGTAGGACATACAACAACCACCTTGCTGCGCGTCACCTGACAGCGCTGCACATGTTGACAGGGGGGTGTGGAGACCCTGCAGGTTGTGCATGATCGAATGGGTGCACGACATGGGTTCTTGGCGGCGAAGAAGTGTGCAGCCGTCGGCTGGGCCTTGCAGATTCCCTCGATGTGGACACTTGCCAGCGGAATGGCGCAACGGTCGCCACATCCTCCGCATGGATAGCCGGCACCAAGTGCCGTGGTTGCGCCAAGAAGCGCGACAATCGCTCGCGTTGGCCACATGCAGACAGCGCGGGGCTGGACGATGGTCAGGAATCGAAGTGTAGACCTGGCGTGTCGGTTGATGCGTGGGATGTGAGGAGCGGGTGGGGGCGCTTTGCCGTTGGGCTACTTGGGGAGGTTTGTCATTCACGTCCTAAACGAATACCTCTGGATCCAGTCGCCGTCGAGTCGTCATTTCCGGCAGCTTGAGGTCGTTGCCTCACAAATTGAAAGGCAGACGTATTCGTTCTTAAGGCAACTTGAGAGGCACGCCTGGGTCGATTGCGAAGGGGATTGAAGTTACCCTGAAGCCGACCTCAAAGCTTCCCATGAGTGACTTCCTCTCCGTCCCACTCTCCGAGGTGGATTGAGATCTACCTCCGAGACGACTGCCGCCCTCAATGCGTCCCCGGGAGTCACGTCGTCTCCGGGGCGGATCTGTACCCGAGACGCCTTTCGGCCTCTTTGGAGAGCTCCGGAAACGGCCTCGAGCAGCCAAATTCCTCTCGGACGTGATTCTTCCCCCTTGGGCCGAGCCTCCAATAACTAGCGCGTACTTATTTACTCTGGAAGTATTTTACCACCCTGTTTAATTAACTACCATGAGTTTGAAATTGACCAGGAAAAAAAAAAATGGTAGATAATTGGGTAATTTGAGGGATGAGAGAAAAAAGAAACAGTGATGATTTGAAAGATGAGAGAAAACAGAAACAAGTTTGAGTCACATGCGTCATCAAGCAGATAAATTATTGTGACAGGTCCCAACTTTCTTTTCAGGAGCATCAATAATGTCTTGGTTTTGCAAAGTGACACGAGCTAAGACGACGTTGTTGGTTGGGAGCTATTGCTCAAGCTGCAACAGTCATTGAGTTCTCCAACAGTCATTGAGTTGTTGATGGTTTTGATGCTGTCCCACAGATGAGCATTGTGCTCAAGAAGGAGGTGCATCTGTGAAATGCCGAGATGGCGGCAGTGAGCAGACGGAACCAGATGATGGGACAAGTGAGAGAAGCGAAAGAAGAGACAAGCACCTGTGAAATGCCGAGATGGCGGCAGTGAGCAGACGGAACCAGATGATGGGACGAGTGAGAGAAGCGAAAGAAGAGACAAGCACCTAATGATGGTGCGGGCGATGAGACAAGAAGATGAGTGAGTGCATTGCATGGAGAGAAAAAGAAAAGAGATAGCGACCAGAAAAGAAAGGAAAAGATGATACCTGTGAAATGCCGAGATGGCGGCAGTGAGCAGACGGAACCAGATGATGGGACGAGTGAGAGAAGCGAAAGAAGAGACAAGCACCTAATGATGGTGCGGGCGATGAGACAAGAAGATGAGTGAGTAAAGGAAAGGAAAAACAAGGTGTGATGATCATCTAATGTACAATGGATAGTGAAACCTAATTAGATGAGAATACAAGCGCGCCGCAGTTTTTCCTCCTCACTCCGCCTAGTCGTCCACTGCTCCTGTGGCATGTCGCTATATCTCAACAGCCCCCCGTGCTCGACAGGCATTGCTAGACTGTTGGCAGATCCAGATGCAAAAGATCCCAGATTTGTCGTGTTTTGATGGGTGCAAGTGGCTTGGTGAGAATGTCAGAGACATTGTCGTTGGTCGAGACATAAGACACAGTAAAGTTCTTTGCTTTGTCAATGTGATGACGCAGCCAGTGATGGCGAACCAGAATGTGTCGAGATCGATGCTGATAAATTGGATTTTCAAGCAGGGCCAAGGCACCCTGATTGTCGCAATAAAGATGAACATTGGAGAAGTCGATTTGCGTTGAGGGTCGAATGTCGTCCAGAAGTTGCTCCGTCCACCGAAGATCTTGACCTGTTTCCGAGCAGGCCCGGTATTCCGCTTCAGTAGTTGACAGAGCCGGTCCATCGTCGATATGCTTAGCGCTGTCCTCTTGCTTTGCACAGCGCCAACCGACGGGGCCATAAAACATGATCAGACTGCCGGAGAAGGATGAAGCCTCGACTCCACTCGCGTAGCTGGAGTCTGAATACCCCACCAACCGCTGTTCACCAGGGACGTTGCCAAGATTTAACCTAAGGTTTGCAGAGTACTTGAGATACCGAAGGACGTGAAGGAAGAAGTTCTCGTGAGTCTTCTTCGGAGCATTGAGAAACTGCGAAAGGAAACTGCATGCAAAGGCCAAGTCGGGGCGAGTGCACTGAACAAGGTAGTTGAGAAGTCCAACGGCCCTTCGATAATTGAATCCCGAGGAGACCGGAGCATCGTCCACTGGACAGGTCAGAGCATTGAGTGGGAGCGGAGCGGTTATCGGTCTGCAGTGTGTCATGCCGAACTCCTCGAGTACCTCGGAGATGTACCGATCTTGACAGAGTGAGATGGTCTTACGCTCGCGGTCTCGAGTCACACGCATACCAAGAACCCACTGACATTCCCCGAGGTCTTCCATTTCAAAGCGGGAGGCGATCATTTCCTTGAAGAATTGGACATCGGGGCCAAAAATGACCATGTCGTCGACGTGTACAAAGACGAAACACGGTCAATCGACATCCTGATGGATGAACAGGCAAGGGTCCGCACCAGCCGGCTTGAAATTGATTGATTCAAAGAAACCTCGAAGAGCTTTGTACCAGCACCGAGGGCTTTGCTTCAGTCCATAGAGAGACTTTTGAAGCTTCAAACCATATCCGGGGGGGAGCTCGACATCGACACCATCCGGCACCTTGATAAAGATGTCCTCGTCTGGAATGCCGTTAAGAAAGGCACACTTGACATCCATCTGTTGAATGTCCCACCCACGCGCAGCCGCTAGACCAAAGAGGATCCGAAGCGTGCAGACTCGACCTGTTGGTGCGAAGGTGTGGTTGTAATTGAGGCCTTCGATTTGCCGAAATCCCCGCACGCACAATCGAGCCTTGTACTTGAGCAGTTCACCGTCAGCATTGAACTTCCGTTTAAAGACCCAGACCGTGTCGAGTTCCTTGGTACCAGGAATGAGCGGAGCAACAACCCAGACTTTGTGCCGCTTGATGTTGTCGATTTCAACCTCAATTTCCACCAGCCATTCTTCACCGTCAAGCCTGCCAATCGCCTCCGCGTAGGTAATGGGGTCCTTCGGAGAGGCAGGTTCGTCAACCAGCAGCATTGCCATGTGCCTGCGACCCCCAGCCACAATGTTGGCGGGATCAATATCACTGGAGATGTCCTTTGGGGCCGTCTCATAAAAGGG
This sequence comes from Puccinia hordei, assembly GCA_007896445.1. NCBI lineage: Eukaryota > Fungi > Basidiomycota > Pucciniomycetes > Pucciniales > Pucciniaceae > Puccinia > Puccinia hordei. The sequence continues at coordinate 390,296 of RDRW01000064.1, read as the reverse complement.
GACGTAGACATAGCCCTTGCTGCTCGACGGTACGGTTCCCGACTCGTTGGAGAGGGATGATGATTCCTCTTGGGGAGAATTGGACTCCCCATCAACCGGAGGGACTGAGTTCCCACCCAGGACCAACGAATCGGGTTCCAAGGAATCGGGTTCGGAATTGGGAGTGATTGGTTGTGCAGGGTCATGAACAATGTCTTCCACTGGGTGAGAATCTTCATTGGCAAGAGTCTCAACAGTGACCGGCACCTCGGGCAGGCCTAGATCAAAGTTGAAAAGTGAGGTCGGGCCGACTGACTCCTCGAGGTTGCCGAGACGTGGAAACTGATTCGGGAAGGGACGAATATGATGAGTGTGTTGGAGAAGATCTTTCGAGGGAATCCACACTTTGTATGTGTGGTGGCCTTCATGATAGCCAAGAAAAATTGCCTCCGTTCCCGATGGCGAGAACTTGGAGTCACGCCACTTCTTCTCCTCGTAGGCCACTACGCAACAACCAAAAGGAATGAGTCGAGAAAGGTCAGGCGGTGTCTGATGCCACATCTCATACGGAGAAACCCAGTTGATTGAGCTGTTGGGCGTGCGATTCTCGAGGTACACCAATGTGGTCACCGCATCCCCCCACCAGTTTAAGGATAATCCGCTGGTCATGAGGAGAGTCCGGGCTTTCTCAACTGTCGTCCTATTCCCTCTCTCGGCGAAAGGGTTTTTCTGCGGTGAGTACGGAGCAGTGGTGTGGTGAACAATGCCCTTGTTGGCATATAGATTTTTGAAAGAGACGTTCACGAATTCTCCACCATTGTCCGACACTACAGAGTGAAGGCGATGGTTGGTAAAGGTTTCAGGTTGATTCAAGAAGGTGACAAAGGTTTGGAATGTATCAGACTTACATCGCAAGGGGTAGATGAACCTATACTTGCTAAACCCGTCGATAATCTTGAGAAAGTATTTGTTCCCCCCTCGCGATGTAGGTGTGATCGGTCCGCAGAGGTCCATATGAATACACTCAAGTGTTCGTGACGGTTTGGGAAAGCTTCCAGCGAAAGGTAATCGATGCATTTTGGCAAGGTCACAAACTGAGCATTCAATTGAGTTGAAATTGATGTCAGGATAGGCCTTCTTTAGATAGTTAATGCTTGGATGACCGAGTGCTCAATGGAGATCCAGCGCCGACGAAGTTCTGATTGACAACGCCTTCAGTGGATTGAGATCGATAAGCAGAACATTTGAGGTAGTCGATCCGGTGAAGAGCGTCCCTTGAGAGGATTGGCATTCAAATCTCGCACCTCCATGAGTGGGATTGAGAGAGAAACCCTTCTGAAGATAGAAGGTGAGTGGGATGAGCGAATTTGAAAGATCAGGAGCATAGTAAGCCTGGCCGATATTGAGAGGACCAGCCGCGGTGTGAATGACAGCAGACCCTTGACCGATGATGGGGATTGATGAACCGTTAGCCGCATACACAGCCGAGTTGATGGTCTTCAAATCTGTGAAGTACTCCCGGTGTCGAAGGTAGTGACCGGATGCACCGCTGTCAAGAACGATGGCATCAGTGATTCCGAGTCCGACATTCAGCCCAGACTTTGGATTCACCCCAGAGGCGCTCTTCAGTCGATTGATGGCCGCCTGATGATAGGCTAATCCCTTGCTCGGATGGAGTTGGTAGCAGTCCTCCGGTGAGTGACCGGTATCTGGGTTGTGAACCCCTCCTTCACAGACTCGGCGAGGTTTCTTGGCTTGCCCTGATTTGGAGTATTGGCCCGGATTGTTGGATCGACCTTGCTGTCTATAATTTGATACAGCCAAGGCATTGAGATTGGTAGCTGGATCGGCTTGACGTTTAATTTCGTGTTCAAGATCGGTGAGAAAGGAGTTCATCGACAATTCGGCATTCGGTTTACCGTATTCAGAAAACTTTAGAGTTTTGAACAGGGCGTACTTAATCGGTAAACAGATGAGTACCCAGTAGACCATGAGGCCTTCGATGGTCTTCTTTTCAAACTTCTGCTTGGTGACTTCAACAAAGAGCTTGAAGGTGCTCCTGAAATCGTTGATGGTTTCGCCAGTGGATCCATTCCCAAAATCATAGGTGACTAGAGTTCGCATGAGGGTGGCGGCGTTCTCCATAGACTTTGTTGCGTAGTGCTCGCAGATTGAATCCCACAACTCCTTAGGTTTGTACGTCCCGATTTCATCGTCATCAACAAATCGAGCTGAGTTTTCGCCATCCAGGTGCATCCTGATGATGTTCGTGGCTTGCTTGGCTTTGAGAGTTCGCTCAGCTGAAGGGATCGAAGAGGGAAGTTTGTCGAGATCGAGGATAAGGTAGTCGTCCAGATTGAGAAGACTGATGGCAGTGTACAGTTCCCGTCTCCATGATGAGAAGTTGGTCCCGTTAAGTTTTTCGGTGTAGAATTTTATGGAATTGAGATGATGTTGTGGTTCAGGCATGGTGTCCGTGGTTGAAACAGTGATGTTTTCTTTAATTGTGGAGTCGGGCTGTAGCAGATTGTCCAGACGAAAGGTATCTCCAGTGGAGTCGGTGTGTGATGAATCGAGTGACTTCTGGTCGTCCTCGTTTTTGATTGAAGATATTCGATGAGGAAGATGATGTTGACTGATCAGGATGATTGGTTGATTTCTGATCGTCGATGATACCTTGTGGGTCTGCCACGATGAATCGCTTTTACGGATAATATGGAAGGGGAATCGTCCTAATGGAACCGTGCTCTTTTGATGTCTGGCTTTCAGCGTCAGTGGAGCGCTGGGCTCATAACCTGTGAAATGCCAAGATGGCGGCAGTGAGCAGACGGAACCAGATGATGGGACGAGTGAGAGAAGCGAAAGAAGAGACAAGCACCTAATGATGGTGCGGGCGATGAGACAAGAAGATGAGTGAGTAAAGGAAAGGAAAAACAAGGTGTGATGATCATCTAATGTACAACGGATAGTGAAACCTAATTAGATGAGAATACAAGCGCGCCACAGTTTTTCCTCCTCACTCCGCCTAGTCGTCCACCGCTCCTGTGGCATGTCGCTATATCTCAACAGCATCAACTCAACCAACTTGGTGAGAAACGCCTCATCAAGCCTTTCTTATTACTCATTTTGTTTCACCCTTCTCAATGAGATCTTCAGGCTAACATCTCTTCCTTCTTCATCAGTTATCTTTTCTCATTATTGGATGTCTTATCTTGTTTTTACTCCATCTTAAAGACCTATAATCTTAGGTTTTGTTCTCTTATTCTCCATCGTCTCCTTTTATCATCCTAACTAACCTCACCTCATCCATTGGCACGCTATCTCTTCTTCACTTTCTCATCTCTCAGTTGTCTGTTTTTGATATTATATATCCTCTTAGGTCTGGTTATCCTTTTCTGTCTCTTTTCAATTCTTATTCTTCTTCTTTGTTAACCCTTTCTATTGTTTCTAGTGCTCTGGTCTTTTATTCTTTTGGGACTTAGTCAAAGGTCTATTACATCAAAATAAGTTTAGGTGAATATCCTACCAACTTAAAGTGGTCTGTCATGCAGACCTATAAACTAGAGAGGGAGTCTTTGACAGCAGATTGTTGGGTTGGTCAGTGTCCTGGGAGTTGTTTAGGGAGGAGGAGCAACAGGCAGACCTGGGTGATAAGAAAACAGAAGTGGTGATTTCAGTCTGACAAATTGTTGGTCAAGTCGAGTTCACCACCTAGTCCAACTTTGATCACCGCAAGATCAAGGGTGGGTCGACGGGAGCTAGCAAACAGTTCAAAGGCCAGTACAGGGAGAAGTTTGAAGGAGGTAAGGCCGATTTGGTTCTGAACAACGAGCTCTTGGATGTATGCTTTGGTATCTTGGAAAGTGTTCCAGTCAATGTTCTTTCCGTTGAGAGTGATCAAATTGGTTGGATCGAGTAAGGGCATCTCCACCGGGGTTGCTATACGGGGTTGCTATGCTAAATATAGCAACCCAAACCCCATATAGCAACTCCACCGGGGTTGCTATATCCCAGAAACACATACCTCCGTTGCTATAGCAGTTCCACATCTGGAACTGCTATAGCAACCCAATAGCAACCCATTGGCCAGATATCACACAGCAAAAAAATGTGATATCTGGCCCCTCCCCCCCCCCCCCCCCCCCCCCCCCCCCCGGTCACTTTAAACCACACACAACCTGGAACACCCAAGGCCTTTCACCACCCCAAGCTGCAATATATCGTAGCTTGCGGTGTGTAGCAGCCCAACCTTGGGTTGCTATGACTCCGGCGAGGTGCCCCGGCACAGCTGCAATAGCAACCCGGATAGCTCCCCGCGGTGGAGATGGCCTAAGAATGGACTGGTAAACCTGCTGATGTTATATCCTGAGCTTCTCACACAGATTTTGTTGAGATGTCACTTGGGTGTTTCTGCTTCAAATTCCCTTTTGTCATTCTCTTTTATTTTATCTCCATGTCACAAACTGTGACATGTCATTTGTTTCTTCTTCTTCATAACCTGAGACAAACAGTGTTGGAAGGATTTCCCTTTTCTCTATCCTTCCAACATCTCATCACTCGCTGCTTGCTCAGGTATGAACTTTCTCTCTTCATTTTCCTTTCTCTCTGTCTTATGAGTATTGAAATGAATCCATCCTTCCAACATCTCATCACTTGCTGTTTGCTCAGCTCAACAGGTTATGAGACCCATCCCATCCAGCTAAAATCTTGCTCTAACACTCACTAACCAAAGGATCCTTTTGTGTCTACAATCGTAATGTCTAAACAAGACCCACCTCATATTGGCTTACCTGCCTTGACTCCAACCAACATTCCCAAAATCAAAGCTACTGGGATCGTCCAACTTTACTGGAAAAAATAGCAAGAGGCCACCTAGCCCTCTTGATGGCCATAATCACCAGTCATCTCATCAAGAATATACCACTTCCAGAATAATTTCCTGGGTTGAAGTCATCCTAGTTAAAATGGGATACATCCAACCAATTTAAAATAGTGTGATTTCAACAAATGAGATATAAAAATAAGGGTGCTTTCTTGGTTACATATTTCATTGGTTGGGATCAAAATATTTACAATTGGTTGGGATTAAAGTATTGTGAATTGGTTGGATGTATCCTAATTTAATTGGGATGACTTCACCCTAGGCAATTATGCTTGGAATGTTGTAAATTTGTTTTCTGTCATCAATAGTGTAGCTGTCATCTTGCCAATGACCAGAAAATCCAAGAATTAAAAATCCAGCCATTAAGAGGAATTACACTCTTGATTATTGTTCTTCAAGAGTCAATTCCTTTTGATGATTACCAGAACATCCAAGAATGAAACACATGGTCAGCAAAATTACTACACCTCTTGATGATTTTTCTGATCATTTTCAGCCACCAAGATATTACATGTAGTATGTAACATGTAATACTTGAAACTGCAAGCTTGAATAATTATAATTGTTCTTTATTTTTATTATTATCCTTTATTTTAACTTAACATTCTGAACAAAAACAGACATTAGACTTAACATTCTATCACATCACGGCTATTTACCTTGTTGCTTCATGCAAGTTTTGAATTGGGATGCATCAACAGCTGTAGCAACAATTTGAATTGCATTCAACAATGCATACACATGGAAATGTGTCACATATGTGTGCGGAGGTGGCATCAGAGCCGTACGGATTCAGCTGATTGCTTATGTAAATATGTTAAGATGCAAATGCTGACATGGTATGTGGTTGCTTTGAGCAAACACCTCACCTGAGCTGATCAACTTGCTCATGTCAAGCTTGATCACATCTCTTGAGACGCAATTGCAGGGCTGATACCTACCTCTTTGTTGATCAAACAAATAAATAGGCACACCTTTGTCCCCACACATACCCCTCAACTCGCATTGCTTTTGCCACATCCCTATCTTTTCTCCTCTACATATATCTGTAACCCTTTGCACTCACCTATCATCATCTATCAGTGATCACCAATGAATCTGTGGCAACCCAAAAACTCTGCGGCTGCCCCTAGCTTCACTCCCCAACAACAGCAGGCAGTAGACTCTGCTGTGCAAGCACACACTCAACATCATGAGTCCATGTTGGCTGCACTCATTGAAGAGGTCCGTGCTTTGAAGGCCTTGGGGCGAAAATCTTGACCAGGAACTACTCAACCCACTGCCACTAGCACCAAGCAATCCGCCAAGCCATCCGCCAGCCAAGCTCAATAGGATGCTTGCCCAAAGCAAAAAAATCAGCCAAAAAAAGCAACAGGCATTTGCAAATCAATCCCGGCAGCACTTCCAACTCCCTTGATGTCTACTCCAAAGAGAGCGGTCCATGCAACTTCAGCCCCCCAAGGTTGGAAATCCAAAACCGCAGAAGTCCTCAAAGAATGTAACAAAGCTGGCCATGACAAAGGACCCATCTCCACGATGCCACCCCCAGCAGATGCAAACCGGCAATTTCCCCCAGGAATTCACTTCAACCAAGGTATGTTAACAGCTCTCAAGTCATCTTAGCAACCAGCTGACTAAATTTGTATTTCCTACTCTAGAACACACTATTTTTTACACATCAAGATATTGTGGGGTCTTTTAAGGCAAGACTTGGTACCTCCACCACCAGAAATACAGGATCTTCAAGAATTTTACCAGCAATTCACAAATGACAACCAAGTGTAAAAAGCCGCCACAGTGCTATCATCACCCGCACTCATCAACTTATGCAAAGTTCAACTTTTCAAGGACATCACTCAGGGATCCGTCAAGCTTGGGAGGCAGATCATACATCTGGGTTCCAACAACATTTGCTATTCCCAATGTCTCATGGTGTACTTGGTGTCCTAATCTGGAAGAGGATTCTGCTTTGTTATACAATGCAGCCCATCACATTGCCACCATCACCACCTTTCAGGAACTTGTTGCCGGACGTGCTTACACATACATGAGCATCAATCCTCAACTTGCTACCAACACTGCGCTTGTCATTCAAGCCTACAATTGCTATGTCCATTACGTCCTCCTGAACAAATACAACAAAGAAAAAAAACAGACAGGAAAAGTTGCTGCTGAATCTCAGAATAAGACATCATCTAAACGTTGGGAGAGGGTAAGTCAATCTTGTGAACTGGAGATGGTTAATTTCATTGCTAACTTGCCAATTTTGCCCAGTTGCAAGATGCATGGAAAGATTTTGTGATTCTCAATAAACTTCCAAAACGCTATATCAATGTTCTTGAACAAATTGTGTCTCACAGCAATGACCAGCTCAATACAAAGAGGGGATTATACAAAATCAAAAACCTGCCATACTGCTCCAAAAATGTAAGCAAACTTATTTGGGTGCTGGACGTTGTGGTGTGCCAAATGTGTTCCAAGCATCAAATCACATAGAGTCACAGTTTACTATTGAGAAGGAGACATATTTCTAGATGTATTATTGCATAATTAGGTTCTACAGGTCATTTAACCCCTAGTCACTCACTGGAACCACTAGGCTAGCTCGCCTTGTTTAAAAGATATCTGGATTAAACTGTTATTTCAGACTTTAGGAATATATATATTGATAGTACATAGTATAGAATTAGATTCAAGTGCATAGTTGTAGTATATTTAATGGATACCACCACCACATGGATACCACAACCACATGGATACCACAACCACCACATGGATACCCTTACCACCACCATCATATGAGCACCTCTATGGCAGTCACACCAGCAGAAATCCCTCACGTTTTACTATAAAAGGAGGAGGTTTTCTCTCCTCAGTTTGAGCATGCCAGAGGAGGAATCCTAAGCAGAACACACATCTCACTTAGAGTTTCCATCACAAATCCAAGTAAATCCCAGTGTGATCTCAATCAAGTGACCCATCAAAATCTTTCATACCTCAGAGGATATATAAGTAGTCCAGTAGCTAACATCACTATTGGTGCTCTTAACAAGCAAAATTGACTTTACCCATTGTGCTCTTAACTGAAGGTTAAGGAAGAGGGCAAATACACTTTGAATAGTTCACATATAACATCAGTTCCGTCAAGAATTATTTTTACTAGTTTATCTACACCTCAATTATAAATATATAAAAAAAAAACACATAAAAGATATATACTTAAGACTTATTTCCATCATCTGACTCAATCCTGTTGTAAACCACCCCGGCTCTATTGCCCATACAAATTCCACCAAACCCATTTCCACTGAATTCAAGTTTGATCTAGGTCTGATAGAGACTGCTACACATAAGTTTTCTCTATCATTAGTTTGCCACAACAAATAAAAAATAAATAAATTTGTTGTGATAGCTCTTGTGTAGTATCATAGAGGGGCAGGTCTTTCAAACCACCCGTAGCAGTTGTAATATCTCCTTACATATTTGAAATATTATTACTGGTATTTCCCCCTTGCAGAACTGCCACCCGTCCCAAAAGGAGTTCTCACAACGTGGTGATGAAGGGAACGGGCAAACAAGATCAAGCAGCCAATGGAAAACATTGAGTCCAAAGATTTCCAAAAACCCCTATCATCTCAACCTACAAAACAGCCCCAACCAAGCTACCCATTGACTTTTACAACCCAAAATGGTTCTGCAACTTGACAGATGCCCAACAACAATCAATCCCAAACACTGAAGCAGTGGTCTTTCTGCCAAATGCCAGCAAATCCTTAAAGCCCAAGAAACATAGGCACCCAGACAAGAAACTAACCAACCCATCATTCACTTGCAAGTACTGGGATATCCTTGCCGAGCCCTACGGCCTCTTGGAGGAATCATCCAACGCCAAATCAGAGGACGGTGAAGCCTCTGGGCAAGGAGGCCTGCAGAATGCTAGCGACTCAGAGGGCAAGGGGAATGACTTGAGTGCACCCAGCCCTGACCAATTGGAAGATGAGTATCTTGAGGAGGGCAAGGCCGGGGATTTGTACAATGAAGACTTTGTTGTGGACAATGATGAGGGCAAGGAGGGTGATGGAGACAAGGAGGACACCAAGGATGACAAAGAGGATTCTGACAAAGATGAGGAATGGGACAAAGCAGGTGAGGGGGCCAACTTTGATGGAGAAGTTCCCATGAACTCAGCCAGACATGGAGTCAATCAGAAAATGCTGAGAATTATGGAGCAGGAGGAAGAAGGCTGGTAACATGGGTTGGGAAAGTTTGAGGCATGGTTGCTTGGGTTTATGTCAAAGACCAAGCACAAACCTCTAATGGCTTGTTTTTGTTTTTTGGTGCTGTGAGAACTCCTTTTGGGACAGGGGTAGTTCTGTGAGGGGGAAATAGCAGTTATAGTATTTTGGTATGTGTGAATCTATTACAACTGTTAAGGGTGGTTTGAAAGACCTGCCCCTCTATTTACTACAAGAGTCAACACAACAATTTTATTTATTTTTGTGGCTGATAACTTTCTTTTTGTTTTCTTTAAGAGAACTATTTATGTAGTAATCTCTTATCAGACAAAGATCTAATTTCAACTTACAAATAATCAGCAATGAGCTTGATGAAGGGATCAGGGATGTAGATAGTGGATGGATTGTTACAGAAAGTTCTGGTAAATGTAATACATGATTTTTGGAATTGATGAGGAACAAGTTTTTATATGTTTATGATTTATTTATTTATATATTTCTTTTTAGATGTAGTCTGAGAAAATGAGTAGAAGGATGTTTTGGTATAATGTGAAATATTCAAAGTTTTGTACCCTCTTCCTTAACCTTTAGTTAAAAGAGAACAATTTTCCTTTTGTTAATTTTGTGTATCTTAAACTGATATGAAAGATTCTGTTGTGGGTCACCTGATAAAGATCACACTACTATATGGATGAGTACTTTTTGTTTAGTTTTCTAGCTAGATGGTGGGGAGTGGGATGATTCCAATTTCTCTCTATCCCTGCCTCCTTATATAGTAAAATATGAGGAATTTTTGCTGGTGGGATGTCTGATTGAGGTATTTATGCTGGTGGGGTCTCTTGTTCTACACTGCCTTTATGCAGGGAGTGCATAAAGTGAGCTATTTCTGCTGGTGATGTTTTCTAATCTTGCGCTGCTTCATGCGGGGAGTGCATAAAGTGAGCTATTTCTGCTGGTGAGGTTATGTACTTAGGCTGTACCACAGAGCATGTGCCGGGTCTTGTGACCAGACACTAAACTATATACTACTTCTATATATATACTATGTACTTATTATCCACTATAATTCTTTTTAACTGTACATCTTTTGATTTAGCCATGCAAACCCTAACATAAATGGGTGACTTATAGATTAAATTTACCCTAGATTTCAAATATGTACTTATATTGCTACTATTTTAGCTTCTGAAAGATAATGAAAGAATATAATCCTGTATGATACTTTTGGAATACCACAGCGCAGGAAAAATGAGCAATCCAATTGCACATAAAACATGGTTTCTTTGTTCCGTCTGGGTAAACAATAAAGAAAATAACAAAAAATAAAAAATGAAGAACAAAAAAAATAAAAGAACAAAAAAAAGAAGTTCCGTGCTATGAATAAATATGATGTATTTTTTTGTGTAGGTAGCAGAAGAGTTATTCTTCCAAATCTATCCCATGAAATTGATGTTTGCCATGTTTTTGTATGTTGTCTATCCTTTTCTTTCCTTGTGTAAACAGGACTACTGCCTTTCTATATATTTAAATAGAAATACACGTCTAAGACCCAATCTTGCTATGTTCTCTTGCAATAAAGTGGCTGGCACCAGTTTTTTGTGCCAGACTGCACTTGTGCAACCTTCATGCATGGACTTGATTGGCAAGCCGCTTTCAAGGAATGTCTCAGGGGAAATACTGCAACATCAGCACAATTTGGTTGGCTCCTCTTGCCATCAAGCTTGAGAGCTTCACGGCTGTCCTCACGCCACCAAGCTCTTTTTAGCTTGATGGAAATTTGGGCCATCAAGCTTTATAGCTTGACGGCAGTTTGGGTCATCAAGTTTATAGCTTGGCTGCCATTCTAGCCATCAAGTTTATAGGTTGATGGCTGTTATGGCCATCAAGCCGTTTATAGTGTAATTGGTGCCTTTCTAACCATCATGCTCCGTAGCTTGACGGCTGTTCTGGCCATCATGCTATGTGGGAGTCTCTAACTCACATGGGGGCACACAGCGCGGGCCTGGTTCTGTGCTGTCCTGTGTTTGTATTGCGAGATATTCAGCAGGCATAAAACATTGAAGATGGGGAGAAATGATGAAAACAACAGCAGCCAAAAGGTGCCATCTAATTATCTCCCAATATGTCCAGAATATAAGATTTTGAGAAACTAAAGGTTTTATGATATTTCATCAGATGAGAACATAAAGTAAAATAAACAAAAAGAGAGAAAAAATAAATACCTAAAGGCAAAAACAACAAGGAAAGAGAGGACAGCAGGATTTGGATAATGATGAGAAAGAGAGGAGGAAAGACCTAAGAATAAAAGGATAAGTTAATTGTCTGGATGAATAGATTAGAACAAAGACCAGTGATGAATACATACCAGCTTTGAGGTTGATCTGAAGATGTTGAGACAGATGTCGGATTGAGCAAGAAAAATGATAAAGAAGAGGGTAGCTGAAGACAAAGATGTATGTTGTTTGTTGACAAGAGGAAGTTGAATTGAAGAAAAATATGAGTAGTTGTTGAAAGGAGGAAGATTGATTGAGGACAGGAATGAAAAGTGTCAACGGAAGTGGAGGAACTGAGTCAGTAGAAAGTATTGAGTATTCTTGACTATAGAGTAATGATGATTTAGAGTTCCCCAAGGGACAGACTGAAGAAGGAAAGGACAAGTCGTATTTAAGGCTGATTGTTGGAAGAGGAGACAAGGTTGAGTTAGGAGGGACAGTGCTGATGGCGTCACAAGGAGCTGTGCTGATGGTGTCATCGGTCATAGTGTAGTCTTGAAGGGGCGTTGATAAACGCACGCCAACGGCCCATGCCAACGGCCCACGCCAACGGTGCACGCCAACGCCAACCCGCACGCCAATTTTTTTTGGCGTGCGGGGCCTACACGCCATTTTTTTGTGGCGTGTAGGGTCTACACGCCAAAAAAAAAGGGCGTGTGAGACCCACACGCCAAAAATGGCGTGTGGGCCCCGCACGCCAAATAAAAATGGTGTGTGGGCCCCGCACGCCAATTGTTTGGCTTGCGGGTCCCCCCTCGCTCACATAATCGAATGTGAGGGCCCATTTGATTACGTGAGCGAGCCCCCTCCCGGCACGAGGCTGTATAACCTCGTCAGCCAGGAGGACTTCCTCCCGGCTGACGAGGTTATACAACCTCGTCAGCCAGGAGGAAGTCCTCCTGGCCAACAAGGTTGTATAGCCTCGTCGGCTGGGAGGACTTCCTCCTGGCCAACAAGGTTATACAACCTTGTCGGCCAGGAGGAAGTCCTCCCGGCCGACAAGGCTATACAACCTCGTCAGCCAGGGGGACTTCCTCCTGGCTGACGAGGTTGTATAACCTTGTCAGCCGGGAGGAATTCCTCCTGGCAGACAAGGTTATACAGCCTCGTGCCGGGAGGGGGCTCGCTCATGTAATCGAATGGGCCCTTCCATTCAATTATGTGAGCAAGGGACCCGCACGCCAAACATTGCTCACGTAATTGAATGGGCCCTCCCATTCGATTATGTGAGCGAGGGGGGACCCGCACGCCAAACAATTGGCGTGCGGGGCCCACACGCCAATTTTATTTGGCGTGCAGGGCCCACACACCAAAGAAAAATGGCGTGTGGGAACCACATGCCATTTTTGGCGTGCGGGTCTCACACGCCAATTTATTTTGGCGTGTAGACCCTACACGCCAAAAAAAATTGGCGTGTAGGCCCCGCACGCCAAACAAAATTGGTGTGCGGGTTGGCGTTGGCGTGCGCGCTTGGCGTGCGTTTATCAACGCCCGTCTTGAAGGGTTTGAACTTTAAGCTAGGAATTTCCAGAAGGGGATAGGGTGTTAATTTTGAAGTTGACCGTACGAGTGGAGGAAAGTGTCTAGAGGGAACACGTGATATGGCTAGGCATGCCACAACTAGAGGGAACAGATGTTACATAGGTTTCAATACAGAAGGGCCTGATGATAGTACGGGACAAGGATTATCCCATTGCAAGAAATCCCAAACACATTTGGTGGGAGTAATCAATATGCCGCCAACAATAGTACCTCCAATGGTGCCACCACCGGTGCCTGATTACGGTTAATCTGTCCAATGACTGCCTTGAAGAGATACAAATAATACCTGAATCAGGCCGTTTGGGAAACATTTTTGTGATTGGCAACAACACAACAAGTGTCCTCTTTTTTCCCATGTGATCCGCAAATGTGTACAATTGCTTCACTATTCCGCAGCAGTTCTTTCCGCCTACCTTGGCCACCACACAGTTTTTTGGCTGTTTTGCTGTGATCTTAAACCCATCACATGGAATTTTTTGAAGTGGATAGGCCCACCCAGGCAAAACTCAACCCCTCTTTGGCACCAGAACGGTGTCCCTGTGAGCCCCTGATTGATCCTCCTGAGAAATATAGCCAAACATTTTGTTGTACATCTTGTCCATCCAGCTGATAGGTTTTGACTTTGGTTGGTGATCCGCATCCCTCTCCTCGTGTATCATTTCTTGAAATTCAGGCTTCCCCATCATCTGTTGCAAGTGGAAACCACGACGCATCATTTTTCCATTCATCTTGTCTAAAAAACCCACGTGAATCAGCATGATGTTTTAAATGCACTGACAACAAAGATAGAAAAATACCAATCATATTGTTTGTCTTAATCTTCTGTAAGAATCTAATCAGCCTCTCGTCTAGAAATTTGGATACCCCAAGCAAAGGACCCCAACCTCTCATGTGTTTGGGGGTGTGAAGAGCAAAGTGGTGGTTTGGCAGCACTTTGACTTCATCAAACAGCTTGTGTATTGTGTTGCAATAGTTTTTTCAGTTCACTTCAAACCAATTGATGAGTTTTGGGGTGAGTTTTTGAGCAAATAATACGTGGGTGCACTGCAACAAGTAAGCAGTGTTCATAAAGAACTTGGCCCGATTTGACTTGGTCTTGATGTCCCTGACGTCTTCCAAATAAAGATCGAAAATCACCAATGGTATGACGTATGCGAATAGACAATACCATTGGGCTTCTTTTAACTTTCCATGTTGTTCCTCTCCAAGATTGGGAGCTTTGGCAAACCTGGTGGCAGTACCACCTTTGACATATTTTGGCAAAACCTGGCAATGTCTTCTTGTGAGAAAAACCCTCCGCCCTCCCCTCCATCAAGTGGTATGTTGTCTTCTTTGTCATCTGTTTCCTCCTCGCTCAACTCTTTACTGACTAAAATCATCACCACATTGCACTTGGTCCTTTGGCGCTTATTTCCAGGAATTTCAAGTTGAGCTTCCGGTCGGTTTTGTTTCTTTGTTTTTTCTTTAGGAATTGCTCTGAATTTCCATCTATTTTGCCAATGTGTCTGCAGGATACCCTCGAGCCAGTTATGCATAACGCCAAGTGCAACCTGCTTGCTTGGATCCCAATAGTGTAGACGGTTGAGTTCAGACCAGCGCACCCCGGTTTGTTTGAGAATCTTATCTTGAGCGTTTTTGGAGCTAGCAAGTCTGGATTCTTGCGCGGCTTTAATTGTCTTGTCTTTTTTTCTAGGTTTGCCAAGTTTGAGTTCCTCAAGAGATTGACACTTTGAATGACACCACGAGCAAAAAATAGTTGCATTTGGTGAAGCAAAACCTGCAACTTTCTTTGTTCCTTGAAGATCGCCAAGTAAGCACAACAATTGAACACAGACCAAGAGACCATGAGGATGTTGATGAGTTTTGATTATTACACCTGAATCAAGCATTATCAGCTTGTCCACAATGGGCTTCAAGAGGTGGTTGATTGTTGTTTTATCTGGTGAATATGGTCCCGGAGTGAGAGCAGCTAGACAGATATGTGATATTTTGTTTTGCAAAGACAGTGGAAGGTTCATACAGCTGAGGGCAAATATACCTGTCAATTTGACTTTTCCACTGATCTTGTTTCCTCAGGGGTTGAACCAATATACAAATAGGGAAAGCACTAAGGTGATTGGAGTTGGCATATGCGTCAAAGCAAGTTTTCAAAAGTTTTGACCATGTTGTACATCAATGAGCTCTGTCTGGTGATGGCTGAGATCGCAAGTCCACGTGTCAATGGCAGCTTAAGTCTCAGGCTTTGACAGCAGCCATTCAAGCCACACAAATATTGGCTGAGAAATAAAAGAACATCAAGGGTCACTGAACGTTCCTGGCAAGGTTTGTTTGGGAAGCTCAGGGAATTGGCCCAGGTCTTTGACGGCCCAATGTGTAGATTTTCGGACTCACAGTTCTTTGTTGCATGGTTGATCAGTGGGAAATGGTGTATATGTAAAGAATGTTGGTGGAGGGGGGCCGTTTGCTGCATATGGGTAGAGGAAAAAGCAAGTACGGCAGCAGAGAGTGTTGATAAGGGTTGGTTGGATTTTGGCCTTCAGGATCATAGTGCGTGGGTTGCGTGGCATTCTCACAAGGGATCAAATTGATGATGATTGCAATCATTTGACCGTCTTGTTGAGTATGTTGAAAAGAGCAGTAACTGCTGTACGACAGTTTTGGCGGCTAGCATTACAAAAAATATGGAGACAGCTGACAAACAGGATGATGAAGACTGTATAATTGATGAGAGAAACATTCAGCAAGGCAACTTGAAAGAATGAAATTGATAAAGACCCACCAAGATGGAAACTATTTTGGTTTTCATAAATTCCCAGGAGGACATCACTCTCTTTAGAATAATCACTGGCTTCCAAGCTTTCTGAGGGTGAAGTGTTGGATTGATGAACATTGCAAGTTTCGATTTCCAGAGATCTTTTGTATTCTTCGGAGCGGTGAATAGCTAGGTTCCGGGCAGACAGATACTTCCCTGCTATTGCATTTCCCTGGATATCAGATACTGTGTTGACTATGCATTGAGAGCAGGTGCAAAGCTTTGGAGCAGTGCAATTAGGAGCCATGATTTGAGGTGAAATTGACCAGAGCGGTTTTCTTTGTTTTCTTGAGTTTTTCCGTAAGGACAGCCAAGTGCTTTGGAGGTGGAGAGAAGATAGGAACCGTTGGAGCTATACTTAATAAAGGGAGAATCATCGAGACCAGGTTGATGGGAACCAGAGTTGGATGAGAGGTCGTGGACCGAATTGAGTTGAGAAGTGAGGGCCAAGGTCAGGTGTCAAATCAGTCAGCCAAGTGTTGCTGCGCAGCAAAGTCATCACATGTTGCGCACATCCTGAAACACGCAGCATTTGTCAGATGTTGCTGCGGGCCCCAGCAACAGCCAAATGACTGTGGTGTCAAATTGTGTAATAGTCTAACAGTTAAGAACAAGCTTGGAAATATCTGACTTGAACATAAGGATCTGAGTTCAAGCCACACTCATGACCATGCTCAATAAATTTTTTTAAGAATTATACTTATTTTTTATAAAATATAAAGGAAATTTAATTAAAAGAAAATCCTTGGAAAATCAATTTTCAAACACGCAATAAATGGATAAAGAACCACTTATTGGTATATATTTTTCCATGAAAATCCTAGAAAATCCCAGCTTAACCCATAGTAACACGTACTATAAGATTACATATATATTTAAGTAAATAGTATATGTATGATGTATTATATGATTAGTACATGTGATTTCAAGTCAATTTTCCTTCAGGGCAAGCGCTTTTTCAAGCTCAAACCCCTAGATAATTTATTCACATATACTTCTTAGTGAAATAAATAATCCAAAGCTGAAATACATATCACACTACTTTTAGATAATGTGAAATATTTATGGGATCATTTTAATTAAAAATGACATCATATTTCACACCTGATCACAAACAGGGTGATCACTTCCCCCTGGTGATCTTACTCTGATCACTACTGCCAACAAGGATGTGACAGAGTAATTATTTTATTATTTAAGGAGAGGTTTTCTTCACTAAATTGAAGATATCCTTATTGAACATACAAATCCAGGAGGTCATTTTCACCCCAAAGTTGACACAGGGGAGGATGCGGAATAGTGAGACGGACATAGTTTGAAACCTAACTCAAATAATAGGATGTATATAGTTTTACATGTAGTCTCTCCATGTTTTCTTTTTCTTCTTCATCCAATTATCTTTGTTTCATTTCTGAGTCTTACTCACTTTCATTCATCATTCACCTTGTGTTGACTAGGTCTGTTCTTTATCTCTCATCAAAAGTATCTGTATTTCTTTTTCTCATTTATCTTTGTTTTTCCATCAGGTTTGCATATACTCTCTTGTTGTTAGTCACTTGGTTGTGTTCTAATGTCTATGGTTTGGAAAACCAAAGGTCAGAAATAAAGATCTGATTATCTTTGTTTCATTTCTGAGTCTTACTCACTTTCATTCATCATTCATCTTGTGTTGACTAGGTTTGCATATACTCTCTCGTTTTTAGTCACTTGGTTGTGTTCTAACGTCTGTGGTTTGGAAAACCAAAGGTTTGCATATACTCTCTCGTTGTTAGTCACTTGGTTGTGTTCTAACCTCTGTGGTTTGGAAAACCAAAGCTTATTAATCCTCCCCCATCAATTTTAACCCATATGTAGAAACTGATTATAAGATACCAAGGCGCTCACCTTCTCCTGTAAATAAGGAGGACTGGCCTTTTTCTTATAACTATCTTAATTAGTTAAAATTCCTCAAAAAACCCCCAATTAAAATCAATATCACTTAATTTTACTTGGAAGAACCATGTATTAATCTGGTTAACCCTTCTGTGGAGCTTTCTCCCCATCAGAAGTTTGGTAGCAGGCTCAGAACCTGTTTTCTTTGTTACTTAAGTGTTTTTTACACTATAGTAAATTATCTTCTTAAAGACTTACAATATTATATTACACTTTTATAAGTGTACATCTACTATAGAACTAAGAATATAGGCTCCTGGAGCCAAACAAAACCTGTACCGAGGGTACAGGTTGTATTGATGCGTCCTAACGGGTCGGTGTCAACCCGTTAGGTTGCATGACACATGAACTGATGCATCCTAACGGGTCGACGTCAATCCGTGTCACCTGCCCTCCTTGCTGGGAACAGCCATTGACAATGGCTTCTCCCAGCGAAGAGGACTCATTGGCCTCAATTGGACTCAACGGCCTCAATTTTCACCTCCCCTCTTTGCTGAGAACAGCCATTGACAATGGCTGCTCCCAGCGAAGAGGTGTCATCGACATCCATTGCAGCAAAGAGGTGAGTGGTGTGTTTGACATCCATTGTCTCCGCCCCTCCTTGCTGAGAACACCCATTGTCTGCTCCAAGCGAGGAGGACTCATAGGTTAAATCACTATATATACTGTTGAATTCCCCCTCCAAAACAATTATCAAACACAAATTAGGGGGTATCAAATATGACCAAATCCACAATTAAAACCCGTTGATTAGAAATTGCCAAATCCACAATTTCTAATCAACGGGTTTTCAAACCGGGGTAGCTAAAAAGCAAACGGGTTTTGAAAACACCAATGTCACAAAAACCCTGGTATTTCATCCAAATCCGTCACTTCCTAATCCGTCATTTTTACGCCTCATCACACCTCACCTGAACAAAGCAAGTCTACATCTTCTTCGGTCTTGACGCTACTGGGATCTCTAATGCACACAACTTTCATTGTATCTTGGGTATCTTACCTCTATCTCCTCTCCTCCTCAAGCTCAAAACTTGTTTTACTTACTCATCCATCTCTCTCCTTCTCAGGCCCGGTGATCTTTATAATCTATGCATGTCTATCCAACACCTTACTAGGTATAAAACTTCTCTCAATCCTTGATTTACCTTGCACATAACTGGCACTGACTCAGGCAGGGAGAGATCTAAACAGTCACCGTGCTCATCTCGATCCTCTCCAAGATTTTCAGCGATATTTCTAACGATTCGATCGCCGAGACCTTGTGTTGAAAGGCAGTCTTGACCTTTGAAGGCGTCAAGTCAGATGCCCTCTTCTCCTTTCAACCACCCTTCAACATCCCAGCCATGATGATCCTGATCCCCCTGAAGCCCTTCCTAACTCCACGCAAGTTCCACACGGTAGTGGTGTTTCTCTGTTGGATGTTTGGGTGTCCAGTGCTCCTGATAATCAGCTTCTTTGAACGATCCGTCGTCGGGCCGTTTGATAAGGACCGAAACTCGGTCGGTAACTCGCTCAAGTTAACCGTTGCCAACAGTCTGGGAGACTTGGCCTTGAGCCACTCCAATTTGATCATCAAGGGGAACGGCGTTGCTGGCTCGGCCGGAAGAAGACGGACTACAATGTCAAAGATGTCCTCACACATCTCTTGCAACTTGCGCAAGTTCAGTGGCCTCGCCGTCATCAATGCCTGTTTTGATTACGACTCGATTGGAAATAGAAAGTTCCCTTTTAGTTGACCTCTTGATCAAGCGTCGACCATGAATATACTATTAACCTGCTTCATTCCTACTTCAAGGTTAACCATCAGATCACAACTACCATTACGACTGTCAAGCTCAAAGAAATATTACTCTGTCAAGATGACCAACAACCAAAGCAAGCAGCAACTAGTATCATTGGTCTCACCTCAAGAGATTCAAGCCAAAGGAATTAAAATGTTCAAAATCTTGGATAGTTCGTTTCATATGCCCAATTCAGGACGATCCATCCATGACGAATTCAGAAAAGGACCGAGACTTCCAGGTGCCAGATTATTTGACCACGACGCTATTGCCGATACATCCTATACCATCGACGGTACCACCAAACTCGGCCATATGCAGCCCGACCTGGCCACGTTTAAACGCAAGGTGGAGCGCTTGGGTATCACTAGAACTGACCATCTCCTCGTATACAATTCCGTTGGAACCTTCTTGTCCCCTCGTGCGGCTTGGCTCTTGAACGTAGGCACAGTGATCAATCGAAAATCCTGACATGTACCAATGTTGACGGTTCCCTATCCACAGGCCTACGGTCACCCTAAGGTCTCAGTGCTCGATGGTGGTTTGCCGCGATGGATTAAAGAAGAGGCTCTGTTCAAAACCGGATCACCGATCAAGGTTGAGCAATCGGAGTACGATCTTCCAGAATCTGACGAATCCCTATCCGCCCATACAGGGGTGATCAATCCCATACTTGAGGATGATTCACAAAACTTGACAAAGCTTTCATTGGATGCACCTGCCAACTTAAGGAAACAAGCTTTGGAAATGTATGCCCAGTGCAAGCTGAGTGAACAAGACCCCACGACCCGATTCACGATCGTTCGACAGATGAGGAACCTGGATCTGCCACCTCACCGGGAACTGTGGCAAGGGATCAATGCAACCAACAAGCTGGCTCTCTACCGGTGGGTGGAGGAGGTGTTCTGTCAACTGATCTACCAGAAGGGTTTATGGAAACCAACCCACGATTGGGGTCCTGAGGACAACCAAGCAGAAGCCATCCAACAAGTTGAGAACCTTAGTCTACTACGTACTTTCTACAAGGAACAGATTGTGAACCCCTTGAAGGAGCGCTTTGGAGGCTCTGAGGTGACAATTTCCCTTTCGGAGCGTAACGATGACCAGAAACTCTACAAGGAACCTGCAATTATCTGGCAATCCATCGACTGAAAATCTGGCAAGATCTCCCTAGAATGGATGAGTGAATTTACCGCCGATGTTGTCTGGCCCAGGCTGGTGAGCTGTCAACCCGCTTCCAATCCTCATACACGATCAAAAGGTGTTACATTTGCCTTCCTTGACCGGGGCCATCAAAAAAGAGGACATCTTAGGCACCCCTCCCTCCCTTTCAGCAACTGCCTCCCCCCTCCCTTTCAGCGACTGCCTCCCCCCTCCCTTTCAGCAACTGCCTCCCCCCCCACCTTTGGCAACAAGCTATTGATGAGAATTGAGATCAAGATGCTCATCCCCTCCCCAATCCAAGCTGATGTGCCGCTGACTGTTCAAAGATCAAGTACGAACTGTAACGTCCATTGGTGGTGTGCTATTCCTCTTGATCTAGAACAGTCACAGCACATTAGTGAGGAGCAAGGAGGGGATGATTCTCACCACGAGGAGCCGCCATCACCTTCCGTTTTGACATACAATTTGGATTCAGACAGCCCCTTCTCAGACGCTGGCTCTACTGACAATGAAAGTAGTGACAACGATTCAGAATCATCCGATTTCTCCTCAAAGAAAGTCAAACTCAGCCGTCCACCTTGCCCACCTACGTGCAACAAACACTCCAATCCCAATCCCCACGTGCCTCCTAACATGTCTCAGATGGAATCAAAGTCTTGCGTAATTTGTCAAATCTATTGCTTTTCATCTGACGGATTGTCACAAACACTGGCAGGTCCAACTCTTTCCTAAATTATTTAGTGGCAAGGTCAATTGTTTGAAGAAGAAATTGCATAAGTGATAAAAAGAAATTCAAACACACCTGTTCACTGTCCCTGCCTCCTTCAGACCTATTCTCATTTGTTTCTAAAGGTTCCAAGATTGCTGACTAAGTCATCATGTATAAACAATATTGAACATATTAGCAATTATCAAAAAAGACAATGAAACAACTGATCAATCTTACAAGTGGAGCCCTAGAGTTATTGGAATCCACAGATACATTATCTGAGTCATGTTTCTCAACATTTTTGTCCAAGCTGTTGTCCTCAGGACCAGATGAGTCCGAGCTTTCTTCACCGTTTTGAGCATTGACTTTGTACAAGGGCGTCACAAATGGTTTCTTCCCCATCAGCTGATGCATAGCATGGAAATGTGGAACATTTTGTCAAGCTTCTTGTCAATGGTGATAATTCCTGCCAATCGGTCTTCATCGGTGAGTCCAAAGCCAGTGGAGAGGGATTGGGTATGT
Source organism: Puccinia hordei (assembly GCA_007896445.1). Taxonomy (NCBI): domain Eukaryota; kingdom Fungi; phylum Basidiomycota; class Pucciniomycetes; order Pucciniales; family Pucciniaceae; genus Puccinia; species Puccinia hordei. The sequence goes on along the minus strand of RDRW01000064.1, from coordinate 368,465 downwards.
GTTTTCTTGTACTTGTCCTTGTAGCTGTTAAAACAATCTTTCATCTGCCTGGGGGTTAGATTGATTTGTGAAGGGGATTGATTTTTCAGATTGATTGCCATAAGCTCGAATCCGTTAATCTTCCCTTTGGCTGGCCTTCCAACCGCCGGTGCCTTACCAGTTCCAAAGCACAAATAATAATTCTTTTGGATTTTGAGCCAGTCGATGATTATGAGGAAGTCGTCCTTCTTTAGGTGAGAAGAAGTTTTTCCGGTTGTATCATTGTCAGAGACATGTTGTGCTTGCTTCTTGATGGGTTTCTTCCTGCTTGCTGACTTCTTCGGTATTACTTTTCCTTTTCCGGTGATGAATTTATTTATTTTTTTGATAGGCATCGTTCTGGGATCAGGGAATGATCAATTAATGTTTTTTCTGCAAGCAAGTTTATAATCAACTAAACTTACCAAATTTTGAGGAAAACTGAAGAACAAGTTTGGGTTTGTGACTGGGTGGAGTTGTATTGGCAACAATTTATTGTTGGTTGGGGTTGAATCGTGGAGGATTATTGATTGTATTGGGGTTGTATATTGCAAGTTTGGATCCTGAGTTTTGATTGGTTGAAATGTGGAGAATCGTGGTTTTTGTAATTATATTGGGGTTTTTGTTGTTGATACTTGACACGTCTATTGCAAATAATGGCATTATTTGGAATTTTTATCCACTGGTTTCATAATTGTGGATTTCATGAAACCCGTTGATTAGATAATTGTGGATTTGGCCATATTTGATACCCCCTATTTACTTGGCTGTCTAATTTGTCTTTCCCAAATTATAAAACTTATATTTCTTTAAGGATGAGCTTCAATTTTGATTACTGGGGAAGAGCTTATGAAACTGAAAGACAAGAACAGGGAAGAGCTGCTAACCAGCAACAACAATCAAGATGGTATCACACCCAGAGACTTACTGCTGATGGAAATGTGAATCATTACAACAACTTATATAATCAAAACCTTCCTCCAACCATAATTCACAACAACTATTTCTCACCCACCTTTCAGAATGAATCAACAATACACAACAATGATATTTCCAACTCTCAAACATTTAGGGACCCTTATTCCAACCTTAACCACTCAACTTTCAACAACCAATCCCCAAGGTTCCATTCACAATCATCAAAGCACAGCCTTCTGCATCCCAACACTCTCCACCAATATCACCCTTTGCATCATCATGAATCTCAACATCAAAGACCAATGTATGATTCCCCTTCACACCCTGAGAATCACCCATCACACCCACATGTGACCAACATTCTGAGCCAAAGCTCACATGGACTTCCGCCTCCTTCTTCTCAATCTCTTTTGATAGGCTACTCACAATCACCCTGCCAACTTTCAGTTACAAAGACGGCACTCACAATCACTTGAGCCCTCTGTTTCTTACAAGTCTCATCAGAACAGCCATCATAGAAGCCATCAGAGAAGCCATCAGAGAAGCCAATCACAATCCCATCACAACATTCACCACCAAACACATCACCCAATTTCACTTGGGGTTGCTCCTCTTTTTTCTCAAAATCATCACAGAAGCCACTCACAATCCCACCACCGCAACCTTCATAACTCACTATCACTTGGACATCCCCTTGGATCCACTCATTCTCATCATAGAAAACACTCACAATCCCCCCAGGGTCTGGGAGATAAAGTTTATTCTCCATGCCTCTCACCTGTTGATGTACCAAGAAACTGGGCTGATGAGCTTCCAGAAATTGATCTAAAAAACATTGTGGGCCACATCAACAACCAAATGTCTCAAGCTGGGTTTGAAACTTCTCATCCTGCCAATATAGACAATGAGGATGGCCTTGATCAAATCAGATTAGGAAATGAAGAGCCCCAAAATTTATCCAATCCGGACATTAATTTTTCAGAAACAAGGCAATCACACCCACATAACATTGTGCACAACAGGCCTGCTGCTTGGGGCTGGAGGAAGCCACCAGGTTTCAGGGCTTACTCTATGAGACAACCAAGAAGATTTCCCAAGTGCCAGGCCATCCTGTTTTTAGGTGAAACAAATTCTCTTTGCTGCCGTAATGGAATTATAAATCTTCCTCCCTCACCACCACCACCTGAGTTGCTCGGTATGTTCCAAGAGGACACTCAATCCCGCACACAGGAAGGAAGGCAAATCATTGAAAACATTTGCCTCATCAACAGCAACTTTGCTTTTACTTCATTGGGACTCAACACAGAGACCAGAACAGCCTTGCAAAACCAAGGTTGAGGAGTTTACACTTTCAAAGTCAAGGGTACAATCCATCACAGGATTGGAAGTTTACTCCCACTCACACAAGAGCATCCAAAATTCCTACAAATTTATATCTAGGACAATTCAAATGAGTTTGAAAACAGACAGCATCATGTTCAACATCTTTCACCAATTTTAATGAGAAATATCCAATCAATTCTACATGCACACAATCCTCTGATTTGGCAATTTGAATCCCTTGCATCAGATATTTCACCTTCACGCTCCATACGCTTGACAAAAAATGCAACAAATGTGGACCAAAGGGTTTACAACCTCCCAAGGGGTGACCAGATTGCTGCAATTTGGGTTGAAGGTATTATTTTTTTTTGCTAATAATTATCATTCAACAAAACTTCATTCTGAAATGCTTTATTTTAAAGGAAATGACCCTTCATCTCATAGTACTTGCGAGGTCATCATCAAATATCAAGGTGGATCAAGGATTTCTGAACTTGACAACAAATATGATCCACTCCATTATGTACTTTTACATCCAACAGGTGATCTTGGTTGGTGTCCTGAGCTAAAGCAGCAGGTGCCACGGGCTACTGCAATGAACTATTACGCATATCGTTTGGCATATTGCAACCCAAATCACTCCCTCATTCATTGGGCTGGCCGCCTCTTCCAACAGTACTGCACCGACAAATATGTAAAGATTGAATCAGAAAGATTGCTTTACATTTTATTGAATCAACCTAACTTCTGTGTGGAGAAATACTATGGTGTGGTTGATGCTTATGAGCATGGAGTCCAATTGGGAAACAATACAGGTACATGACTTATTTACTCTTTGCACACAAACATTTTACTGACAGCATATTCACACAGGCCGCCGTATAGTGCTGCCTACATCCTTCATTGAAGGGCCACGTGACATGAAGGCAAGGTTTCAGGATGCCATGGCTTTAGTTCAGTCCATGGGAAAGCCCAACCTCTTTATAACCATCACCTGCAACCCAGAATGGCCTGAGATCAAGGAGAATTTGCTTCCAGGTCAGTTAGCACAAGACCAACCCAATTTAACAGCTCGCATATTCAATGCACGCTTGAAGAAAATCTGTGATGAACTGTTCAAGCAGGGTATTTTTGGGAAACCCTTGGGTCGCACCCACGTCATTGAATTTCAGAAGAGGGGGCTACCCCATGCCCACATCTTACTTATTCTTGATCCAAATGACATACCTCAGAAAACCCATGAGATCAATCAATTGGTCAAAGCTGAAATCCCCAAAGATCCACTATCACAGCCATTACTTTACAAATCAGTCACTCGCCATATGATTCATGGCCCCTGCGGACCATACAACCCAAATGCCCCATCTATGGTTGATGGAGTTTGTTCAAAGAGATTTCCAAAGCCTTTCTGTGATGAAACTGTCATCACTGAAAATTCATACCCACAATATCGGAGAAGGCCAGGTCAAGCTGTGACAATAAGGAGGGGAAACTCTGATTTACTCATTGACAACAGATGGGTTTTTCCATATAGTCCCTACTTATCTGCAAAGTACCAATGTCACATCAACGTGGAGATCTGTGCAGAGATTTCAGCTGTCAAATATCTGTACAAATATGTTTATAAGGGGCATGACAAGATTGTCTTGGATGTGGGAAGAAGTTTTGATGAAGTCAACCAATTCCGTGATTCCCGTTGGATTGCAGCTCCAGAGGCATGCTGGTGTATATTCTCTTTCAAGTTATCTGCAACATATCCTTCTGTGAACCGCTTGGATATACACCTACCCAACCAGCATAATATTATGTTTCCACCAGATGAGCACCTGCACACCAGATGAGCACCTGCATGAGGTAATTGAAAGAGGTGATAACACCAGAACAATGCTTACAGGGGCGTTGATAAACGCACGCCAAGCGCGCACGCCAACGCCAACCCGCACGCTGATTTTTTTTGGCGTGCGGGGCCTACACGCCATTTTTTTTTGGCGTGTAGGGTCTACACGCCAAAATAAATTGGCGTGTGAGACCTGCACGCCAAAAATGGCGTGTGGTTCCCACACACCATTTTTTTTTGGCGTGTGGGCCCCGCACACCAAATAAAATTGGTGTGTGGGCCCCGCACGCCAATTGTTTGGCATGCGGGTCCCCCCTCGCTCACATAATCGAGTGGGAGGGACCACTCGATTACGTGAGCGAGGCCGGCTGACGAGGTTATACAACCTCGTCAGCCGGGAGGACTTCCTCCTGGCTGACGAGGGTATACAACCTCGTCAGCCAGGAGGAAGTCCTCCTGGCCAACGAGGCTATACAACCTCGCCGGCCAGGAGGACTTCCTCCTGGCTGACGAGGTTGTATAACCTCGTCAGCCAGGAGGAAGTCCTCCCGGCCGACGAGGCTATACAACCTCGTCGGCCAGGAGGATACAACCTCGTCAGCCAGGAGGACTTCCTCCTGGCCGACAAGGTTGGATAGCCTCGCCGGCCGGGAGGACTTCCTCCTGGCCGACGAGGTTGTATAACCTCGTCGGCCAGGAGGAAGTCCTCCCGGCCGGCGAGGCTATACAACCTCGTCGGCCAGGAGGAAGTCCTCCTGGCTGACGAGGTTGTATAACCTTGTCAGCCGGGAGGACTTCCTCCTGGCTGACGAGGTTATACAACCTCGTCGGCCAGGAGGAAGTCCTCCCGGCCGACGAGGTTATACAACCTCGTCGGCCAGGAGGACTTCCTCCTGGCTGACGAGGTTGTATAGCCTCGTCAGCCGGGAGGAAGTCCTCCCGGCTGACGAGGTTATACAGCCTCGTGCCGGGAGGAAGTCCTCCCGGCTGACGAGGTTGTATAACCTCGTCAGCCGGCCTCGCTCACGTAATCGAGTGGGCCCTCCCACTGGATTATGTGAGCGAGGGGGGACCCGCACGCCAAACAATTGGTGTGCGGGGCCCACACGCCAATTTTATTTGGCGTGCGGGGCCCACACGCCAAAAAAAAATGGCGTGTGGGAACCACACGCCATTTTTGGCGTGTGGGTCTCACACGCCCTTTTTTTTTGGCGTGTAGACCCTACACGCCAAAACAAAATGGCGTGTAGGCCCCGCACGCCAAAAGAAATTGGCGTGCGGGTTGGCGTTGGCGTGCGCCGTTGGCGTGCGTTTATCAACGCCCTGCTTACAGAATTCTTTGAAAGAAATTGGATTGATTCAGATGCTTGACTTCTGAAATATGCAGACTTCCCTTGACACTATACATGGCATCCAAAGCGCAAGGAATGGAGACCACGCCAACGTGGTTATGCAATAGGAAGAATATATGCAGTTTACCCCTCAGATCCAGAAAGATGGCATATGAGCTTGCTCCTGAATAATGTAACAGGCCCTACTTCTTTTGAAGATCTCCGCACATTTCAGGGTCAGCTGTATCCCAGCTTTTGACTGGCAGCTCTGGCTCGAGGTCTTTTTCAAAATGATAACTACTTGAAACATACAATGGAAGAAGCAAATTTCCACATGTCACCATATCACTTGAGAAAATTATTTGGAATCCTTTTAGCAGCATGTCAACCCTCAGACCCCCTGAGGTTGTGGAATTTTTCTTTCAATTGGATGACTGAAGACTGGGTTCATCAAGGATATTGGGATGATTCATGGATGACAAATAAAATCATTGAAGCAATCAATCCAATTCTCCTGCAGAATGGTCCCCTTTGTGTGGACCTTTTGTTTCCTGATCTTCCAAGGTATAATCCCTCAGTTGGTGAAAATAACCTCAATCAAAATTGGATGTTGCATGAAGAGGAATCAAGCTTTGATGTACCTCAGCATGAACTCAGCAATGCAGACCTTCTCAACTCCCAGCAAAAACTAGCTTTTGATAGAATCCTTCTTGCATTTCATTCTGAAATTCCAGCTTGCTTCTTCATTGATGGGCCTGGTGGTTCTGGGAAAACATTTCTATACAACTGTCTCCTTGCAAATGTGAGATCAACAAGAAGAATAGCTCATGCATGTGCTGGAAGTGGTATGCTTGCCTTTTACACTATTACTTCCATATTTTCCTGAAATTCTAATTATTGTTAATTTTATATTGAACAGGTATAGCAGCAATGAACATGCCCCATGGTAGGACTGCTCATCTCACTTTTGGGATTCCTCCTAAACTGTCACAAAATTCAGTTTCATCAATTGCCAAAAATTCTCATAAAGCTGATGTCCTCAAGAAAGCAAAATTAATCATATGGGATGAAGCACCTGTCAGCCCCCGTCTCTTATTTGATGCGGGGTTGAATGTAAATATATGTAATAATACTGTAACAGTATTATTATCAATATATAGATGGTCTCACTATAGCCGGTGAGGCCAGTGGAAAATAGCTATTCAACACTTGTTACAGTGGAAATGCTGGCACCTCTGTGTAACACAGGAACGCGGCTGCTAGTGTAGCTCTGCGCAAATTGTCTCAAAAGCTCCCTTTGAGTAGGAGAGGACTTCTAGTCACTTGAATAATAATTCTAGTGACTAGGAGGGGGGGGAAAGGCTTGGAGAGAAGATGGAAAATTGGTTTGATTATAATATAAACCCCACTCACTAATTTGTAGTAAGGTAAGCAGGTTTGTATGGTAATAATCTGAGGAGAAATTCCCTTTAGAAGGAAATCTCAGCCCATTTAAATATTACAAAATATGTTCCCCAATGTAATAACTCAAAGAGCTTGTATTACATGGGGTAATTCAAGATAATAGTCTCCTTGTAGGAGACATAATCAAACTGTAATATTAAGGGTAAATTCATGGAGAGTTATTAATCTCTCCTTAATTTGGAATTTCTTAATATTAGTTAGTTTATTGAAATTATAAATATTATATAAAATAAGTACAAAAATTTATGAGTCTTATGGGAATTGAACATGTAAATTTAAGATAATTTACTTAGTTCAATTTATTCGCTTTTTTATAAACACAAGTCCTTAACCATTGGGTTATTTGACTTGTATTATTTTGGAGACATGTGGGCCAATTGGCTCAATGTCTGATAGCACCCATGACTCATAGGCATGCACTTGAATTGGTGGATAGGTTGCTTCAAGACCTTATGGATTCAAACCTTCCCTTTGGTGGCAAGTTCATGGTACCGGGAGGGGACTTCTGTCAGGTTTTACCTGTTGTTAAGAAAGGGTCACACCCTCAGATAGTCAACGCAAGCATTGTAAACTCTCACTGCTGGATTAACTTTTGACACAACATCATTCGCCTCTCTTTTCATTTTCATTTGCTTTTTTTCAATTGGAATTTATGTAATTACACCATAATTATTTTTGGTAATTTTCCCCCTCCAAAAAAAAAACACCCACTCTAAATAAAATTCACCTTGAATCCCCAAATTTGGGGGCTTTGCCCTTGTTTTTTATATTCCTCTCTGCACACACCACATTTAGTGGAGTAGAGTGTAGATTGTTGACAATCATTGAGAGTTATAAATTTCTTTATGATTATGCTGGTCATCAAGAAATGAGAGGTGTAGATACATATTTTTTAACATATGTCCAGAGCAAGATTCTGGATCTTATTTGAGATTCAACAAAACAGGCAAATCTCATTCAAGATTCACTACACTAGGCAAATCTCAGTTTGGTAAAGGTTGAGATTTGGGATCCCATATGTTTTCCAGGATTATATTTAAATCTTGGACCTTCAGATTCTGCTAGCGTAACATCCTTAGTTCCAGAGGGCCCCAGTGTGCCGGGGGAACGTTGTAAAGCAAGCCTCTGAAAGAGGGGTGTGCCACTGCAGTTGGATTTGTGTTGGATGAGAGGTTTGGTGTATATTTCCAGTTACATATTTACATATTTGATAGATTTTTTGATGCTAATTTAATTGCTTGTTGCTTGTGGTTGGGTGATTGGCGTGGAATTTGGCCGCTGTAACCCATTAAGAAATCTCAACTTTGCCAACTCGAGATTGTATTCGCCCACGCCCGCTTGAGACAAGCATGGACCCCCTTCCTCCGACTCCGGCGTGGAGCTTGGCCGAGATTTGCCTCCAACTAGTTTCTCGCCAACTCATATCAATCCTCACTGAAATTCGCAACTCAGAACAAGAAAACTATGTCGGAAGAGAGAAACAACTTCTCAGGCTATTGGATTTCTTCAAGAAGCCTCAATCTCGGTCCTGTTCATCTTCCTCAGCCATTCCGTCTATCGCTCCACATCTGGTGAAAAGGTTGATCAAGATTTATATCGAACATGTCTCCCTCGATACCCTGGAATACGGCCCAAACGAACTGCCACTGCTCCTCTATCTCTCGATATGCTCGATCTACTCCGACCTCGATGCATTCGGTTTCAGGACGCGTGACCCGTACCGCGACCGACTGACCTGCTACCACCAATTGCGTCTAAACAAGCCTATCGAACTTGGACTGGCACAGAAGTATCTGCGGCCCTCTCAGTGTATCACGATACTCGATCTGACGGGAGACACCAAATTCACCGATTCGGATCTGCTGCACGTACACAATCTCATCGGCAATTCAGTTAGATCAATCATCCTCGACCATACCTCTGTCACCGACCTAGGCGTCGCTCATCTTTCTCGCTCTCTCCTAAGCCCCGAAGAGTGCTCGGAAAGGGCTAGTGAGTCATCCTCCCACGAGGCGTTTCAAGAGTTAAGGTCGATTAGTCTGAGAGGCTTGAATCGTGTCACTGATCGCTCTGCAAAAAAATTAAGTCGGTTCCCAAACCTGCTTTCCATAGGTGAGCTTGGCGAAAATCAGAGTTGAATTAAATGTTTTTTGCGGTCCAACTAATCAAGTGCTACTGTTACTGGTCTGTCAGACCTCACCGGCACATCGTGTACGGATGCAACGCGGCTTATCTTAAACAAATCACAGGTTCCTCATCACAAGCAGTTTCAGTTCCGACCTGCTCAATCAACAGAGGAACTCGCATTATTCTCGCGTAACTTTGAGTCATACGAGAGATTGTATAAGTTATTGAACCAACAGCACGAATTCATCCCAGCGGGTGGCCCGTTCCTTTTTCAAATAAACCGAAGCGATCGAGCCTACTCGAAGAGCTATGGGGCCAACTTGGAGTCATCAACGTTCTGCAAGCGCTTCCCACCTTTTTGCCTCCTCAGAAATCGTTCTCCAGCCCCTTCCTCCTTATCCTCTCAGTCTGTCAAAGCTGCAGATTTTCATCATACATCCACCTTTCAATCAACCAATCCCCAAGCTCAAGTTGCCAGCCAATCCTCTTCTTTACCCTTGATCAAACGAAAAAAACTAAACCCCTCTATTTTAGATGACTTACTCCAAGTCCGAAAGCCTCACAGGAAGTAGCATGTCTATATATTAACACAACATGAGAGCTGAAAAATCTAGTCGTGCCCTGTTTTACAATGTAATCATGGCCATAAGAATGAAAGCAGCTCATGATGTACTGTGGATTTGGAAACCAGCAGACATACTCTGCTATGTATGTTTGCTGGTTTCCATTTCACACATCCACAAAATAAGGAAGACCATTTTAGCTAAAAAAATGGTCTTCCTCATTTCCTGGATGTGTGAAAATTTGGTGGGCAGCTATCCTTTCAAACCAACATCTCACAAGTAAACTCAAGGCCATGTTTGGCACCAATATAATCAGTGATATGTTTCACAAATACTTCACAATTATATCGGTGACATATTGGTTGTGTTTGGCCAACTGGTATTTCTTTTTGTGGAATTAGAATCATTGGACCCCCAAAATATCAGTTGTCAGCCTCAGTCAACCCAAAGACTGGGATCTTTCTAGTTACACTGGGTGGAAGAAAAAATATGATGTGGTACAAGGGATGTGCTACACAGGAATGGGTAGTTTGTGATAAAAGAAAACATTTTAATAAAAAACAGTTATCTTTTTTATTAGGGGGAGGGTGTCAGCCACCAAGACATTACATGTAGTATGTAACATGTAATACTTGAAACTGCAAGCTTGAATAATTATAATTATTCTTTATTTTTTATTAATATCTTTTATTACATTAATAGTCTTAACAAAAGGAAAATTAGACCTTATCACACTACGGGCAAGGGGCTGATGTTGCGTGCCGCGGCGTCACCTGACGTTTCACAATTGAAGTTCAACTCGCGCGACCTGTGAAACCCAAGTCTGCAACGACAATTGCTCTCCCTGCAACAACACTTGCCCCACTGAAACATCAGTAGACAGCACCCGCTCCCCCCACCAACATACAACTCCCAAATCATCACCTGTTGGCCTCATTGCACAAATCATCACCTGTCAACTTCATCGCTTCGAACCACCGCTCAAAGCCCATCATGGATATTTGTGAATGCACCGTTTGCATCGCATTTCACCTACTTGACAAAAACGGGCAGCGAAGACCTGGCCGCTACTTATCTTCCCGAAACATTGCCAAAAATCGACTAGATGATCTTGACCAAGCGCAGGCAATCATTCCCATACCATCACAGCAAGTCTCATCCTGTTCTTCAAGCCCACCCCTATCCGAAACCAAAAGTGAAATGTCCTCCATTGTTGATAGAAATAATCCTCTTGGCTGTAAGTTTCTCTCTTTTCTAAACGCTGAAAATTACAAAACTTTCCTGATCCATGTTTAAATTCTAGTCTCTGTCATCCTATTTATAACGTGGCTCCATCTATTCTGTAATGTGAGCCGAGAAAAATGTACAACCGCCATTCGAATGATCATCAACATTCTCAGCCAAGCCGTGACACATCCGCATTCAATTCAAGACCTTGCCATGATCCCACGCGATCCTCAAACAATGATTCAAAGAGCCAATTTCAATGTTCAATTTTCCAAAAAAAATTGCTGTTGAGTCTGCTTCAAACCTTTCGATTTCCATCCTAGTACCCCTTACAAATGCAACTACAAACAGTTCAAGAACTCGGATCCTTGTGACGAAGAACTTTTCCTCAACAAGAAAATCTACCAAGGCAATAAAGACATTGGTGATCTTGCGTATTGTTCCAAACCACCTGATTTCCCTCCCAGTGTTGATGGAACACCTTGATGTGTCTTCCTTTCGCAAAGTATCTTAACCTGGATGACATGGCTCCTATCAAAGCCCGATACCAAGAAATCTATTGATGACTGGATTCAAACCATTCAAGACCATAAGGATCAAGGCTACTTTTCGGACGTACCACACGGTGAGGCTTTTATCGAGACGAAATGGAAGAACAACCCAAATATGCTGAAAATAGGGCTGTCGTTGTTTGTTGATTGGTTCAATCCTTGTGGAAACAAGATCAGCGGCAAGGTAGAGTCGACTGGACTCCTCGCCCTTTCCTGTCTCAATCTCCCACCAACACTTTGCAACAAGCTTTCCCACTTGTGTATTGCTGGGATCACCCCAGGGCCCTACTTGCCTGATCCCCACTCTTTCAACCATCTCTTGACCCCAATTGTGGACGAACTAATCATGCTGGACGCTGGGATCATCATCCCAACTCACCAATTCCCAGCTGGTCGATTTGTACAGATCAAACTATTACTCGTCTACGGTGATGTTCTTGCAACCAAGAAGGTTGTTGGTTATGCTTCTCATTCAGCCACCAAATTCTGCTCATTCTGTCATGCTCTACAAGAAAATATCCCCCAGTTACAACTATCAACAAGACAAGAGAAAGAAGACACAATTCATTCCGCACACAAGTCAAAAAATGCCAAATCAAAATCTGCGCAAAACAAGCTTTCGAAGCACACGGGAGTCCGATGGTCGGAATTGGATCAACTGGTGTACTGGGACCCTAGCCGGCATGTTGTCTTAGGAGTTATGCACAACTGGCTCAAAGGTATATTGCAAGGTCACTTTTGATATCAATGGAGATTTGGGTCGGTCTCACCAGCCGAAGGAAAAAAACGTCACCCAAGTCACTCACTGTTAGAGGCTGGATCCAGAAAGCATGCAAGGATGGATACAGTTGAATTGGCCACGTGGATTGACAATGACAATCTCTCAGATGAATCCAAACTGATGAAGATATCTTACTGGACGGCGGTGTCGGTGGCAGTTTCTTTTCCGAGGACAAAATTAAACAATTTCACACAGGTATGTCACACGCAATCTTACCACCGGGGGTCCCACATCTACCTCAGAATCTTGGGGATGCAAAACACGCAAAATTAAGTGCTGCTCAATGGCATGCACTATTTGTGTTCATTGTGCCTTTAGTACTGTGTGAGATGTACGTGGACGAATTAGGAAAGCTGGAAATTGGTTCAAATTGGTATTGGTTTCTGGAAAATACAGCTTATCTAGTTGCGTGTACTCAAGTGGTCTTTGCTCAAAAATTCAAGTCGGGCGACCTTGGTCAATTCGAGATGCATTAAAAAAAATACTTGGGTTCAGTTGGCGGGCTATTTGAAGGTGTCAAAGTCCAGCCAAATCACCACTTCTCACTCCACATTCCGCAAAAAATGGCTGCCTGGGGCCCTTTGTCTGGAGTTGCTGAGTTCCCGGGGGAGCGCCTCATAGGTTTTTTTACAGAAAATCAATACTAATAACAAGATCGGTCAGTCCCTCTATCTTATTCATCCTTTGCTCATATGATTGCTGATTTCATGTTTCTGTAGATGAAATGCATCAAAGTATGATAAACCGTGGTTGTTGCTTACAACGCATGATGGCAGATCCAGATTACACTCAACTGACCAAGATCAAAGACGATCCAGACTCAATGGTTGTTTGCAAAAGAAAGCCTATAAGGCTATGCTCATCAAGGTATACGCTTCTTTACGACCTAGTTTCAAGCTATGATAAGTCAGTGGTTGATCGCAAGACGTTTCCGGTACCCCGGGGTTGTTGGGTTTTGTCCGGAAGTGTGAAAGCAGTACGATCACTCAGTTACAATGGGGTTACTTTTGGCTCCATGGCTCCTCGTAACTGTGTGGTGGAAAAGGTGGGGGGCCAAACGAAGTATGGCCTGGTTCGACAGTGTTAAAAATACCAGCACAAAGGGGGTGAGATGAAAGACTTCATGGTCATCTCACCCATCACAAACCGATACCCAAAGGCAACCAACGCCATTCCGACTCGGCCATTCCGGTACTTGCTCTTCTTGTTTGGCATGGTGGTGGGGACGGTTGAATATTGTGAAGAGGTGATGGTGCCCTCTCACATGGTTTCCCTGGCGGCGTATCGGCTACTAGCAGAAGGGACGTTCTCCCTTGGTCGGAACGGGATAGCACTTATTCCCCGTGGATATGATGCTCATCTTGACCTATGCGCTTCCAAATAAGCCTCTCCACAAGGTGTATTTAATCTGTAGCCTCCCCCCCTGTGCCATAATCATGTGGCTAAACAAATATCCCCAACAGGAAAACCCCATCCCCACCGTTGTCCACTGTTCTTTCCACTTATTATGCCGTCTGCTGCAATAGCTCAAGTAATGTACGCTTTTGCGAGTTTCCATTGCGCAATGTCTGAGCCGCTGTACCTGGTCTCAAGTGAAGTTGGCCCCTTGGATTTAATTTCCCACCGGCGACAGGCGTCTAAAAAAAACCCGCAAGTGAATGTTGAGACTTGGACTGTGTTAGGATGCTAGGTTGTGACACTTGGCTGACGGTCAACATTTCATATATTCATCTTCCATTATGCATATTCATAGTAGTGACTGCGCCGCACCCAGTTGTATTTAGTTTGTGTCTTGCCGGTCCCGGTACCGGTTTCTCTTCTCTTCTTCACCGAGTTGAGGAACCGATACCGGGACACTAACCTGAGCCACTGGTGCCATCGCCGAACACGCCACAGGTTAGTACATGCAATCAATTCACCGAGTTGAGGAACCGATACCGGGACACTAACCTGAGCCACTGGTGCCATCGCCGAACACGCCACAGAGCTGTTGCGGTTTGCTCCTAATAGGTTAAAAGCCATTTCTACCAAAACAGTGTACCCGTATCCGGATCCGTCCTTGGCCAACGAATGAGCTATCGCGAAACGCTTCAACGAGCTAGAAAGAGCGATTCAGACGAATCGGACAAGTCACCTGAAAGATTTCAACCTCCATCGATGATGGACAACAACCCAGAGCAAGTTGCTTCCTTGCAATCTCAATTCCGAGAGATGCAAAATGTCATGAGACAGCAAGCGGAAATCATCTCTGGTCTGACAGCTGCAGCACGAGACCTTCATCATCATCAAAGTCGCCCCGATCAACAAATTAACCCCTCTCTAGCGAACGAAGTACTCAAACAATTCGTTAAATCGCCAGTAAAATTCTACAAGGAAGTGAACCCTCGAAAACCACTACTCACATTCGATGGGTCTAACTATACCGAATGGGAAAACGCTATCGACAGGACCCTCCAACACGCCTTCGTACGCGAAAAATCCTTCCTTAACGACGATCAGGACAATTTCCCTCTGCTAAACCTACTGGAAGATAAAGCTGTCTCAATGCTGATGCGCAGCACTCTCGACGACGCTTTACTATCTATTGTAGAGTCGCATGGAATGTCCTCGTCCAAGAACCTCTTCGACCTGTTAAAATCAAAATGCAAACGATCAGGTCGACGTCATAAAATCATTTTAATCGAAAAAGTGCTCAAATTCACTACCGAAAATGCCCCAGCAAGCGAATCGTGGCTTGCTCGTTTCTGCGCGATCATGTCAGAAATCGAACGCACGGATATATCCATCAACGAATTCGGCGGTTTAATCCTCCAATCACTTGCGAAAGCACCTCCCGGCACCGACGCAAAGAACTTCGAATATTCTGTGAGCCAACCGCTCGACGACATGACTACTGTACCGACATTTGGCCAAGTCACGACCGTCATACAGTCGGCTCTTAGCAAGGTTAACAAAGGCAGCCACCTCTCGCCTGGAACGATCCCCTCAGACGTAGAGATGTCTGTCAATGCAATATCTGCTAGAAAACCAAATGAACGTTACGAACCGCCCCATCGTCGTACTCAAGAAAACACCACCCAACCAGCATCAAAATTCTCACTCGAAAAGGCCACTTTCTACCGTGGTAAAGGCCACTCCGACTCCTTAATGGAAAAATACGGCTACGCATGTCTTTACTGCCGTGATACCGGTCATTGGTACTCAGACTGTGACCTCTATTGGGAAGATGTTCGCCACGGTCGAGTAGCTGCTCCCCCTTCAAACCATAACGAAAAAGGGTCTCGTTTTGTACCACCCCAACGTGCAAACGAAAGCTACCAACGACAAAAGCAAACTCCGACCTCTCAGACACATCAATCTAACGGCCGCATCCGAAAGATTGATGTGCCCGACTCAAACGAAGGTACCGTTCTGTTAGACTCTGGCTCCACGATCAACGTGAGTGGGAAATCACGTTTTTTCATGATTACCTCACAGTTAGACATCCCTCTAACTGTGTCCCTCGCTATTTCCAAATACGTGGCTCCAATCAAATCCGTCGGCATTCTTAGGATTCCAACACCCACGGGATGGATGGTGATCAAGAACGTGTATTTTTGTGAAGGAATTAAGGGTTCCATACTCTCTACTGGACGCCTAATCAGCGATGGATGGAAGTTTGTCCACAGTGGAACAAAGGCGACTATTATTGACTCGAATGGGAAGCCGTACAACCTAGAATTCTCGAACTTCTGTTGGAATGTCATTACTACCTCTATTGATCATGCAATGCTAAATAAAGTCACCCAGAAGCCATCATCTGAGTTACATAAGTGGCATTGTCGCCTGGGACATGCTTCTGAGGACGTCGTCAGAAAATTCATCCGAATAAATCTGCCCGATATGAAACTGAAGAACACCCCGTTTTTCTGTGTTCAATGCGCAAAATCCAAGGCAATAGACGTCAGAGGTAGCGGTGCAGTATCCGACATCCCACGAGATAATCCTTTGGATCTTTGTATGACCGATGTAGCGGGCCCCTTCCCAATGGATATAAGCGGTTGCCGTTACATCCTGACATTGCGAGACCACGCGAGCACGTACACATTCTGTGCGACTTTAATGGCACGCAGTGAAGTGCCGGACAAAATCATGGCTTGGATCTTACATCTCAAGAACACTGTAGGCCGGACTCCATCTTACCTACGGTGCGATAACGCTGCAGAATACATAGGAAAATTGCGAGACCGTCTAGCCGAAGTGGGTACTCAAATTGCACCTATATCGCCTTATCATCCTGACCAAAATGGCGAAGCAGAACGAGTCAACAGAACATTTGGCGACATGGCTAGAACGATGTTACACGATAGTCATCTACCCAAGATCTACTGGAGCTACGCCTACAAATCGGCCGCTTATATCCATAACAGGATACCTAACTCACGTGTCACTTCGTCGCCTCTGGAAAGTCTGTTTGGTATCAAACCGTCCCCAAACAAATTATACCCGTTCGGGGCCAGAGCAATTGTTCATGTCCATAAAGAACTGCGCGACAAGCTAGACGGGAGAGCTGCTGAATGTATCATGTTGGGTTATCCTTCGGCTGGATCGGGGTGGTTGTTTTATTCCCCCAAGTTGAAACATGTTGTCCATTCGACGTCGGCCGTCTTCCCAGAGTACCAAGAACTTGAAGTCGCTGAAGCACGTTTAGACCATTCTCCACTGGTCAAGGACCAGCACGCCCCACTTGAGCAATCTCCAAGCGAAATATCTGAGCTGGACAGAGTGATTCGTCAAATCCGACTGGTACTTGGAGGCGAACCTACTCAAGAAATTGCTGACTCAGAACTACGAGCGATCGACGCCTTACCCCAAGCCGCCAAGCATAAATTGCCAAAAACTATCAAGAACGCTCTACACTGTTCCGATTCAGTTCAATGGCGCACAGCAGCTGAGTATGAGATTGAGAAATTCAAGACGTTAGATGTGTGGGAGCCAATAAACCCCTTCAAGGGTGTGAAGACACTTGGGGCGCGTTGGGTTTTCACCATCAAACGGTTGCCGGATGGATCAATCGACAAGTTCCGCGCTAGATATGTCGCCAAAGGATTCAATCAGGTCATGGGGTCGGATTGTAACGAAACATACGCACCCACGGCTTCGCTGAACACCCTTCGACTGCTCTTGTCAATTGCTCAGTCAAATAACTTCCCAACCGCTTCGTTCGACATCAGCTCCGCATACCTCTACAGCCCCATTGAGGAGGAGGTATACGTACAACCGCCAATTGAAATAATGCCCAAATGGCGCGGCAAAATCATGAAACTAAAGAAAGCAATGTACGGAACTCGTCAGGCGGCGAGATGTTGGTGGAAATTCTTCAGCGGAAAGATGGCGAATTTCGGATTCACGGCGAGCAAACTTGAACCCTCCTTGTATTTCTGTAAACGCAATAATGACTTTGTGATCATCTGGTTACATGTTGATGATGGGTTCGCCATGGGCTCATCACAACATGTACTAGATGATTTACATAGTGCAATATCAAAGGAAATGGAAGTGAAATGGTCGACTAAGGTGCAGAAACTCGTCGGGATCAACATCACTGATATGGGCGATCATACAAGGCTGGATCAATTCCTGTTGGTAGACCAAATCATCAAAGACTATGCCAGGACCTCCTACCCGCGTCGTAGTACTCTACCCGAAGTAGAGTTGCACATCAATGACGGACCAGCCATAGATCCTACTGAATACAGGTCAACATTAGGTTCACTAATGTATCTGTGTGGCGGGACGCGCCCTGATCTGTCTTATTCGGTAAATCTATTGGCCCGTTATAGTGCGAATCCTTCAACTGAACATTGGGAGGCGTTGGACGTTTTAATCGGTTATTTGAAGAGGTCGAGAGAGCTTGGATTGGCGGTGAAAAAGGGAAAAGGCGGAATGGAACTGTGGTCAGATTCGAACTGGGGGGGAGAACATGAGAGATCAACGTCAGGGTATCTGATTAGGCACAATGGGAATAGTATTGCTTGGGGAGCGAAAAGGCAAAATGTCGTGGCGCTATCCACTTGTGCGGCGGAATACATTGCACTCTCAATGGGATCTCAACAATTGGCGCACCTCAATAACTTACTCATTGATATTGATCTTTATACACCTTTGAGCATATTCTGCGACAACGAAGCAGCAATCCTAATTGCCGGCGACAACGCATCGAAGAAGAAGACTCAATATCTCTCAAGGGCATTTTTCTTTATCAATGACTTTATTCGACAGTACAATATAAAAATACAATGGACCAACACTCAAGATCAGGTCGCGGACATTCTAACAAAACGACTTGGACCCAATCTTATCGAAAAGGCAATCACTAAACTCAATCTAGTGGGGTCAATGTCACAACCGAGGGAGGGGGTGTTAGGATTCTAGGTTGTGACACTTGGCTGACGGTCAACATTTCATATATTCATCTTCCATTATGCATATTCATAGTAGTGACTGCGCCGCACCCAGTTGTATTTAGTTTGTGTCTTGCCGGTCCCGGTACCGGTTTCTCTTCTCTTCTTCACCGAGTTGAGGAACCGATACCGGGACACTAACCTGAGCCACTGGTGCCATCGCCGAACACGCCACAGGTTAGTACATGCAATCAATTCACCGAGTTGAGGAACCGATACCGGGACACTAACCTGAGCCACTGGTGCCATCGCCGAACACGCCACAGAGCTGTTGCGGTTTGCTCCTAATAGACTGCATGCCCGAGTTACTACATTGGCAATGAACTGAGTGAAAAGTGATGCAGGCACATTGATGAGAAATTTTTCATGATCAATGCTAGTGGGACCCGCAAAACATTGAGGGATTATAGAATCCAGCAGCCCTTGCTTGGAGAACTCAAGTGTCCAATAGACCTTCTCAAGAAAGACTCATCTTGCAGTACAAACTCACTGCATTACTTGCACCATGACCCGACAACACTTGAGATATATTCACATGATTTGGGGATAAGGAATCGAGACACAACAGAGGACAGGGAAAGCATCAAGAGACAACAGAGGACAGGGAAAACATTGAGACACAAGAAAGGACAGGGCAAGCAGTGAAACAAACGTGATGGCACATGTATACTGTATATACTATAAATTATACAATGCAGATAAACAATTGAGACACAACAGAGGACAGGGAAAGCATCGAGAAACAAGAGAGGACCGGGCAAGCAGCAAAACAAACGTGATGGCATGTGTATACTGTATATCCTATAAATTATCCAATGCAGATATCCTATTTGATAAAAAAGAAAAACACACTCTTATCCCATCTGCAGTCAAACAAATCACCACTCCTCCTCGCCCTCTGGGATATCATCCATGGTGTGATCAACATCAAGGCCCATGCGTTCATGAGCTTTGTCATAATCTTCATCATCATCTTCACTGCCATCCTCCTGATCGCTTTTTTCGGCAGG
The DNA here is from genome assembly GCA_007896445.1 of Puccinia hordei. Taxonomy (NCBI): domain Eukaryota; kingdom Fungi; phylum Basidiomycota; class Pucciniomycetes; order Pucciniales; family Pucciniaceae; genus Puccinia; species Puccinia hordei. Next base: position 348,872 of record RDRW01000064.1, on the reverse strand, counting down.
AAAGTCATCTTCCTCTTTGTCATTATACAGGTCACCAGTGTCACCCTCCACGTGATACTCGTCGTCGGAATCAGATCCCTCACTCGGTTGAGTCAAGTCAATGCCCTTGCCTTCCTCGTCTTTGTTTCCTCGATTCTTGGTGGCATCCTCCTCCTCCTCCTCAGACGAATCATTAAGGAGGCCATACGGCTTGACCACAGTTTCCCAGTACTTTTTGGTAAATGTGGAGTAAGCCATGTTCTCGTCCGGGTGTTTTGCGGGTTTAGGGGGCCAGGTATTGTTTGCATTGGGGAGCAACGCAATGCGAGTCCTGTAAGGAATAAGGTGTTGCTGGGCAGTGGATAGCTCACTGAACCACTTAGGGTGGTAGAAATCGATGGGCAAGCCCTTTGGGGCAGCCTTGCAGGAATATACCTATGGCTCCTTTGGTAATCGACAGATCCGGCGCCGACGAGACTTCGCTAAAGGGTCTTGCTCCCAATTGTCGGAAGAAACAATTGGCAAACTTCACGCCCATCTAAAGGCGTGCCCACACCCAAAACAGGGTGTGCAGCACGCACACCTGTCAAAAAAAGGGCGTGCGGGCTGCACACCCTTTTTTTGATGGGTGTGCCCCTGGTATGGGTGTGTATTTATCAACCCCCCAGCTCCCCAAAACAGTCTACTGGCACTCATTTTTTCCAATCTCATTATCTTGACTTTAATAACTGGATTGTAGCCAAAAAAACCCTTTTCTGAATGATTTAAACCAGGAACAAAAACTACAATTTGCAAAGGAACATGCAAAATGGACCACTGAAAACTGGAGAAAAATTCCTCTGGACTGAAAAGTCCTCATTTGAGATTGGGGAAATCAGCTGACAAGTGAAATCCTGGTGTGGAGAAAATACAAAATACAATGCCACAAATATTTCTCCAACCTTCAAAAGTGGGCAATTTTAAGAACTGTTCTGGAGTTCCTTTTACAGCAATGTAAAAGACCCTCTCATAGTCTTTCCACCTTTTCAAAGAAAAGTGACCCACTTGATTGAGAATATCTACACAAAGGCTCCTCTGCCATTCCTCAGAAAAACCAATACCCTCCATAAATGACAATTGATGGAGGATGATGCCCCAATCCACACTGCAAAAGAAAGTCACTCTCTCCTAGAAAAGAAATCCATTACAAATATTATTTGGCCTGATCAATCACCAGATCTAAACCCAATTGAGAATGTGTGGTTCCTCCTCAAGAGAAATGTTCAGGAACTCTGTCAGCCCTGGAACATTCCTGAAATGCATGAAGCCCCCAAGAAAGCCTGGGAGGATTTTCCAGCCTAAAATTTCGATCACCTTTTTGAATCAATGTTTCACAGGGTTTTAGCAGTCATTGATGCCAAAGTAGGGCCAAATAGATGTTAATTTTTCATCCTAAACTGAAGAAAAATTAACAAACAAAATTGAAGAAAAAAATGTTTTCTAAGTTTCTCTGTTATAATCACTCTTCTCCCTCTCAACACTACCCATAGCACTTTTCTTTTCCTTGAAACAATTATTAAAAAAATGTAAAAAAATTACCAAAAACTTCAGGATTTTTATTTTGTGGGTTTTTTTTAGTTTCAAGTGTTTCATATTCATACTTTTCAGTCCCTGAGCACCTTGTAAAAAATAGCTTTTGAGGATTGTTTTTTTACTTTTTTTAAAAAAAAAAACGATTGACAAATTTTTCTGTCTGGGCACTGTACAAATCATGGTTTCTTTAAATAAATGAGGATTGGATTCCAGATGAGGAATTTTTGAAACTTGGACTCAATAGTGCACTCATAGAGCTCTGTTATCAACCCAACATCTTTGAAATAGTGGTGGAAAATTACATCTTATCACCATGCTAAACCTAATCATCTTACCACAGCCCCCAAAACCTTAGACCTTTCCTCTTCATTGTTTGCTTACTCCTCTCCTTTGTCTTCCTTTTCATTTTATCACTCATCTCCTCATCTCTATGAATCAACTTCCACCCTCATTCCTCTATCATAAATAGACTTTTTCTTTTCCTCACTCCTCCATCCGCTCAATCAACAAGATAATTATTGTTAATACTTAGAAGCTCTAAATGTTGGAATTTTGTGAAATTGTTGTGAAAACTCACAAAGAATCTTGAACTCTCTTTTTTCCTTCACTTCACTTCCTCTTCTCCCCCTCAAAGTCAACTCAAAAGCAAGCTCAAGATCATCAAGTCTCAAGACCAAGATTCATATCCCTCTCTCTCAAGATCAAGATACTCTGTCATCATCAAGTACCAAGAAGCTTTAACAGTGGAAAGCCTGTGTATCTTCCAACTTGGTGAGAAATGCACCATCAACATTTCACTCCATCAATCTCTCATCAACAATCACTAATCATTTCCATTCTCATTTTAGTCTATTAGTCTGATCTTATCTTTTAAACAACAATCATCTATCAGCTGTTACCTACAATCATTAGGGTTTGTTCATCTATTTGCTTCTATCTATCTCAAAAACAGTCACTAATTCCTTTTCAACACATAGTCTACAAGCCCTCTCTTGTCCATTTTATCATAGTATTTCATTATTTTAGCTATAAAATATTTTCCATTAAGGGTTGGTCTCTATCTCTTTCTTTCATTTCTAACATTCTAAATATCTATTCTCATCACCTGTTATACTTTTCTGGTTTTATCTTCAAGTAATAAATAAAAAAACAGTCACAGTTTTAACACTACATGTGGAGTGCCTTCCAACTGTCAGAATTCTAGCTTCCCATCTCTTCTCACACTCTCTTATCCCATCTAAACATCTCTAGTCATCATTAAACCCCCTTCCATTTATTGTTTCCATCACAGTGGTGATTTATTACCAAGTCAGAGCCTCAAAGTTATACCCTTGGCTCCTTGGTCTAGTGTGACCCCTTGTAAAAGGATTGCCACCCTCTTCTGAGTCTTAAATTCTGAAAGTGAAATATCAACGCCAACTTGGTGAGAAATGCTCATCAAATATTTCTTTATCACTCACCTTCTCCCATTGATCTTCGCGCTAATTTCCTTTCTTTTATCTGAACTGATCTTATCCCAGATTGTATATCTTTCTTCATTGTTACTTCTATCTAAAAGACCTGTATCAATAGGGCTTGTTTGTCTTTCTCTCATTTAACTCTTTCTCTTGTCATAACTAACCCATCATATATCTCAGCTTGCTACTGTTTCTTCACTGTCACATCTCTCAGTTGTCTGTCTTAGATATACATATATCCTCTTGGGGTTGGGTATTGTTTTCCCTCTATTTCTATCTTTATTTTCTTATTCTTCTTGTTGTTTCCAGTATCCTGGTCTTATAATCGTCTGAAATACAGTCAAAGGTCTATTAAGATTGCATCAAGACAAGTTTTGACCATGCTCTGTTGCATTGAGTGCAAACAACTATAAAAAAAACAATGGAAAACCCAAGTATTTAAAATACAAAAATGAAAAATTGAAAAATTGAAAAATTGAAAAGGCCAGACTTGAATCAATTTGTTTGAGCATTCCAAGTACCGCTTCCTCCTTGTATATTAATTTTGCAGCAGTTCAGTAATTCCATCAGATGATCTTTGTTTGCCAATGCCAATCTCCCATATGTACCTAACAAGATATCTGGTTGTAAGGGGGACTTTCCCTGTGAGTCCTGATTGTCTTGGGTCAGATGAGTGAATACTTCACAAACTTGCTCCAAAGATGTAAGAAACGAAAAACGACATTAATCATTTCATGGTGATGACCAGCGAAAACTACTGGAAGCGGGAGGTATGGGGTAAGCAAGTTAAACAACTCGGAGAACGTTAAGCATAAATAAATGAAGCAACGTTAATAACTTTGAGAATAGATGAGAGTGATGTAATACGATCAGTTATGAAAGTTAAACTTTTGAATACCATCAAGGATGCGATCGAGTGTGTTCAAGTTCTCCTTGACAGAAACGGGGTCAGTGAAGTCGCCTTTGTTGACCAAATCGATCAAGAATGCGGTGTCAGCTTGCAAGACTAGATTGAGTCGATGGTTAGATTGTTTAGTCGAAAGTTGCCTGTCCTTCGTTTCTTTTTCGAACTTTTCACTGATCGAGATTGCCCGCTGGACGATCTTCGTGGGGATTCCAGCCATCTTGGCTACATGCGGTCCGTAGGAACGAGGCGAGACACTGATAATTTGGTTTAAATAAAGGTGACAGAATCGATTCAGACTATTAACGACTATTAACCTCAGTTGAATGGACTTACCCCGAAGCCAGCTTATACAGAAACACGACTTCTCGAGTTACTTCATCAACATTCGTGAGCATGTACTTGGGGGCGATGTTGGCATGTGCTTGAAAGTCTTCTGTTAGTGCCGAATAATGAGTAGCAAAGAAACCTAGGCAGTTTGAGTGGGTCGCTAGTCGATGCCTTCAGAAATTAACCATAGAATCAACAACGCATTAACACAAATCTCAAACAAAAGGGATTTATCGGTTGGATGTGGGAGACAGCCTTACAACACGGCAAACGCGATCGCATGGCCATCAAATGTGCTAGTCCCTCGACCGAGCTCATCAAGGATTACCAAGGATTTCGAAGTCGCCTCCTTGAGAATTTTGCAAGCATCATCCATCTCGACTAAACATAAATTTGGCAGATTCAAACTCTTGCTACTATTTTGCTTCTTGAAATACGTAGATGGTGAATGCAATTCAAGGGTAACGCGTTCTTACCTTTAAATGTACTAGCATGTGCGAAAATGTGATCACTGATTGATTTCATTCCAAACCAAATTAGCCTGTTTGCCAAAAGGAATTGAAGTAATTGGATCAACAAACCTGGCACCCATACGAGTACAAATGCGGTCCACCGGAGAAATAATCGCGCTTTCCGCCGGAACATAGCACCCGATCTGTGCCAATATAGTGGCGACACAGGTCATTCTGAGCAATGTTGATTTCCCAGCCCTGAAGCGCAAAAGAGAATAAGAGAGGAATTATCCATATGAACAATTTGTTAACGAGGCTTGGTTGGGGAGAACGACAGATACTGAAGTACATATTAGGACCGGTGAGAAGGATCATCCGACATTCATCTCCGCCCACGGAAACATCGTTGGAGATAAAGTCGCTATCGTCTCGACCAACAGTGCATGGGTGTCGGAGCGTGACAAACTTGACCATCGCCTCAGCCGAGTCAACAATCTGCGGTCGACACGTCGTTTCGCCCAATGCAATCGATGCTTTGGCCAGCGAGAGCACACAATCCAATTGCGCAACCGACTTGACCACTTGCAGCCAAGTCAGATAATTCTCATCGAAAGCCAGAAAAACCTGGATCGGAACAAATCAGTCCGCAGAGTACTGAGATGATAGAAGCGTCAAGTCAGCTCACCTTCAAGTGGAAATCCTTCAGTGCGCATGACTTCTTCTCACGTGCTTGTTTCAGCTTTTTGACCAGTTGGGCAGATTGGGGGCTATAGTACCGCGCGCAATCTTTGGTTCCTGACATTTTAGTCCAGTTCGACGGTACTTTGACTTTAGCGCTGACCTGGATTTGATAAATATCTTTAATTCCGATATCCTTGTAAACTACATCCTCAGTTCTATTGCGCCGTAAAATGTTGCAAATTAGAATATTAGCACTTGATCAGCTGACGGTGAGATAACGGTGAGACAAATCAAAAGAATTGGGAACTTGGACGCTTACTTGAGCAGCTTTTGAGCCGCCTTTAATTCAGCTTTGAGCGCCTTTTCCGCCTCCCTTTCTTCCTCTAAAGCCATATCGTAAGACTCATCTTTTCCTTCAAGAGGCAAAAGTTCTCGCCGGTCATCATTTAGAGTAAACATGTCTTCAAGGTTCTGGAGTAGCTTCTCAACATCTGGGAGTGAATCCAGTAGCTCTTGAAGTAAGCTGGCTGGGGCCTCATCGATGAGCTGGCGAAGCTCTTGCGTGGTTTTGTAAACTTTCTTGAACGCCTCCAGTACCTTGAGGAAGTTGGGTACCGTACATGCACCCGCGTGAACTCTGCTGATCAATCGCTCTAGATCCGGCAGACCCGAAAGGGTACTGAAGGTCTTCTCAAAGGAGGGGTGACTCATGAGAAAGTCTACCGCATCTAGTCGAGCTCGAATCGCATCAGCATCCTGCAACGGAGAGCAGAGCCAATGTCTAAAAAGACGTTTGCCTAGAGTGTTTGAGGGCGAAAGAGATGAGTCTTGAGATCAAGTTGAGTATTGATCATGCAAAAATTCGAATCACCAAAAGAGGTTACACAGCGGTTTAATAGTTTCAATAGTCGACTTTCTTCGCTTGCATCGCTTTGAAGGAGCTCAAGATCGGAAATTGTCTTGCCGTCCAGATGCATGGTCTTATCACAACGAAAAGCATCCATAATCTTCCTAGAAGGAAACGCGTCAGCTCTGGAGAGCGAAGAGAGGACCAAGCAATTACCAGACCCTTACTCACACATTCTTACAAGTAAGCAGATCCTTGTCGAGGTTCAGTTGCTTGAGATACCACAGCAACCCACCCAGAGCTTGCATGGTTTCCACCTTGTCATTAAAAGAGTGAAAGACCTCAGGAATATGGCCTCCGGACTCGTGGAAGAGCTCCGTCAACCGGCAAACACATTCATCCGGCTCCAGAAATTCGTCGGTTTTCAAAGCCGTCCATGTACAATCGGAAGATGCCGTGTTCCGTAGGACACGCAAGGTGGCCGGCGATATGCCAGATTTTTCATGCAGGATTTCCTTGGGTTTGAACCGACTCATGATGGTCTCGAGATGAGTTCTGTTCGCAGAGTCTTCAAAATGAGTCAAGTTAAATTCAGCTGTGGCAGCGTCCATAATGATTACACCAAAGCTTAATGTCCAGTCAACAAAAACACAATGAGAGCACGTGAGCCATCAGATTATCAACCCCAATGTAAATTAGAATTGACTTACACAGGAAAGTCCGAAGAGTTGATGGTTTCCTGGATATTACCCAGTTGGCCTCAGCATCATGTTAGAACAGAAATGAGGAATTGAGCCATACCTTGATGGCTAATAAGCAAGTAGCTGCATCGTCGGTCAAAATACTACCGTCGACGATTGTACCTGAAGTGACGACACTTCTCAACTCCCTTCTGACGATTTCCTTGCCAGATCCTTTTTGCGGTGGTGGTGGCTTGGCGTACTTTGAGGTAGGCAGGCTGCCTTTATTTCTCATTTCGGCACCCAAGGCGGTCTCGCACTGATCGACTTTGCCGACCTAAACATAGCACCGAAACGATCGAGTGTCAATTTCTCAAACAATTAACATTGAACACATCAGGGGTCTCTCGAGGTCAGATCACCTTGTAGCCTTTTGCGAGAAATTTGGCAATCCAAAAATCTACTGAACTCTCGGGTACCCCAACCATAGACTACAAGTCAAAAATGAGTATCGCAATTGCCATGTTAGAGAAAGCAGGTCTCTACTTTACGAGAAAGGATTGAAAGTGGAGCGCATTACCATTTTGACACGCTTGGTTATCTTCAGGTCAAATTCTTGATGTCCAATCAAAGCGTCTCCTTCGTAAAGCTCAGAAAATTTTCCTAATAAAACGCATCCATTCAAAAAATCTGCACGATTCAACGGTGAAACCTAACAGATTGGAGGTATGCTTACCTTTTTGAAAAAACAAAACTGTATCGAAGTGATCTGATAGACAGAGACAGATAATAGGATCAAATCCATGTTCAAAAATAAGATTGAAAAGCCAGCACACTTCGTTTGATTTCCCAAAACTGAACCTCGAAAGGAGTCATAGAAGCCCAGTCTTTTTTCGAGATGTACAGCGTTCTGGGATCATATTCTGGAGATCCTATCGGGTTTCCATCGGCCTGGCATTAGTGCAAAGGAGTGATTCAAGGTTACCAACCAACTACAGAGGTAAAAAAGCCCGATTTTAGTCCTAGTCTCTTACATCTTTTATATCACGAAGGAAAGCCCAGGGTCCTTGTTTCCATGGAGCTTCCGAACCAGCCTTGACAGGATTGGTTGTAGATTGTCCGGACTTCATTTTGGTAGCCGACGAGGACTTGGTAGGCTTGGCGGCCAAAGCCTTGAAACTTGGTTTCAGGCCTGGATTATCATCCTCATCCTCAAGGTCTTCTTCATCAGCTTCACCTGAAGAAAATACAAGAAACAACAGAAACAAGGTAAATTATTAGAGCCTCTCGTGCAAACTCCGGTTGATTACTTACTGGGACCAGCATTACTAGCGTGACTAGAGAATCCGTCCCCAACACTTCTGGGAGTAGAGGCGCCAGAGGCCGATGAAGCACACGAATAGCGTGCCTTTTTGCTTGCGGGTAACCGAGATCGAGATACTTAGAGTTCCGAACAAAAAAGTGAGGTTTGCGATGAATTTGTTTGTGCATATCCATGGTAGCCAGTGTTCCCACAAAAACAAAGTAAGAAATGTAGTTCAACATAATGATCCACGAAAATCATAAGAAAAACAAGGGGAAAATAGAAAGTTTTGCGGTTGTGTTTTGAGATTACAAATAACAATCAACCGACCTGGAGGTGCCTCATCTTCGCTCGAGCTACCAGCCACCACTACACTTTTACGCTTGCCCCTGACGACCTTGCGAGCCTTTTCAGCTTTCTCTTCATCATCATCATCATCATCATTTGATCCTGGTATTGGCTTGGTGTCGGGATCACTACTCAAATTATTGACTCGTGATTCGGAGGACAGGGTTGCCATGCTCTTCTTCTTGACTGGGGCCGATGTTTGGAAAAAGCCCTTCTCAAAAACAACAGAATGCAATTTAGCTCGTGACTGGATAAACGTGTTTCCACAAAAGAAAAGCTCATTTGTTGTGCGTATCTCATCGTGTGCTTACACCAAGGGTGGATTGCTTCAGTTTGCTAGATGGTTGGGAGCTTGAGCCGCTCATCGTGATTCGAATCGTTGTACTTGACCAGCACTACATAAGCTGGAGGGATCTCCTTCAAAATTGTCGCCTGTGTGAAACAAAGCCAGAGGTGTCCGGTCAGCAAGACACGGGGGCCCAAATACCGGGGTCAGCTTCAAAATTGAAATCACAAATGCATAAAAATATATCAAATTATCATACAAAACTTTGGGATAGAGGTTCTAGCATAATCCCATCTTATGAATTTGTGTTTATGCCTCTATGGTTTAAATTTTAAAGACGGCCACCAATGTTGATCAATCATATGGAAAATCACTGTCAAGAAATTTTAACTTGATTCCTTTATTACACTGCTGAAATTGATAATTGATCCAATCAGCGTGCACAAAAATTGGTGGTTTGAAAACCTAGTTGCTGAAGTTTGATTGAGGATTAAAATTCTCTTGTTTTTCATCTCAAAATTTGTGTGGTTTAATCTTGGCCTGATCTGGAGTTGGATGATCTCCAGAAAGATATTCTTGTTAAACTTCCCCAAAATCCAGAAATTGAGTTGCCCCATTCCCAGGAAATATGGAAAACAATCCCAGATATGGATTGAGAATGGTGTTCCAGGTTTACTGGAAAACCTCTGGGAGATTTCTTCCCAGCAATCCTGGAATGCCCCCAAAGTTGAATTTTGCAGGGGAATCTAGCTTTCAAGGCTCTAAATCAATTATGTGAGGCCCACAGATATTAATGGGAAGTCCTCCAATAAATGTGGCAATTGCTCTATTTAGACCTCACATAAAAAGTGCCTTATCATTTTCAGGATTGGTTCAAATCAGCATGGCTGTGTGTTTGGGAATTTTTCAGATCAGGCTGGAAATCACTGTGATGGCTTGGAATGACCATACCCATATGATTTCTTTCAAAAATCTGAGGAGAAGGGGTACAGTATTTTACAAGACTACCTAAGACAAAAGATTTGAAAAATTTGAATATTCCACCTTTGAGAATCAGCAGTTTTTGATGCATCCCATTCAAAATTGTCCCAGTGAAAACCCACTTTTCTTTGTTGATTGAGACTACTAGTTTGTCTATAAGCTATACTTTTAATTTAATTCTCAATATGCTTAATAATCAAATGAAGAAATGCATTGAAGTAGTAAAGGCTTGAGAAAAATAGTCTCCTCTGATTGGCCATCAGTGAAGGTAAAATTAGAAAGAAAGAAAAAAACAGCCCAACAAGATATGATTCCTCCAAATTTGAGGTATTTCAAAATTTCCAACCAATCATTTTCCAAATGGTAAGTAAACTCCTTCAATATTTATAAAAAAACCCAAATTCAGATTAAAATCTTCATCTTTGTCTATAAATGGATCAAACAATGAAACACCAAAATACTCTTACAGTTTCCTTGAGAGGGGGCCTCACCAGTACCAGTCTCCATCCTTGATAAACACATCCCACTATTCCAGGAGGGGCCTCTGCTTTTGCTTGTGGAACACACCAAGCTCAGGTTCTCTACTAAGCTTATTGGTATTGAAACCTCCTGGTAGTCTATTTCCTGTAATTGAGCTGATTATGAAATATACTATCATACAAGCACACATTGCTGAGGTGTTTAACCTATGGAAAAAGAAAAAGTCCCAAAGAACTTCCTCAAATACAAAAAAATTCCAAATAACAGAGCAACACAATCGTCTATAAAAATTGAAAGTAAACACAGCTATTTCCTGTTTACTTGCTATCTCCTTGGATTTTTCTGTGGACTCTTCAGTAACACTCAATACCAAGGAAAATTCACTATAAGAAAATGTCTTGAAATTAGCTTCTCATTTGATTTCAGCTTGCTACAATTTCAGAGAAAACCGGACTAGGATAAAATAATAAATATGAATAAAGAAGATAGAGACATTGTTGAAAATTTACATACAAAAGAGAAATTATTAGTTTGACTGTAATAAATAATAAAAGACAATAAATAAGTAAAAAAATATGTAATTAATAACCAAAGTTAGAATATTATAACATATTCTGAATTGAAGTGGCAAATAACCTAGGGTACCACAGCAAAATTACCCATGACTCCTTCCCATAGTAAAACAGCTTGAACTATTTTACCGCTGTGGTAAACACTTCTGCTATGGATGGAATTTTGTTAAAGTTTATATATATACATATATTCTGTAACACCAAACCATGTTTTCTATCATCATTCTATTTTACATACACAGCTACACATTGTGGACTGTACAAAGATATATCTCAAAATTCAAACATACATTTCTGTATGTAGAGACTCTAAAATGGAGATGTGTCTGGTGAGATTCAAACTCACAACCTCAGCTAATCTGATACAAATTCTGGAGTGCTGCCTGTACCAACTAGTCAACAGAATCCTGTGACTGCCAGAGTGCAGGTTTTTTAGCGCTCATGGTTCAGCTGGTGATACATCATGGTAGCAGACTAACAGGCAACTCAACATAGTATACATCAGACTATGTAGCAACCACAAGTCACATACAGTAAGCTGAATATTAACTTTGAGGCTGTGCAAGCCACTCAAGCAGACCACACAGCTGTACACAAAGCTGTGTAGGTCACTTGAGAAGAATTTATGGCAACAAAAAGGCTGTGTAAGCCGCAATTGTAACTAGATCACTAGCTAGATTTGCCCATTGCTACACTTCCAAACTTTATGCAGCTTTATTCTTAACAGCATTCCAGCTAAAAAGCCTCATTTTCAAAAAGAACACCAGCTAAAACCTCTCACATAACTAGAAAACCAGAATAAATGTGTCACATTTTACTATATAAGGAGAGGCTCTCCCTTACTCTTTCCCCCATCAAATCAGATCACATCAGATAATAAGATAAGTTCCCCTTACCCAATCAAAATTAATTACTAACATTTAACTCTCCCCCACATATAAGTCCTAAATCTTTTTGCAATACACACAGAACATTCACAACCCATCCACTTGAGTCAATTGTGATATAAGTATTCAGCTCAACTAGACCACTTTCATCTTCTTCCAGCCTAGCTTGGTGTTTTGTTATTCTTTTAATTTTGGAGACGCAGGGGTTCCCCATACATACTTCTCTAAATTCAGCCAAAGGAGGTGAAAACCACTTTTGGAGTCTCACACTGCTGTCTCTTTGATGTCCAATATGTAAAAACAGTTCTGTGAAAAGCTAAAACATAATGTGAATTTTTATTCACCTTACAAAACTCACTTTGGAAACTATAACATGTGTAGAGGATATGTAACAACTCTTTGTAAAATTTATGGAACAATTGGGAAATCAAATTACCACAGGTGATCATTACATGTTAATGAAATGGTTTATGTCCCTTTATTTTGAGAGTTTTGGCCCATCAACCCATCTATACTGAGAACCAAAAAAACCCTGCTTGAAGGCCCCAGTTTCATACAGGTCACCAATTTTCTCTGCTATTTTTATCACAAAAACCTGTGGAGGGAATTAAAACACCCCTGCTTGAAGGCCCCTACATATTTTTACCCTTATCTTTTCTTTCACCCTGTGTAGCTAGAATAATACTAGCTCTTTGAATCAAAGAGCATGACATTACATGAGATATATATGGTTACAACCTGGTACATATATTTGGAAAATCATCTTGTCTCTTCAAGATTACCCACAAAATGTTTCTAAATTTATCTGTACAAGCCACCCCATTTTAGAAAAATTTATTTATCAAAACTAAAACTACACAACAGGGCAATCAACATCTTTGAATATTCCCAGTTCTAGCACCTTTCTCATTGGAAAGTAAATTTCATAATCTGAAACTTGTTGTTAATATACAAATACTTTTTTTTCTCCTTCCCTCTTTCTTCATCCTTCAGATAGAAAATTTCTTGTTAAGAAAAAAACCAGTAGTATTAATTGGAAATTCTTCCATTCATCTATTTTGTCTCTTCTGTTTTAGCCCCCTCCCTATTGGTTAGGGTTATATTTGTGGTAATTTAAAACCTTTCAACTTGCAATTTAAGACCTGCGGGCTTAAACCCAGTTTCAAGAATTCCTGTCATTTTTGCTTCTCATCAGATATCCAATCAAGCCTGGAATGCTTAGCAGAAAACCTCTACATTTTAGATGATGAAATAATCATCATAGAATAAAATCCATGAAAAGGAAAAATTTGATCCATTGAGCTCTTCTGGTTGGGATCTTACAGGAAGAAGATTAAGAGAAACTTGGAATACAATTTGACTAATTGAACAAGAAAGGGTAAGAATTCACTGGTAAATTCTGATGGAATTGTTTTAACATCTCTTCCTCCATCTAAATTCCATTTGTCCAATACACATAAGTTACTCACTGTGGTTATCAACCCAGCTTTGATAGTGAGGATCCATCAATTAAAGGAATCCATATAGTGTGAAAGTGGTGTGGAACTACTCAAAGGGAATCATAGAGCTTCAAAGGGAGATCTACATGTAAGCTATACCACAGGTTCTGATATATGGGCTGCCTTCCTGAAAAATCTGGATGGGGATGAGTGTAACACTATGAATAAAGAAAAAAGGTGTGGTTGATTTCTACCTATTCTTAGATAAGTAGTAATTATGATCTTGGTTAATAGTCTTACAAGAAAAGAGAAATGGAAAAGGGGTAGTTGAGTTATAAGAATTTTGTGTAATAAATTGGGTTGAGTATGATGGGCTTTATTGGGTAATGAATGATTTCATATGAATTGGCTAAGAATATTAACTTTGTAGGGGATGTGTGAATGGGGCTAAGGTTATTTATTATTTGGCTGAGTGAATTAACTATGCAGGGGATATTTGATTGAGGTATGAGGGTTATATAACCTTTAGCCAAGTAAATTAACTGTTTAGGTGATGATAACTTCTCTATTCTAGTCAACTATGAATAAGGAAGTAAAAGAGGGAGGAACAGATGTCCTTATATGTCAGCCTACTTGGTTCCAAGGAACATTTCTCCTAGATACATGTGCTGCAAAAGATCATAATGAGGAGTTGAAAAATCTGCAAAGCAATTCAATGGGGTAATTCTAATAATATAATGGGAATTACGGCATGAAAAAAGGCAGAAATAGGAATTGATTCTATTGATATAATTGAAAAAATAGGTGCCTGATAAATTAGGAATGTTTTAAGACCTCCAAGGTATTATGCAAAATCCAGAAAAATTATATACCTGGCAGAACTGAGTCTGGGGCCATCAGATAAGTGTGTTTGGAAGCCCAGAAGATAAATGGGGGAGATTCTCAAGTAATAGAATTTATTGCAGGTGCTGATCACCACATACCAGTACCAATGTGAATTGATATGTGTGAGCCACATGAAGCAAACACCAATCTGCAGGCAGCATTATGGTGCCTGAAGGATGGTGCATGACCCACACACCAAAAAAAAGGTGTGTGGGGCCACAAACCTGAAAATTGAGGGTGTTGATAAGTGCACACCCATGCCAAGGTAGGCCATTGGGGCTACAACCTTGATTTCTGGGGTTTTGCAGGTTTTTGAGGCTACAGACTTGATGGCTGGGTTTTTCTGGGCTGTTGAGGCTGTAAATAACCTCATGGCTTGGTTTTTCCTAGCCATCAGGACATATTCAACCTCATTTCTGGGTCTCCCCTGGCCATGAGGTTGTAGATAGCCTTATGGCTGGGGAACACCTAGCCATGAGGTTGCGTTAGAATTCTCAATTTCTAGAATGATTAAATTATGAGATGTAGAGAGGATGAGAAGGGGTTGAACAGACTCAACTCAAACTATTGGTTCAATAAGGGACTAGAGGTGGCACTGGTGGAAAGAAGAGGACAACTGATGATTCTGATTACTTGATATAGGCTATGATTTAAAGGATATCTACAAGTGATTGGATTGTGGTTGAGAAGAAATTGAATAAAAAACAATAATGAATAAAATGATATTTTGAATACTAAACATCACAACTCTACTACTCAGGATTGTATGACTACAAGGTGTGGGAAGGTTGTACTATTAAGCTTACTAGTAATGCTGAATAATTGATTTTGTTCATATTTGAAAGATGTATAAGTAATTAGAAGAGGGAGAAATTTAACAAGTCATGGCTGTGTTTGTCCTGGCCATGGGGCTGTCTAAAACCTTGCTTGTGAGCCCAGCCACTGCCAAAGATGTATAGAACCTCATGGCCATGGAAGACCAGGGAATGAGGCTTTATAGGAACTCTTGTCCAGGGAGGACCCAGCCCAAGATTTCTTCTACAACCTCAATGGTGGACCTGCCCACCATCAAGGTTTTAGATAACAACCTCATGGAACAGTCTCCCCTGGCCATGATGTTGTCTCTTCTTCCCTCCTAATCCCCTTCCTTCTGGTGGTCCTTTGAGCAGAAGGGAGGTTGCTCCAAATTGAGAAACCTGGGCCTTTGAGTTCACCAAATCCCAGTTGGCATTTGGTGATGTCAGCATCAGGGCTATTCTATGTGCATAGCCCTGGTATATACCCTATATGTAAAAGTAGATAGGGTATTGGCCTGCAGCCAAGCACACCAAAGGTCTTTGGTGTGTTGGCTGCACACCAATTTTGAGGCTTACAGACACCTGCCTGATAATTTGCATACCAGCAACACTGAAAAATAGTTTTCAGTGTTTGGCTGCACACCAATTTCTAGCCAACAGGAGGCCCAAAATTGGCATGGTAACACACCAAAAATAAAATTGCATGTAGACCCTATAGCATGCCATTTTTGTTTGGAATGCATTTAGCAAAGCCCAACTTCAACCCACCTTGTAGTTGTCTCCAAGGCAGATATTGATCTGTATTGGGGAGGAACTGGATCAGGGGTTGGTTGCAAGGCTGCTTGATGGAACCTTCATTCCCTTTGGGGCCCTTGAGATTGAATTGTTTCTTCAAATTGCCTTGCAGGCAAGAACACCTGCTGACAGTTTGTTACAAATTGAATGAAAGAATGTAAGAAATAAGAACTAGGGGAATTTTTGAATATACTCAAGGGGGAATCAGAGTGGGAACTTGGTTAACATGAGGATAACTGATGATGTTTGATTCCATGTAAAGGCTACTACTTATATTTGTGTAAATCTGATCAAGTTGTGGTGAAGGAATAATGAATATAACAAAATGGAAGAAGATGGCAAAAGTAAAGAGGGATGAGTTTTATTGAGTGACTAAGAAAAATCTACTTGAACAGGTATCTTTGTCTGAAAGTGAGTGATGAGTCAGCACAGAAAAATATAAAAAATCAATCTCATGATTCACAGTTCACCTAATCATGTTGATTATTTTGTTCATAAATAAAGGTCTTTTGGGGATGAGGAGATAGAATTCTAACACAGGTTACTGAATTGGAATAAGATGTATTTGAGGCCTCCAAAACAACAACTCAAAGGCTCCTGGGAGCACCCATAGTGTAGAGCACTTCCATGGAATGTAAATTCATTTTTCCAAAATGCATTTTTTTCTTCTGTTTCAAATCATTCATACTCTTTGGACTATTTCCATATCAGTTTACCTATGCAGAGCTTGAACTTTTATATTTCTTTCAGTTCTACCCTTTAAATTTCTATTTTTCTCAGAGAACCACTAGAGCACAGTTCTTTAGTCTTGTAATTCAGTTCTTTTCTTGGTAGATTGGCACCTGCACATTGCTTCCATAAAATTGATTGTTACTCTCACAAAACATATCATTGATCAGAAGAAGCAGAGAGGGCACACAAAGTTCCCTGCATTATTATATGAACCTATGAAGTAGATGACTCCTTCAGCAACCTTTTAAATTTGTGATGTGATTAGATTCAAATTTGGACCTCATAAATTTGGGAATAGGGTTCATCTTCTACAAAGATTGTGCTACCAAGACATTAAACATGATTTTCTTCATTCATTCAAATAGAAACAATCCAATCAAGAGGAGTAACATATTTTATCTTTGAATATTGTGGATTTTGTCTCTCCAAATTCAAGTGGAGGAGGGAGCTAAAGATTTTTTCTTGATAGCCTCTTTAATCCTATTAGAGAAAAAAAAGGGTTGTCTTTAGTCCACAGGTTGGCATTCATTATAGGCAGGGAGAGAGAGACTTACATGATGAGAGAGATACTAGTTCCAATGGTGGACATGAAGAAGATGAGACCAAGGGTGGGTATTTTGAGGAGGAGATGGTAGGGAATGAAATATTTTGAGAGGGTTGGGTTGTTTGGAAACAGTAGCACAATGAAAGCTGAGAGGGAGTAGTAGAGGAAGGCCAATGTGACAGCAAAAAATATTAAGACTGGGTAATTGTGTATTACAATTTATTTTTGAGTCAGACGTTCATTCCTCTTGAAATATACACATATATGTTTAGATCCTTGAAACACTCACCTCCTATCTGTTTGTCTGAGTTCCCCATTCTCAATCAGAAAATCAGGTGGTCCCTTTTGTGAGCTGTGTCAGGATGAGAGTTGGTTGGGTTGGATAACTTGATGTGTGGTTGACTTGACACTTTCTATGGTACTATTGTACTTTTTTTTAAGAAAAACAAACATCAGTATCCATCAATTAATCATATATACTAAGCCCAAAATGCAAATAAGTTATGAGAAAACCCAAAAAAAACTATTTCAATTTATGTCTGGTGAGGACCTTTTTTTTGAAGGACTTGTTCAAGTTTGGAAGAACCATAAATATTAATAACATGGGTCAGCAGTACTCAAATGATATGTAAGTATGCTGTACTCAATTTTCCATCAGTCATAAGGTCCTGTGTTGTGTTATATATTTGAGGTCACCCTGGATGTCCCCACAAAGTATATCAGGGGTGGAAATTCAGACTGGACAAGGTCAAGGATGGTCCTACCCATCTAATTAGCAACTTGGTCAGTTTTTGCATTGTGTTTCTGATTCTAGTCTTATTGGAATGTGGAAAATCCAACAATTAAGATTACCCACTTTTAATTATTAATATTGCCAAGGAACAACTTCATAAAACTGAAAAAGTTATTTTTTAAGATCAACTTCACATATATTTGTCTTTTTTATTTTATTTTTGGGCTAATCAAAATCCAAGAATGGGTGAAAACACTAATTAATACTAAACCAATCATCATGTAATTGAAAGGTTGAGAACAATAAACCATTTTCCAAATATTCCAGTCCTTCACCCAACTCATTTTGTAACCAAATGGCGCAAATGTTGTATTTTTGGTTAGTTGACTTATTTCTAATTTTGGGTCCCCTGCACTAATTGGTATATTCCCATCAATAAAGCTCAGGAAAGCACCAGGACCAACTAGTGTGGAAACAATTGATTCATGTAATTGCCCTGTTCACATTGGTAAATTCAACACAACTTTCACTGCAAGAAAATTGGGTTCAAGCTGTCACAAGCTGAGCAATGCCAAATAATTCAATCCTGATTTTTTCTTGCTAGAAGGTTAATATTTTCCAGGAGTGAGTTGCTGCAAGGAGGCTGTGAATCCACTCAATTGAATTTGACTGCAAAAGACCAGTGACTTTGTGAGTTCAGGCTTGTGGATCCACAAACTGACATGTAGATTTGAGTGTTCAAAATAAGCTAGAAGTAGTGATTGGCTTATTTATCTTGAAGCTGAAGAGTAATGAGCCACTAAAAGCAAGTCTTTATGATCTTCTCTTCTTAAATTCTGGGAAAATTCTTAAATTCTGGGAAAATAGAGCTTGTTGATTACAACTTGATTTATTGGGCCTACCAAGGGATCCTAGATACATTCATTATTAGGAGTATATCAATAAAAAGACATAAAAAATCCATGTGAGGCTTGGAACCACACAGTGAAGCTTTTATGCTATGCGATGCCGGAGATAACCAGATGAATGCTCGTCATGGTGATGCCGCACGCCTGCGCATGGGTGCAAAAGGGTCTGGCCGGGAATTGAACCCGGGACCTCACCCACTCAAGACGGTGCGCCCTAAGGGTGAATCATACTACTAGACCACCAAACCGATGACGTTGTAGGGCTACTGTCACATTATGAATCCGGCTGTGTCTGATATCATGAGGAGTAGTGAAGTTAGGAAGTATGAAGATTGATAAGGATGTTTATGGTTGATAAGGGTGTTTTGTTGATTGATAAGGGCGTTGGTTTAGTTTGTTAAGAGATGGCTTGGGTTGGGTTGACGTGGGTTGGCTTAAGTCCAGGCTGAGCTGAGTGGGAGAGGAGAAAGGGAGGGGACACTTCAACCAAAACCATCACGAACAAGATGATGCCAACTCCAGTACCACCTTCACCCTCAGAACTGGCGATACCAAAGGTACTCTTCAAGGGAAAGATGGTCTCTGGCAAGAAATCTAACTCACCCTTCTTCGTCCATCAACGACACAAACAGAGTCGATCCAAAACCAACCCACCAGGAACATCCCCAGAACGAACCGATGATAATCTCCAAAAACAGAAAACTAACACGCTAGGCTCTAACCCTCATCCGCTCCTCAACAAATCACTCGCTCTCCTCCTCTCTGGGTTCCGTTACTCCCTCTTCATCCTTCTGCTCAGTATCTTACTCAGTCGGATGATCACCGAACATTGGCTATGGGGATACCAGGGGAAATGGGTGAAATTAAGCTACTACTTTCCAGTCAGCATCTCCACACTCTCTATCTCTCACAAATCGAACAAAACGCGCATAGATCTAACCTCAAATTTGGTTTTACGTTTTTTACGTTTTTGGATATCACAGGGCCCACAGGAGTCATTTACGATCGAGAGATTGGCTTTACACGACGGCGTCCAGGATCCTTCAAAGCCAATCCTCCTCTCTATCAACGGAAACGTTTACAATGTTAACTCGAATCCCTCGATGTATGGGCCCGATGGATCGTATCATCATTTCGCTGGAAGAGACGCTAGTCGTGCGTTTGTCACTGGCTGCTTCAAAACCGGCTTGACTTTTGACCTCAGAGGACTCAATCAACGTCAGAAAAAAGTGAGCTCCGTTTCTCTCCTCTACACACAGTTATATACCTTGCCTTTTTGCTGATCCATCATGAAACCATCGCACAATCATCAATCCATGTAGTCATTGGATTATTGGACAAATTTCTTCGAAAACTCACCCAAATATTTTAAAGTTGGTAACCTAATCCTTCCCGATCTGGATCAATCCAACACACCGGTCCCTAAGGATTGTGACCCGAAAACTGAAGGCGGTGCGATCTGAGTCTTCATCGTACATCTATCAGATATAGTTGCCTATGTTTATACATGCCAGAAAGAAGATGTAGGTTATAATCTCTTTTTGGTTGATTTACAGATAGGTATTCTTCAAAAAGATTAATTCACACTTATTTACATTTTGTCTTCCTTGTTGTACCCCTTCATCTTTGTACTGATTTTTCTCATATATCTAGTCTGCTCGTCCATGATCACCTGATCACAAAAGTCGTCCTGTTGTATTCTTTGGATATTGTGACGTTTCTTTTATTTATCTTTCTTCATTTGATTTAGTTCACACTATTTTTTTCCCCATTGTTAGGTCTACAAGTTTTGTATTATTATTCTTCGTTTTTCTTTTTTCCGGCACATTGTTCCTTTGTTTAAATTTATTTGTACAACAGCATCAATAAAAGGGCGGAAGAAGGTAGGAACATGTTTGTTGCGAGTTCTTTGATTATTCATAATACCTTTTAAAACCAACATTCTCCAGCCTAACAATTTGGTGCACAGTTCATCGAGCAAACACAGACTGATCAGAATATGTATGTTGGTTCACAAAATTCTCCCCTTAGGCCTCATGGTGAGTGAACAGATCAATTTGAAAAATGTATGATATTGTTTGTGGCTTGTTCTAACTTTTTACAGTTTTTATATTTTTGAAATACAAACAAGTCTCACAATAGCCCTTGCCAATGATGGAAATACAAAAGGAATATTCCACAAAATGTGACCCTGAATTCAAACAATTCTTGTTTATAAAACAGAATGAGTGAAATATACTTCAAAGGGTCCCATTTGAATCCCAATCCGTCAATAAACAGAGTTTAAAACTGCTCTCCTTTGCAATTGCTAGAGTAAACACCTTATGGGGCAGGATAAAACACCTCTTTATTTTGAAAGTAACTGTTACTGCTATCAGACTCTGCCTGTGGACAATATCATCCATGAAACCCTTGCAAACATTATTGATATTGTGAATACAGGAAACTGTAAACACCAATTAGTATTGTTGCTTTAGACTGTAATCACTGGACTTCATCATGGTCTTGAATTTTTTAAACACACCAAAATGTTTTTAAATGGAATTCACAAGACTCAAACAGTTGAGTTGAAAATTTCTTTTCTGTTTTCTGGTCTGAAATACAAGATAAAAAATAAAAAGATATTAATTTTTCTGCATACCAGAAGGAAGAAAAATGTTATTGAAGTTTAGCTTTGTCCTGAAATTCATATCTCTCATTCATAAGTGATAAGGTTTACCTTGATATTGGAACATTTTATATTGTTTCTCCAGCACGTAAATCTCATTCAAAAGGTGTAAGTGTCCAGGATTGATCTCTGAATGAAGATTTTTGTCAGCCACAACACCAGAGCATATTAGTAAGGAGAATGTAGAATTGGTTCTCAAGTCAGCCCAACACATGTTCCACCACATTTATGGTGGATTACTGGGCAGAATTTAACCATTCATTATGTAGAAATGCAATCAATGGGAACGGAGCCAGGATTTTTTCAGTGGAGTGGTAGCCCAATGTCAGTGAATTTTTTTCTCATACGACTGAGAGCTGACTGATTGATTTCAACTTGTACGCGGAGAAGTGGTCAGCCCACGGGATTTTTGTCAACTGAAGAAGAAGTAAAAGGGCGCAGGAGGAGTACATCTCCAGAAAGTTTCCATCACACACCCACAGATCTCATAGTATAGTGGACAAGTCGACATTCTCATTGCCGCTCCTGCTGAAAGCAGTCAAATAAAAGAAGACAACTGTCCGATTTGCTTGTACTAGTTGCGTTAAACCATGGTTAAATGAGCATCATAGGTTGGTTGGCCCTCGGGTCTCAGAACCCAAATCGCCAAGATGTGACATTACATGCTCAAGCAACAGTACAAACCTCACCGAATCGGCAGGAACCGAACCTCCTTGTTTGTGTTGTGAAGATTTTTGGAGATTTCTTATTTTTCTGGGGTTCGTGATTCTGGTGGCGATGAAAATTTTGTGAGTCCTCAGCTCGTTGGATTTTTGTGTATCTCGGTGGAAGTCAACTTGATGTAATAAGTTGGCATGCTTCTGTCACTGACGGATGACCTCTATTAACACAAGTGCTCCAATGAGGATTCATGGACATACTGGTTCAAGCAATGGAAATGACAGTTATGCTCCTCCCCCGGAATGATTTTTGCCATGGAAGTCTACAACATAAACTACTGCTGAAATATTAGTTTAGTTTTGCTTTCTGCCTTGAACATATTAAGGTAGGACGTCCCTTGGGAATTGAGAGATGTACACTCAGCAATGGTTTTTAATAATTAAGGTGCTTTTTTAGGGACTAGATAAATATGTTCAATTCATATCCAAAATACACCATTCACTAAACTCACATGATAAATATGTATTTGTTTATCTTTCTTCTTTTACAATGAGACAAGATGAATCTCCACATGTGGTGTCACAGGCTACGGCGGTGACAGCTCAGTGAAACTCTGCCAGGCTCAATCAACCGCTCACCGATCGTCAGCCAAGCTTCAGCCAACCACACTCACTCTTACTTAGCCCACACCCAAGCAACACCACCCAACTTCTACGCACCTACATATCATGTCTCACTCAAGAAGCCCTTCAACCGAGCGTCAGACTAAGCGTAAGAGGTACGTCCTCAGCCAAGTTTTCTATTCTATCTTTTATACCTTCTGAGAGCGTACACTAACCCTCCATATCGCTCAACAGGTCGATCAGTCCAACCAATGAAAACGACCCACCTCTTCATCGAAAACGTCGCTCGGCATCTCCCGATGAAAGAGCTTCAGGCGAGCAGAAACGCGAGTCATTCGAACGTCTACAGCTTGACGTCCCTACGATATACGACAATGATCCCGCGCGTCGGAAGGAGAGAGAGAATCAACTTCGGATCCGTTTGGCTGAACAAGAACTTGCTGGGATCGTCAAGCCCAAGCCGGATCCAAAACTAGAAATGCAAAAAATGGCGGCGACGAGAGGCGGTGGTGCCTATATTCCACCCGCACGGCGTTAGTGTTTTTTCTTCTCTTCTCCCTCAAGTAAATACACTATCACTTTATCTTTGGGATTGCTTACTCAGTACTTGGGCTCGTCTCCAGTCAGAGCTATGCAAGCTCAGATGGATGTTCAAGATCCTTCAAGTCCAGAATACCAGAGGATCCGCTGGGATGCTTTAAGAAAATCTATCAACGGTTTGATCAACAAAGTGAATGTCGGCAATATCAAATTCATAGTCCCCGAGGCAAGCTCATTCTCGATTCTATGGAAAAAAAACCATCACCCACATCGCTGATATCACAATCTTCATAAAAAAACAGCTCTTTGGCGAGAACTTAATTAGAGGACGAGGACTCTTTGCACGATCGATCATGCGTGCCCAGGCTTCTTCGCTACCCTTTACACCCGTCTTTGCCGCATTGGTATCAATCATTAACACCAAACTGCCCACTGTAGGGGAACTGATCGTGACCCGTGTGGTGAGTCAATTCCGACGGGCCTATCGTCGAAACGACAAAGTCACTTGTGTCGCGACCTCGACGTTTATCGCCCAACTTGTCAATCAACAAGTTGCCCATCATCTTCTCGCCTTCGAAATCATCATCCTCCTGCTTGAGAAACCAACGGACGATTCGGTAGAGATCGCCGTCGGATTCACTAAAGAGGCTGGCGCATTCTTATCTGAGGCCGAACCAAAGGCCAACAATAGCGTCTATGAACGCTTCCGCTCGATCTTACACGAGGCTACTATCAGTAAAAGAGTCCAGTATATGATCGAAGTTCTCTTTCAGGTCAGGAAAGATCGCTTCAAGGATAATCCAGTCCTCCCTGAAGGCCTAGATCTTGTCGAAGAGGACGACATCATAACTCATCCCATCCATCTAGATGATGATTTGCAAGTTCAAGATACACTTAGTTAGTTAAATTCTCACCCTTTTGTTTTTAATCATGGTGTTCATTTTTCAAAAAAAAACTTTTTTGCCTTCACCAGATGTGTTTAAGTTCGATCCCGACTACACCGACAATGAGGAAAAGTATCAGAGTATCAAGAATGAGATTCTTGGAGTTGATTCTGACTCGGGTTCCAGCGGGTCGGGAGGGGGAAGTGATGAAGAGAGTTCCGAAGAAGATGAGCCTGACACCGGAATAGGTTTGTCTACAGTCTATTCTAACTCTGCAGCCTCCGTATGACTTGCTTACAATTCCTCTTGTTTTCCAAAGTCGACGGAAAAGTTACTATACACGATCACTCCGAGACCAACTTGATCAACTTCCGTCGAAATGTTTACTTAACAATCATGTCATCACTAGATTTTGAGGAAGCTGCCCACAAACTACTCAAGCGAAACATTGAAGCAGGACTCGAACTTGAACTGGCCAATATGGTTGTCGAGTGTTGTTCACAAGAACGATCGTATGCGAAGTTCTATGGCTTGTTAGGAGAAAGGTTTTGTAAACTCAATCAAACTTGGACGATGACCTTCGACCAATGTTTTCGAAACTATTACGATACGATCCATCGTTTTGAGACCAATCGATTAAGGAACATTGCCAGATTCTTTGGTCATCTCTTAGCTCAGGATGCCATCCCATGGTCGGTCTTTGAGGTGATCAGAATGAACGAAGATGATACTACCAGTAGTTCCCGAATCTTCGTCAAGATTATGTTTCAGGAAATCAGTGAGGTCTTGGGTCTCAAACGCTTGGCTGAGCGCTTCAAAGATTCCACAATGCAAGTCTGGTTTGGGGGCTTGTTTCCTATCGACAATCCTAAGAACACCAGGTTCTCAATCAACTACTGTTAGTTTGCTCCTTCATCTTGCTGTTCGTTTTTCCATGCTGATTGTTTCCTCGTTGTCACAGTTACCAGCATTGGGCTTGGAGTTTTGACTGAAGAAATGCGTGAACATCTTAAACGGGCTCCACAGTGAGTTGTGGTCACGAAGATTTCAACCAACGCTTTTGATTTGCTGATCGACTTTGGCGTCCACTTTTATTTTCGCCTGTGTATAGATTAATCATGGCTAAACGACGCGAGTTAGACGAAGCGAAATCGTCGGACGATGATGATTCAAGCTCGGATATTTCGTCGATTTCATCGACTGATTCTAGTGACTCCGATTCAGATTCCAGTAGCTCCGGTCGATCGAGCGTTTCTCGAGATCGTCGGGGTGGCAGGAATGGACGTCGTCATCGCCGAGATTCTCCTTCTCCCGTCCATCGTCGTGGCTCCCCCGGTAGACGCCGAGACTCACCCTCGCCTGTCAGACGCCGTGACTCTCGATCACCGATTAGACGACGAGACTCCCGATCTCCAGTTAGAGGCCAAGACTCCAGATCTCCTGTCGGGCGCCGGGGCTCTCGATCCCCTGTTCGACGCCGCGGCTCCCCTTCTCCAGTCAGACGTCGAGGGTCGCCGTCTCCAGTTAGACGCCGTGGCTCACCTCCTCCCAGACGTCGTGGCTCTCCCTCTCCAGTCAGACGTCGAGGGTCGCCGTCTCCAGTCAGACGCCGTGGTTCACCTCTTACCAGACGTCGTGGTTCCCCTTCTCCAGTCAGCCGTCGAAGGTCGCCGTCTCCAGTTAGACGTGGTTCCCCTCCTACTAGACGACGTGGCTCCCCTTCTCCAGTCAGCCGTCAAGGGTCACCGTCTCCAGTTAGACGCCGTGGCTCACCTCCTACCAGGCGTCGTGGCTCCCCTTCTCCAGTCACGCGTC
Organism: Puccinia hordei; assembly: GCA_007896445.1. Taxonomy (NCBI): domain Eukaryota; kingdom Fungi; phylum Basidiomycota; class Pucciniomycetes; order Pucciniales; family Pucciniaceae; genus Puccinia; species Puccinia hordei. The sequence goes on along the minus strand of RDRW01000064.1, from coordinate 323,090 downwards.
GTGGCTCCCCTTCTCCAGTCACGCGTCGTGGCTCCCCTTCTCCAGTCAGACGTCGTGGCTCCCCTTCTCCAGTCAGACGTCGTGGCTCCCCTTCTCCAGTCAGACGTCGAAGGTCGCCGTCTCCAGTTAGACGCCGTGGTTCACCTCCTACCAGGCGTCGTGGCTCACAATCACCTGCTAGACGCCGTAGATCACCATCCCCCGTCAGGCGCCGTGGTTCGCCATCCCCCGTCAGGCGCCGTGGTTCGCCATCCCCCGTCAGACGCCGAGGATCACCGTCTCCAGTTAGACGCCGCGATTCACCTCCGGTCAGTCGCCGTGATTCACAGTCTCCCGTTAGGCGCGGTGGTTCACCGTCTCCAGTAAGACGTCGAGGCTCACCATCCCCTGTCAGACGTCGTGGTTCACCATCTCCTGACAGGCGCCGTGGTTCACCTCCTGTCAGACGTCGAGGGTCACCGTCTCCGTTGAGACGACCTCGAGCCGGTTCGCGACCAGTTTTGATCGAGTAGTCGTTGGCGAGACAAGCAAAAAACGAACCACACCCAACAAGGTAATGTTCTCTCTTTTGATCCCTTTGCGAAAATACAATTTTCTTCAGAGAACTTATTACTCGCTAACCAACATGATATTCTATGCACTCAACAGGTTACCGATGTAACTCACAGAGATACCACCCAATCATTTCAGCCTGCTGTAGAAGATATCCCAATGCAAGAACTGAAAGAATCCCCGCGCTTAGGAGAGGTGGATCCAAGGGAGCCGATGGTCGCTAACAGTAAAGTCTCAATTGGGGTGGAGGAGCTTGAAGTGGTCGGAGTAGCTTGGGATGATTGTATTGAATGAGCAGCAGTTGAATTGTTATCTAATTCAAACCAGAACTTTTGCCTTGTTATTCCTATCCATTGATGGCTTTCTTCCCCACAAACATAATTGCTGTGTCAAGTAACGATGTTGATTTGATTTGGATGAGTTTATGATAGAATCTAAATATAACTTCTACAACTTGTAGAAAACTTAGAGAATATTATTTCAGATTATATCTACATATAACTAAGGGAATGCCCTTTGCAAGCCAAACAAACCATGCACAATTTGTACTGGATCAATACATGCAACCTAATGGGTCAAAGTTGGCCTGTTAGGTTGCATGACACAGATTGCGGATTGGGATCAATCTGTGTCAGAAGTTACCTCCCCAGTCCTGAAAATTGGGGGCTATACACTTGCATTTGAATGAAAAATCACCTAGGGTGCCTCCCCAAAGGTACCCCATAATTATTATTCCTTCAATCATGTTGAAGGTCTTGTGGCTCATCCACAATCAAATCTCACACTATACTTACATACACTAACAGCATCCTAGCAGAATATGTAAATAAGGATCATAGGTTTTGGGTATAAGGTTTACATCATCAGAGCCACAGATGCATGGACATAGCATCTATAGTGTGGCAATAACCAATGCCGTGGTGCTACCTTTTTTCCTACTAAGGCCAATGCCAGGCCAACCAGTTGGGCATAAGGGTCTCAATAGACCAGAATGGGAAGAGTAGTTGGAATCACTCAATTGGTAAAGATATACCCTGGGCCATGTAACACATGTAGCAAGGCACTGCAGTAACCAAGTTGGGTGTACATGTAACCAGGGATTTGTAGGAGCTTTGACAGTGCAAAGACAAAGAGCTTTCTGGGTTGGCCTTCAGAGGCCCATAATGGCTATACAAACAGCCCCTTTTTCTGAAAAAAATATAATTTCTCCATCATCATCATACTTCACTAGCTTTTAGTATTACCATCTTCAACAGCCAGTCTTATGACTGCTTGTTGGCCCAGTTTCTGCTAGTTTTATATTGATCATCAACCAATCCAACCCAACTACTGTTATCCATCACTCTTCCACCGCCCTATGCCCAAGTCTTTGAGTGGTTCCAGACCGGTTTGCACCTCCTCCTGAAGACCACTTAGCTTGGAAATAGAAATAGTAAGTCTATCTCACTGCAAACATGATTGTATCAGATTTGCAAATCTGGCATTATGTCAGTTGAAAAAATCTTATGTTATATCAGAAAAAACTGGTATTGTGTCCACCACAACTGATATTACATCTAACCGTAATGATATTATGTCTATCATGAGTGATATTGCATCAGCTCAAAATATTTAACATCAACATGTCTGACTTTATATCAGATTTTTACATCTAATATAATGCTCGTGGGCCAAAATGTTATGTCAGATTAAAAAAATCTGATATTAATAAATAGCTGCTTTTATTACTGTTAATCAAAACCAGACTGAGGAAAAATAAGGGTAAGTAAAGCAGATACATGATAAAAAAAAAGATAAGAGAAAGTTAGTCATACCACTTGGACAAAGTTTTTATTTATTAATAAGTTAACTGTTATCATAGAGAAGATAAGAAGATAGAAAGAAACTAAGAAACAAACAGAAAAGTAACATAAGTTAGTCAACATCAAGAATAACAAAGAAAATCAGGTCAAAAGTAATTACCAACAAAGTTCTTTAGAGTAGATTTTTTATTAATAATAATCTTTTTAAGTAATAACGTCGCAGAGAGCCTAGAGATTAGATAGAGAAGGAAAGAAGAAAGAAACAGAGAGAAGAGGGGAGAACAATTCGAGGATGAGTTGATTGTATTTGACTGATTTTATAGATGATTGTTTTACTTTACAAAGTCGATTATCTCGTTGATGAGAATGGATCCAGAGTCAGCCTTGACAAGGGTGAATTGACCTCGAATAGTTTTGAAGAGAGTTCGAGGAGGAAGGAAGTTAATTTGAGGAGGAAGGAAGTTGAGATTAGAAGAATGGAGGAAGTTCGAGGAGGAAGGTTGTTGAGGAAGAGAGCGGAAGGAAAGAATGATGACAACATTCGGGGAAGAATTATGACGACATTCGGGGAAAATGAATTATGACACCATTGGAGGATGAAAGAATTATGTCGGAGAAAAATGAAGTCAAGGGGCCTAGAAACTAGAAAAGGGTTTAGGCCCTGTAATTTTGACCTGAGATTTCAACAGATATAAACTCAGTGTTTTTGATATTGAATAGGTTGAACTGATTCAATATCTGTGATGATAGAAACAATATCATTTCAGGTAGACTTAATATCAGTTGTGGTAGACACAATACCAGTCTTGTCTGATGTAATACCAGTTTTTTTCAACTGATGTAATGCCAGATGTGGGAACCTGATACAATCATTCTGGCAGTGTCTCCTCCCTTCCTTCAGTAGCTATTGTCTGGGTGTACTCCTTGTTCAAAGGACCAGACCATCAGGTACCCAGAATACCCCCTGTTAACTCAGGTCCTGATTATTTATTGAGGGCACATTAAATACCCCTGTAACTCAGGCCCCTCTGTAAATAAAACCTCTATAGTTTTTATATCATTGCACCTTTTTTACCCACATTTCACCACACAACCTGCACCTACTTTTATCTTGCACCCTGTGTAGCTAGAAGAATTCAGTTCTTGGCATCACAGAGGCTGACTGAACAACAACAACAACAAAAAACACAAGTACTGTTATTTTCCCATTCATCCCAGGAGCTGTTCCAACCAAAAAACAAAAGAAATAAAAAACATATGCCAAAAGAAAAAAAAAAGAGGCAAAAGAAGAAAAAAAAATAACATTCCCTTGAACATGAATAAAGAAGAAAAGATCACAACCAAAACAAAAAAACAAAAAAAGAACGGACAGATAAAACCACATACAAAGGTTGTAAAGAGGAAAAGAGAAATGAAGATAGAGAAAGAAGGTAGGGGAAAGGAAAGAGCATGTGTATTCAAGATAGTATAGTATTTATTTGCGTCAGAAAGAAAAATTGAAGAGATAATCATACTTGTAACTATTGGGAAATAAAAAAAGGAAAATTGAAAAAAAAAAACATTTCTTCAAGTAGTAAAACTTAGAGAAAATAAATGAAAGGGAATTCGGTTCTCTCAGTGTTGAAGTGAGAAATGATCAAGACATGATTTCATTGAAGATCAATTCCTTCAACTGTTCTCTACTCAACTGTTCCTTACCGTTATCGAAATGAAAGAAGCTAGGGTCAAGAGGGGGGGAATCAGGTTCGTCGTCTGGGTCGTGATAACTGGCGAGATAGGGATGACGGAGCGCTTCTTCACACGTGATTCGTTTCTTGGGATTAAAGGTCAAACATTTCTCGAGTAAGTCGATTGCTAATGCAGATGCATTAGGATACAGTTGGGCAAATGGCTTCTTCTTTTTGAACGGTAGCGCTCGAATGTAGTCTCGTGACCGATGCGAACTGATCGCACTATGTAATAGTTCCACAAATCAAGACATCAATCAGATAGACTAGGATCTTGTTTTGGGGTTCTTTACTTACTAGAAATCATCCAGCGAGGGTGTCCCAAGGATATCCAGGATTAGGGTCAATTGGTGATGATAGTCTCTGCCAGGAAACAGGGGCTTTCCGTTCAACATTTCGGCCAAGATACATCCGACACTCCAGACATCGATGGCCTTAGTGTATTCTTTAAATCTGAACAGTTATCACCAGACAATAAGAAAAACCATCAGGATACACCCAGAGTGACCCCGGTGGGTTTTTTCCCCGGAAGGTAGAATCAATGGATGACTTACGTGAGCATGATTTCTGGCGCTCGGTACCATCGCGTGGCCACATATTCGGTCATGAAGCCCGTCGCTTCTTGTTCGCCCATAAACGCCGAACGAGCTAATCCAAAATCGCAAATCTAACGACAAAAAAAATGAATACAAGCCTACCCCTAGCAAACGAGAAACAGCCTAGAGCTCTCTGACTAACTTTCAGATCACAATTTGAGTTAAGTAATAAGTTTGACGGTTTCAGATCTCGATGAAGTACGCTGGTGTGCAGAGAGGGATAATGTCAGTTTTTGATTCTCTGTTTTGTTTTTTTTTTTAAAAAAAAGGTCCTCCGATAACCAAGGTACTAACGCGGCAGAGTGGAGAGCTTTGAGGCCTCGGAGGGTTTGGTAAATGAAGTACTGGCAATGGTCATCAGATAGGTCCTGGGTCCTGAAAGAAAATACCATATCAAACCAGACAGACTTCAGTACCAGGGAATCTCCTTTTCTGGTAAGTGGAAAGAGTAGCCAGACCTGATGACCCGATGCATGTCGGTTTCCATGAGTTCTTGGATCAGATAAACTTCGGTAAATTCATCCAGCGATGGCGGCTTAACGATATCGAGGATCGAGATGATATTTTCGTGTGAGAACCATCTGATCAACTTAATCTCTCTTAACGTCCGCAAACAAAACACTATTCATTATTGATATTGGACGAAACATAATATCTACTTTAGGTTTCTTCTATCTGTCTGCCTGTGCGGTCTTTTTTCCTGACGATTGGAGAGCAGGTGATGTGACATACTAGAATGATCAAAAGGGGTGATTTTCTTGATGGCTACTTTCTGTTTAGAAGGTTCATGGACAGCCGAGCTATACCAGAGATTTGTTTGGATTCGCCACAGCCAATCGATTGGACCAGAAAATAATAGATCGAGCAGTAAGGTTCCGGTAAACCCATGAGGTACAAGTTGTTTTTCGGATGGAGAAGAGAAGTTTACCATACGACACCATAGGCACCCTCACCGACGACATCGATGATGGAGTAATCGGGACCGACTCGGAACTGGTATTCAGGATAGACACCGTGAGACAGATGTTTGATGAGAATGAAAAGAAAGGGGATGCTCACGTTGCGATCCATGGTAGTGTGGACAGATTTGGTTGAGGATGGATGGTAGGTTTTCTGTGGATATGGTTTTGTATGAGACTGGCTGGGCTTGCTGGGTGGGTGGGACTGGACTCGGGAGGAAGGTGTGCTGTGCAGTGAGCTGAGCCGGTGTCGGTCTGAGAAAAGATCAGTTTAAAGTTCGGCAGCCACTGATCGATGACGTAATCCAGCCTTATGTAATCTCAGACTCATAAATCCATACCGCCCATACCATACAGCCCTGTATGTACATACATGTCAAGAACTGGCAGGGTGGATTAATTATGTAATCAGTAGGGTTTCTTTAATCCGGTGTTTTTATCTTTGTAAAATAAATATATTGTATTTATCTGTAAATTTTAGAAGTAAGAGTGACTATTTAAACTGACCCGTCGTGTCACGTCTAGGATGAATAATCGTATGTATTATGTATTTTCAGGATGTATGTGGGGTATAAAGAATGGAAAATAAAAGGAGTGGATTTTACATATCAAAACTCCAAGTCAATCCCTACAATACATAAATACCTTGTGAAAAAAGGTTGTTTTTTTGTGTCTGAGCTGGACGGTTGTTGACAGTATACAGACCAAGAGTAGCTCCGACGGATATGTAGATAACTTGTGCAAAACCTTGGGGGAATGTCCTAACATGTCAGCCTGCTACTAATTCAGAGACAACCTGACCATAGCAAATTATACCAACATAAAACTTATATTCTTAGTCTCAAAAGAATGCACACCTTACATCTTTTGTTTCAAAAAGAAATTATTAAAACAAAGCATATAACACAGAATCTAGATATAACTTCTAAAGTATAGAGAAAACTTAGAATATTATTTCAGATTCTGAATCTAAATGTAAATTAACCTAGGGTAGCTCAGCAAAAGTACCCCGTAATTATTACTCCTTCACATCCCTTTGCAAGGCCGTCAAGTTTTCATATGACTTAAAGATCTACATAACCTTAAATATGTGCTAGTAGACTATGTAATTAAGGTTAATAGAGTTCGGGTATGATGCATAAATAAGTTTTACATCATCATTTCCATAGTTACATGTACCTTGCACCTGTAATAGAAGCCACAACCAACGCCGTGGCAATACTTTTCCTACTAAGGCCAAGATATCCCAATTTGTTGGTTGTAAATAGACTAATGGTCCTAAAGGCAGGAAGAAACAAAAGTACTCACCTTACTGGGAACATTAAACCACTTTGGGCCTTTTGAAACATGTAACTAAGCCCTACCGTAACCAAACCAGTTATACAGGTAACTAGGGCTTAGTAGGAGACTAGACCTGGCAAAACTGAGCTGCTGCTTCGCCCCCAAGAGCCCAGAATGGATATATAAACAGCCCTTCATTCCCACGAAATGATATCCCCATCTTCATATACATTTACCAGCTTTTACCCACCATATCAACCAGCCTTTTTAGCCTGTTATATAGTCAGTTTTTGCTTGTTTTATATTTGAAGTTCATTCAACAAACCCTTTCACCTTTCTCAGCACTCAACCACTACCTGTTACTCAACCTTGTGAGCGCTTCTGGACCACCTACAACTCCCTGAAGAACCTCTGACAGGAAATAGAAGCAGTAAGTCTATTTCCTCCATTCCTTCAGCAGTTATTGTCTAGGTGTACTCCTTGTTCAAAGGACTAGACTTTCAGGTACCCAAAATACCCCCTGTTAACTCAGGTCCTGAATATTTTAGAGGGCACAGTAAATACCCCTGTAACTCAGGCCCCTCTGTTAATAAAAACTTTATAGTTTTTTTACATCTTTTCACCTTTTTTACCCACCTGTCACTGCACAACCTGCAGCTGTTTTTACCTTGCACCCTGTGTAGCTAGAAGAATCCAGTTCTTGGCATCACAGAGGCTGACATAACAGCTGTCACCAAAAAAACAGGCAATGTTCCACACTTGGCCTAAGAGCATCTCCAATTGTTTGGATAACTCTTCGACAATTGTTGAGCTCTTAGCGAGCTTGACAGTTATTTTGTCGAGAGTGTCCCCACTCGCGGCTCGATAACCCGGCTCTATTGCTGGGTTATTGAGCCGTTCCACACTCGTGCTCCTCTGCAACTCGAGTTGCAGGGGAGCACTACACGGGGTGGGTTTTTTATGGGTGGGGATCTCTCGGGGGTGTCGAATGGGGGGGGTGGTAAGAGCATCCACCATCGTGTCGCTAACTTTTCCGCAACTGCGGAGAGGTTAGCGAGTGCAATGGTTACCCTACCAAGAAACCACGCCCTCGTGACTCGGTAGGGGGGCTCTGCAGCTGGCTAACCGAGCGTCCCCACCCTCAGGGACTCTCCAAGTCGCTCAGTAAGCGGGGCTGTAGGGGGATCAAGGATTGGATTGTGGGAAAGCCGGAAGGATCTTACCTTACCAAGCTTGTTAGAGGTCTCTAAATTTAGAGACCTCTAACGAGAATCTTAAAGATTCCTCAGTTAACGAGGCCTAAAGAGGCCACGAGGGTGGTCAGCGGGGGCTTCGTCTCTGTAAAGTTGGCTTACCGAGCCACTTTACAGAGACAAGGGTGGATGCTCTAACTTGTGAAAGTTATTCACGAGTTAGCTTATTGAGCTCAATAGAGGTCCATAAAGTTATGGACCTCTATCGAGAAAGTTATCGAATCAACAGTTATGGAGCGCTATCGAGCGCACGACTGGGGCTCGTCTCGATAAAGTTGGCTTATCGAGCCGACTTATCAAGCCGATTGGAGATGCTCTAAGAGCATTCGAATTGGTCGGGTTAAATCGCCGAGTTAAGGCAAGTTAACCCAGCCAAACCTGATAGCGCACTTGCATTGGTGACAGGCAAGAAACAGGTTGGCAAGCCAGAAGTTTGATTTCAGGTTAGCGGTTGCTGAATTTAGCGACCACTGACCTGAAATCAAACCTTTGGTTTGCTAACCTGGTCACACCAGGTTTTATCCCATTCCAGTTCGGGGGATATATCAAAAAACCGACGCTGATATTCGCCACTCCCCAATTAGACATGTCTCAAGTAAATCGACCTCGTGCAAGCAACTTCACCCCAGTTGAAGACAAACAACTGGCCCGTAGCTGGCTTCAAGTGTCCAAGGATGTTTTGATTAACAATTCACAAACAATGAGATTGTTCTGGGAACGCGTTCAGACTGAATTCAATCAGCTTTCAGGGAAGGATAAGGAGACAAAAACGTAATCAAACCGGTGGGTTTTAATTTAATCATAGTCTAGCTAACTTTGTTGCATCAATTAATATCAATTAAAAAATTTGTAGATGGGACTTGATTTGAAAATCTACAATGAAATTTTTGGCTCACTTTAACAAAGTCAAAGATCATCCTCCTTCTGGATCTTCCCCAGACAACTATGTCAAGTTAGCTAAAAAGGCCTACTGCAACAAAACACGAATGGTGTTTACACACAACTTGACTTGGTCAATTCTTTACACACATGCAAAGTGGACAGATGCAAGCAGTCGCCGTAAATCTCAGGCAAACACAAATGATTTCAAAAGTGTTCCACCCACCCCCAATTGCTTACAGACCTCACCTGAAGGAATGTCCGTTGCTGGTGACTGAAAAATCCCAAGATTATGATCTGCCTGAAGTTTGTCTGATGGGCTTTAAGAGCTCCAAATGGAAAGAATTGGATAACAAACTGGCCCACAAAAAAGTCAAGCTTCTCAAAAGAAACTCAATTGAGGGCTCCAAACAAAACAAATAGTTCAATCAGGCCAACCAACTACAAGAAGAAACCAATTGGATCCAACAAGAGTGTGTTGATGGCCTCCATCTTCAAATTGAGATGTCCATCATGGGCAAGAACCTTAGTCAGCTTGACAAATATGCTCAAGAATACTACCTCAGGAAGAAACCTGAGATCATCAGCAACATGCAAAAACAAGATGTTGCCTATCTCAACAACAACAAAGACCAAAGTGATGAGAATGAAGATGAGGAGAGTTTACCCTCTCCATCATCTTTTTTACCTGTAGATCCCATCACTTGTTCTTAACCATATTTCTTTCCTTGGTCTTATTGTTGCTGTCTTGACTAGTTGCTTTGCATATTATAACTCTTCCTCCTACTATGTAGCCTTTTTTCATCGACCAATTCAAAAAAAAAAGTGAATGAAAATATTAATTGAAGATCAGGCAAGTTGCTGGTTGTTTCAATTTTCCCATTTCTTGACTGATGAGAATCAGAGAAATTTTCTAATCAATAAGACCTGCCTTAACAGTAAAAGCAACTCTTCATCTTCCCAAATTTTGGCCACATGAACTTTGTTGCCCTTGGTGTCTTCCTTCTGCTTGATTGAGTAGATAATACACCAGCTGGCACAGCAAGAAACAATCACACTCTTGTAGGCAACTGGGAGAAACTGGGCCTCTGGAAACTCCAAACAACTCACTCCCATGAGTAGGTCAAAAGAACCTTAATTTTTCAGGAAAGATTGGATCTTCTTTCAGGATTTCTTTTTTTCCAAGGTGACACTATTATGGGGCACATAAAACTTGTGTGTATTTCAAAACTTGCAATGACCAGATTTGTATACAAAGAAAACATATGAAGGAGGTGAATGAAGCTGGATAATATGATTTCCTAATTGAGCTCAAAGATAAAGGATGGTTGATAATAGAAAATTGAGATACCAGGGAATTAAACATCAAAAGGGGAGATAGCATGATAATGATTAAGGTAAGGTCTCATCATCATGGCTACTCCACTCATTGCAGGCTGAACTATCACTCTTAGTCTCCTCATGTTCATTTTTTTTTTTTTTTTTTTTTTATAAGTGTAATTTGGCCTATGGCATTGCACACTATGAATCTTAGTAACATCAAGATTTGTATATACAAAAAACCAATTCTGACATAATTACAGTATTACCTCTAATGACCTAAAAAAAATTTGAGAGGCTAACAGAAAGAGTTATAGAGAGAAAAAAAGCAAAAGGAAAAAAGGAAAAAACTGAAAATAAATGGAAAAAGGGAAAAAGGGAAAAAGGGAAAAAGGAGAAAAAGGAAAACAAATATTGAGCTGATATTCAGCCTCCTAATGGTAGTTGATCAGAGAAACACTTGATTTTTTTCAAGAATTGTGATATTGGTTTGTCAGCCTTCCTGTTCCTCAAGGATTTGTTGAGTTGATTGGGATTGAATCAAACTTTGAGTCTTCAAAGATCCTTTCTTAGCGCCATTTGATGACCTTTGGTTGCAGGACAAAAATTCATCAAATGGCCCACAGTTTCCCTACTCCCACATCTAGCGCAGAGACGGTTGAAACTCCTATGAATGCAAAATAAAAAGTTTTTCAGTGTGAAATGCCCCAATTTCAATTGATTAATCAAAGAGCTTAGTGCAATGTGCATCTTTGAGGGTATTGGTTGTGCTACAGCGGTCCGGGAAGCCAAGACCATTCTTTGAATTTTGCCAATATTGCCCTTGATTAAGAGTTGTGGAGTGGAGGGGGACTCCACCACCTCTCTAGCAAGCTGATCCGCCAATTCGTTCCCGTTGATATCCGCATGGCCTGGACACCAGACAAATATGATCTGAGTCTCTGTTGGAATGATTTTCATGACTCTGTTGATCTCTTCAAACAACCATTGCCCTGGTAAGGGCACATTTGGGTTCTTGGTCCTGAGGATGAATCCTTGATTATCCACATAAATCAGGAGTTTGTCGAAAGAAACTGTCTTGCAAACTTCATTTTCTAGACCCACCGCCACAAGGACACAAGCAGCCTGGCCCTTGTGATTAGATATTGCAGATGTTTTCCCCAAGAAGAAAGCACTGTAAAAATTCAAATTTGGACATATGGCTGCCCCCGCATCTCCTTTTTCAGGGTGGTACAATCCGTTGCTGAAGAATTCCAATACCCTGGAGTTTGAGGAATTAGATGAGATTGTATACTTAACAGAATTTAGTGCCTCGTCCTTGTTCATTTCCAGATTGTGATACTGAATAACTTGTTGGCTTGATGGTGCATAATCGTATGAGAGATGGATCAATTCCGGATCCATAGCCATGGCTGCCTCCACTTGACTTCCAGCTAAGCCCACCCAAGCAGCATCAGCCATTCTGGTTGGTGTGCTTGCCCTACTAGCAAGGATGAAGTTGCTGTTGAAACTCATGCTCCAGTGCACTAGCTGAGCGCTATCCGCATATCTGCGCTGCAATGTCTAATCTGATTATCTTTGCCCTAAGTCCTCTAAAAAACTCCCGGTTCTTGATAATCAAGATTCTCCCCGGCAATTACCTCTCGATCCTTGTTCCTCACCTCCGTCTTTCTCAAGATTCTCTTCACAAATTCTCTTCGGCAATTACCTCGTGATCCCTGTTCCTCACCTCCGTCGATCTCAAGATTCTCTTCGGCAATTACCATCACTTCCACCAGGAAAAAACTATTGTCACTTGTCTACAAGTGATGTATCAAAGTACAAAGGTCCCTTTGTACTTTTTTAAATCACTTGTAGACAAGTGACAATAGATTTGTCCTGGTGTTCAAGTATTCAACTTGGTGAGAACTGCACCAAAGCATTTCTACTCATCTCACTTCATACACATCTATAACTAACATTTCACTTCAAATACAGTTTCCAGACTCCACTGCTGTTCTTACTTTCTATTTATTATTAACTCACAAGTCCTGCTCCTATTTGGTTTGCTGTCTATTATTTAACTCATCCAATCTTAACTTTCAACTAATCAATACACATCTCTCAGTCCTAGTCTCATATACATATTATCCTGTCATCATTGGTTGTCTATCCTTTTAAATCTAGATCATTCAAGTCAGGGTTGGTTTCTATTTTTTATCTATTTTATTCTTCCAAATCTTTCTCACATTTGTTCTTTATTTTTAGTTCTGGTTTTTGGTTTTATGAAATACAGTCAACAGTTCTTTAGTTGCAAATGGAATTGTCAGCCTTAATGGTAACAAGCTTTTGGAAGAAAAACAAAAAACTTGTCCTGCATATTTCATCATAGAACTGCGGAGCAGCTGAGGTTTTGTTGATGTATTTTGATGAGGTGGACTTGAAGATCCCAAGCGTGAAAACTCCTGTCAAACAATCAATCTTATCCGCCAATGCCTTAACTTTCCCCTTGTTGGGTTTGGTGGCCCAGATGGCCGCTCCATACGTCAGTCAAGGGAATAAAACACTTTGGATCAATTTGATCCTGTCAGCTTCACCAACACCCCACCTTGAGTTTCCAAAAATCCTTAGCTGGGTGATTGTCTTGGCTGCCTTCTCCTCCAGCGCTCTGAAGTTGTGATTGAACAACAGTTTACAATCAATCCAAGCCCCCAGCCATTTAACCTCGGAAACTGACATAATCAATTGAGATCCAAACGGAAAGTCTTCAGTCGGTGGGCATATTTTCATCAGCCACAGGAACTGAGCCTTGGCTTGGTCAAAAATCGCCCCATGTGTGGTGCCCCACTCCAACAAATGTATCCCTTCTTGAATCAATTTGTCCCGCGCTTCTGTGACGGAGTGTCCCGCAACCAGGTGCACTAGATCATCAAAATATCCTATTGACACAATGTCGGCCTGAGTAGTAAAACAGTGGTTTAGTAAAGTGTTGTTATAGATGATGTATAAAATGACTGATAAGGGGGATCCCTGCGGTAGCCCAATGCTGATATCAAAGGGTTGGGAGACAAATTTTTCAAGTCAAATGGTAGTCGCCCTGATTTTTAGAAAATCAGCTATGATCAGTACCAAGTACTTTGGGCATTTGACCTGGAATAAATAGTGGATTAATCTTTCCGGGTGAACCAATGGGTAAGCCAATTTGACGTCCAGGAATAAGGCAGCAACAATCTTCTTCTCTTTCCACTTTTCCCTGACCCAATGATCAAGGGCAAAGAGGGAATCTTCTGTACCGGCTCCTTTGCTGCCGCCAAAGTGGCCGGGCACCAAGATACCTTTGGTCTCAGCCCAAGCTGTGATCCGACGTGCTATAATGAGCCCAAAGATCTTCCCCATGGTGCTGAGGAGGGCGGTTGGTTGATATGCAGATGGGTTTGTGTAGTCTGGTTTGCCCTGTTTGCGGATTATGACCGTGACGGCCACTTTCCAGGATGCCGGGAATCTGCCCTGAACAAATATATTGTCATAGATCTTGGCTAAACCCGGGGCCAAGGACAAGGAAAGGCACTTAATCAATTCATTGGTTATTCCATCTGTTGAAATTTAAAGGCAGAAACTGAGTTTACATGTGTTTAAACTCGGTTTCAATCTTAATCATCATTTGATTTGATCTTTTAATTTAATGAATTAGCCTTTTTGTTAATTATTGCTCTATTGCTTTCTTCCCTTTTCTTTCTATCCGTTCTTACCTTTTCTCAACAACAAAATTCCTTCCTCCTTAAAAACAAAATTCCGTCCTCCTTAAAAAAATTATTCCCATTCCTATCATTATTGCTTTCCTCACTCCTATTCCAATCCTAACTCTATTTATTTATCCCTTCTCTCAAACCAACGCCAATTGATTGATCTCTTAAAACTTTTATTCAACTCAACTCTATCGACTCATTGGTCAGAAATCAACTGCGGTTTACTATCCATCTCACTGACTTGGTGACTCAATATCCCACCCGGGATATTTGGCAAAAAAATTGTGACATGTGGGATATTAGGTATTTTTTTTTTTTTTTTTTTTCTTCTTGCCAGACTTCACTGCTATCTATCAAAGATTGATGGACCACCAAAAAAACCTCACTCATAGGCCAATCACATTTTTTTTTCAAGTTGTACATATTTGTAATTCTAATATGTATATTTGAACTGAAAAAAGTTCTACAAATACAGAAAAATGACAGATTCTAATAAAATAAGATAAGGAACAATTAATATTGTTCCTTATCTTATTTTATTAGAATCTGTCATTTTTCTGTATTTGTAGAACTTTTTTCAGTTCACATACACATATTAGATTTACAAATATGTACAACTTGAAAAAAAAAATGTGATTGGCCTATGAGTGAGGTTTTTTTGGTGGTCCATCAATCTTTGATAGATAGCAGTGAAGTCTGGCAAGAAAAAAAAAAAAAAAAAAAAACTACCTAATATCCCACATGTCACAATTTTTTTGCCAAATATCCCGGGCGGGATATTGAGTCACCAAGTCAGTGTCTTCTACCTCATCGCACTAGCTCTTTACAGTTTGTTCATCTAATCTCATTCTCCGTTTCTCCCTCATTTCATTATCTTCTTTTGCTTGATGCCTCACGCTGAACATTTCTTTTCTTCTTTACATTAGCTTCTCCAATTCTTTAAATTAAAGAACTTCTTCATCTAATTTCCCTTCATAACTTAAAATTATAAACTAAATCTTGTTCAAGTGGTATGATCAAACTTTCCTATTAATATTTCTTTTATTCTTATGTATCTTTTTCTGATAATTGTTTTCATTCCTTAGTCTGGTTTTTGGTCAACAGTAATATCTTTATTGAATTCAAATACCATCAATCCCAGGAGCCTTCTTGGATCTGATGTGGCCAATTGCACTGGACACTTCGCTAGGCAAGACCGGAGGATAGCTGGCAAAGCAACAGTCTAGATTCAAGTGTACGTCATAGATATCAATAGGGACATTGGTGACAGAGGTGCCATCAAAGAGCATCTTAGCCTTCTGCTCCTGATATTGGACCAGCTTTCCTTATTTATTCCTAAGAGGTAGAACACCCCCACTGGCTGTCCTATTGGTGAACCGTAAGACATCAAATAAGCCGGCTTCAAAGGATCCTCCACAACACGCCGCCAATTCTTCTGTTTGAGCGACTGAACTAGAGACAAAAAATAATTGTTCAATTGTTTGTAGCAGTCAATAGATTCAGGCAACTTAGCTAGAATCATCCATTTACGCGCCCTTTTCCGGGTGCATAAGACCGGATCCAGTGTCTTCCTGCACCACCACAGTTTGGCCTTGTCCATATTAACCCAAACTTGCTTCCCCAATACTTCCTGAATCAATTTGACAGAATTGGTCAACACTTTGACTTGCTCATCCGGGTCATTTGAATTAAGCAGTTCCTGGGGAGGGAACATAGTCAAGAGGTGTGAGAACTCATCTTCATTCATATTCTGCAAATCAGGGGGGCTCCAATGATAAGTCTTCTTGTGACGGCCAGCCGTAAGATGGAAATGAAGCGCTTGATGATCCAAGCCAAAGTTCTCATTGGAGATTTCGGCAGCCTTGATGAGATTAGCCCCTAAAAAATTTTCCCACAACAGATAAATAGTGGAACCTTTTCCTTTGGAAGAATAAAAGGTGGGGACATGTTTGGGTGATGTGACCCAAAAACCCAGACAAGAAAGAAAACTTAGCAAAAATGAAGATATTGCCTCCTGTTTGCGGCAGCCCGGAGGGTTCCAATGTCAATGATGCAGGTTTGAATCCATGCAAATGAAGGTTGGGATCTTTTGGGAGTAAAATTTGGTCAGCCAATCTTCAAGTTTCACGATGGAAGGGAAATTGGGAGGGGAATTGTAGATATTCAATAATTGGAAAGATTTCCCTGATTCCAGTGTGACTTCCAATCCAATGAGGCATTGAGAGCCATTGCCAAGGATCTTGATGAACTGAGAGGGAAGTGATTGCTTGACGTAAATTATTGCTTTGTGGTGTTGATACCAGGACAGCGTAGAATGTTTGTGGGCGGTGTAAGCCGGGCGTTGATAGACGCACGCCAACGCCAACCCGCACGCCAATTTTTTTTGGCGTGCGGGGCCTACACGCCAATTTTTTTCGGCGTGTAGGGTCTACACACCAAAAGAAAAGGGTGTGTGAGCCCCGCACGCCAAAAATGGCGTGTGGTTCCCACACACCATTTTTTTTTGGCGTTTGGGCCCCGCACGCCAAATAAAATTGGTGTGTAGGGCCCGCACGCCAATTGTTTGGTGTGCGCTCCCACACGCCAATTGTCTGGCGTGTGGGAGTGCACGCTGTGGAACTACTCTAAGGCCAGAATAGAGCTTGGAAGGGATATGTATAACTACACTAGTACTAATGTAAGTTAAGACAAAGGTGCTGATATAAGAGCTGCCTTCCTGACTAATGCTGATGGGGAAGAGTGTAACACTAAGAATAAAATAAAGGTGTGGCTTTCCTATTTTTAATCTTAGACTGACTAGTACTTATAAGCTGACTACTATTACCTCTGAGGTATGGGGAGTTGAGGAGAAGTTGTGAGGGAAAATGGTTGTGTAAAAGGGTTTAAATGGCAAGGATATCTAAAAAATGTCTAGGTAAGAAGTGTCTTTGATGAAATTGAATCTAATGTTTGGGGTAAAAGGTCATACAGGTTGTATGGGGTAGAAATTGCATACTGGTAATACTACAACAGAGTGGAGTATATATGTGTAAAGGGCCCTTCAAGAGGGGAACAAATGATGAGCACAGTATTACAAGATATGATGATGAGCAATGTCCATAATAGTAATAGTGATGAGCAAAAGACTACAAGTGTAATAGTGAAGTGAATGTATGTAGCAATGATGAGCATTTGATGTAGATTATGTAAGATGTTTTATTTACTGAAATAATAATGACTTGGATGATGTAAGCCAAAAGAAAAAGAAAAGAAAAGAATGTACCTATGAAAACTATGAAGGCTAATATCTTCTGATCCAAAAGGAAATCAAGGGTGGTTTGAGTGAGTGACTAGGGGTAAAATAAGGTGTAGAATCTGAATCTAGAATAATATTCATGGATATATGGATGGAATATGAGATGTAGAAAGAATGATGTGAGAAGGAACAGGATTACCACATCCTCCCCCAAGTAAATGTCTGTCCCCAGACATCAGGGAAAGAAAGAAAGAAGGAAGAAGTCCAAGTCCAAAAGAGTCCAAGTCCTGGAGAATCCAAGTCCAAAAAGTCCAAGTCCAGAAGGGGAAATCCAGATCCAAAAGAGTCCAAGGTCCAGAATCCAGAAAGAAATCCAAGGTACAGAAGGAAATCCAAAGTCCAGAAGAGATCCAATGTCCAGAAGGGAGGTCCAAGGCCTAAGTCCAGAAAGTTGATGAATTCTAACTAATATTTATGATTTTAAAAGATTTTAACACTATGAAATATCTAGAAAGACTACTATTATTTTTATTGATATTTGACTATTTCTAATAATTAAAACTGATGGATTTGTATAACATATCACCAGTAACACAACAGGTTACTGCAAATGATGGAGGTTAAATGAGAAGACCTTTGCTATACCCAAGATAGTATAGACATATGACAGGTGAATTGAACAGAAGACTACTATGAAAGAGTAGTTGAACTAGAAGTCTAGAGAGTATGCAACAACTCTACTAGGAAGATGGGATGGTGGGTTCAGTTTTAAGCTAGAAGGAAGTGAAGATATCTCTAAGAATGCCAGTGGAATTTGATGATGGTCCAGGATGTATGAAATGGTTTTAAGTCATAAGATAAGAGGAAGAAAATATCCAAGTGCTGTCCAGAAGTCCAGGAATCCAGTATGGCCATGTGATTTAATTTGAAGGAAATTGGTGACTGATCCAAAGAAGATTGACTGATCCAGGTTCAGGGAAAGAATGGTTGGATGAAGATGAACAGGTTTTATGGAAGATGGATGGGGAATTCCAGAAACAAGGGAACAGTTGGTTTGGGTAATGAAAGAATTGTTGATGACTGATCCATGGAAGAAAGATGGCTCCAGGTCCCGGGAAAAGAAAGCTTGGTGAAGATGAACAGGTTTTTTATGGGAGCTGGATGGGAAATTCTAGAAAAACAAGGGAACAGTTGATTTGGGTAATGAAAGAATTGTTTATGACTGATCCATGGAAGAAAGATGGCTCCAGGTCCAGGGAAAAGAAAGCTTGGTGAAGATGAACAGGTTTTTATGGGAGCTGGATGGGAAATTCTAGACAAACAAGGGAACAGTTGATTTGGGTAATGAAAGAATTGTTGATGACTGATCCATGGAAGAAAGATGGCTCCAGGTCCAGGGAAAAGAAAGCTTGGTTTTGGAAGGATTAAAAGAAACTACTAATTGAATTTATCCAAAAGAAGAGTGACTGATCCAAAGAAGAATGAATTGATCCAAAGAAGAAATGAATTGATCCAATGAAGAAAGAATTGATCCAAGGAAGAGTGGCTGATCCAAAGAAGAATGAATTGATCCAAAGAAGAATGAACTGGTCCAATGTAGAATGAATTGATCCAAAGAAGAATGAATTGATCCAAAGAAGAAATGAATTTATCCAAAGAAGAATGAATTTGAACCAAAGGAGAAATTGATGGATTTAAAGGGTGAAGAATGACTGATCCAGAGAAAGGTGAGGGGTACTGGTCCAGAGGAAAATAATTGTATGCTTTAAGGGTGAAATACCAAGTTGTGGAGAGGTGGATAGATGAAGAAGGATGAAGAAAAGAATGGGAAAAGGAGAAGAAAAAAAAATTTAAAAATTCCTGGGTATGACAGATGAGGTGTTCCTCCCCCAACTTATTGTCTGTCCCCAGACAATGGAGAAGAACCCATGAATTTTGGAAGGGCGTTGATAAACGCACGCCAAGCGCGCACGCCAACGCCAACCCGCACGCCAATTTTTTTTGGCGTGCGGGGCCTACACGCCATTTTTTGTTGGCGTGTAGGGTCTACACGCCAAAATAAATTGGCGTGTGAGACCTGCACGCCAAAAATGGCGTGTGGTTCCCACACGCCATTTTTTTTTGGCGTGTGGGCCCCGCACGCCAATTGTTTGGCGTGCGCTCTCACACGCCAAACAATTGGCGTGTGGGAGCGCACGCCAAACAATTGGCGTGCGGGGCCCACACGCCAATTGTTTGGCGTGCGGGTCCCCCCTCGCTCACATAATCGAGTGGGAGGGGCCACTCGATTACGTGAGCGAGGCCGGCTGACGAGGTTGTACAACCTCGTCAGCCGGGAGGACTTCCTCCCGGCCGGCGAGGCTATACAACCTCGTCGGCCAGGAGGAAGTCCTCCTGGCTGACGAGGTTGTATAACCTCGTCAGCCGGGAGGACTTCCTCCCGGCTGACGAGGTTATACAACCTCGTCAGCCAGGAGGAAGTCCTCCTGGCCGACGAGGTTGTATAGCCTCGTCGGCCGGGAGGACTTCCTCCTGGCCGACGAGGTTGTATAGCCTTGTCGGCCGGGAGGACTTCCTCCTGGCCGACGAGGTTATACAACCTCGTCAGCCAGGAGGAAGTCCTCCCGGCTGACGAGGTTGTACAACCTCGTCAGCCGGCCTCGCTCACGTAATCGAGTGGCCCCTCCCACTCGATTATGTGAGCGAGGGGGGACCCGCACGCCAAACAATTGGCGTGCGGGGCCCACACGCCAATTTTATTTGGCGTGCGGGGCCCACACGCCAAAAAAAAATGGCGTGTGGGAACCACACGCCATTTTTGGCGTGTGGGTCTCACACGCCCTTTTTTTTTGGCGGGTAAACCCTACACGCCAAAAAAAATGGCGTGTAGGCCCCGCACGCCAAAAAAAATTGGCGTGCGGGTTGGCGTTGGCGTGCGCCGTTGGCGTGCGTTTATCAACGCCCATTTTGGAAGAGTGGCGTGGAAGAAATGAGTTGATAAGATTGGGATTTGAAAGAAAATAGATGGGGGAAGGTGGTTGATGGTGATGTTGGAAGGGAAAAACCAAAGAAAGTGGAAGGATGGTGGTTGATGATGAATGATGAATGGATGGTTGAGGATGGGTGATGATGATGATGAATTTACTATTTATGAAGAAAAGATGGATGAGCTGTTGAGGATGAATGAGGATAATGAGAAGTTTCTAGTATGGAGGAAAGATGAATGAGACATGAGGATGATGGATGGGTGGTGATGGATGGATGAGGATGGAAGAATGATGATGGATGGTGATGGAAAGATGGTGATGGGTGGATGAAAAATAGAGACATGATGAATGGAGAAATTTCAGGGGAAACAAACAAATGAAAGTGATGGATTATTGGTGATGGACCCCTTGGTCCAGATGGATGGATGATGATGAATGAGGATGAATGGTGATGGAAGGATGGTGATGAAGGAATTTCTAGTATATGGATGAAAGGTGGATGAAGATGATGATGAAAGAATATCTAGTATATGGATTAAAGATGGATGATGGTAAAAAAGTGGATAGTGAGATGGATGAAGGAAAAAAAAATCAGGATCCTCAAAGATGGATGAAGGGGAAATTAAATTTTATATGATGTATGGAGGAAGAAAAAAATTGGATTCATCGTTGATGATGAAGGAGTAAAATTAAATTGATATCCCCAAGAAAAAAAATCAGGAACCTCCCAAGTGGATGAAAGGAAAATTCTTTTTTTTTTTTTATTTTGTTCTTCCTTCATGATTAATTTTTTTTTTTTTTTTTTTTTTTTTTTTTTTTTTTTTTTTTTTTTTTTTAGTGTATTGACCTCTCAGCGGTGTGAGGAGAGTCGCCGGAGGGAAGTGGTGAATCCGCGCGGAGAGTAGACGCGGAGTCCCGGGTGCTACAATGTCCGCGGAGTCGCCGGCGTTTCCAAGGCGCAGGAACGGTCCTCCGGGTCGAAGGACGACCTCGGAGATGAAAGCAAACCGTTCTTCTTCGATGGAAAGAAGAACGGTTATGGGGAGAACATAAAAAAAAAGATCAAAGGCAAAATGAAAGACAAAGGAAAAAAAAGAAAGAAAAGAAAACCCGGGTCGTGCATCGGCATCGCCAAGCAGTTGTAGGTGTTGTAGGCCAAGGGAAAATGAATTGAGAACGTATATCCGGGTCGTTCACCGGCGTCGAAAAGATGGTGGATTGATTGATTTTTTTTATAAAAGACTTCGACGATATCGTCGTCGTTCCCCACCTCGCATGTTGTATGTTCTTAATCGTAAATCGTTATAGTTACTTATAGACCCCTAATGTCGTCCCCTACTCGCCCGCTATCTATAACCTCCTCCTTGTCCTCATCAACGAATAGCAACGACTCGGTATCATCGTCTTCCAGTACCCCGGCCTCTCAGCTCGTCGCCAATGTGGAGTCGTTCGGCCCCTTCACCCGCGACTCGTTTTCCTTGGAAGAGCTGGCGGCGCTACATGATACCGTCAACGACCACCTAACGGAATTCGCCCGGTCCAACCATTGCGATCCTCGGGCTGCGGCAGCGTCCCGACACCGATTGTACAGTCGCCTCCAGGATGCGTTCGACTCCGTATGTATCCCTCATAAAAAAACTGATAAAACAAAAAGAAAAAAAAACTGATTTTTTTTTTTTTTTTTTTTATTGTGTCTAGATAATGATGCATACCATCATCCAAGAAAAGCAGGAAAAGGATAATATGAAGAAAAATGAAACTAAAAAATAAAGGTGAGTTTTTTTTTTTTTTTTTTTTTTTATTTATTTATTTATTTAAGTTGACTGATACTGATTTTTTTATTTTATTTTTATTTTATTTTATTTATGGGATTATTAAGGGTAAGCCAGAGAGTTTGTTTTTATATCAATTGGCCTTGAATGATATTTTTTAACATGACTTGCTGCATATCTTCTGTTTAATGCAGTGCCATCCAGTTCCTCCAGTGAATAAGAGCCTCCAGGATTTTGAGTGGTAATTCTGTAAGGTCCATTCCATTTGTTTTCAAAGAGCTTTCCATATTGAGAGTCCAAAGATTTGTTGTATACTAATACCAAGTCCCCTGTTTGTAGTGGTTGTCTAGGTGTCTTCTTCCTGTTCCAATATTCCACAGATGTTTTCCTTGTATCCAGCAACTTTTGATGGGCCTTCTGAAGAATGTCATCCCTGTTTTCCAATTGGAGAGTCCTGGCCAGAAGGAGGTCTTGAGTGCTGTTCACTTTTGTCCAATCTATGCCAAAGAAGGTTTCCAGTTCCAGATCAATTGGTAAGATGGGGGGCTGTCCAAGAACCAGTTCATAAGGGGAGTATCCAGTTGATCTTTTGGTGGAAATCCTGTCTGAAAATAAAACCAGAGGTAAATAATTCCTCCATTTCTTGCCTTCTTGTCCACATAGTTTAACCAAAGTGTCCTTGATGGCCTGATGTCCTCTTTCCACCATTCCATTAGCTTCAGGGTAATAAGGTGTGGTAACTTTGACTTTGATTCCTGCTTCCACTAGTGATTTCTGGAATTGTTGACCAAATTCTGAGCCTCCATCCACTGTAACTGACCAAGGTGCTCCATATCTGTAGATCCAGTTGTCCAAGAACCATTGTGAAATCTTCTTTGCTTGAATCTTCTCCAAACCAACTGCTTCAACCCATCCAGACAAATCATCTCTAGCAATTACCAGGTATTTCCATTTCCCAGCCTTGATATGAACTGTATCCAAGCTGACTCTTCCAAAGATTGTTGCTGCTCCAGTAGGCTTCTTGGGTTCCATTGGCAATACTGAATTCCTTTTCTGGCAAGCTTCACAAGACTGGACCCACTTGGTTACACCTTTCTTGAGTCCTGGCCACCAAAACCTGAGTTTAGTTCTTCTGTAAGTTTCTGAAATACCTCTGTGGCCTAGTGTTTCATGAAGAGCTTGGAGGATATTGTTTTGGGCTGAGGGAGTGGTGACAACTATCTGGGAAAAGGGTTTGTTAATTCTGTGCAAGACATTATTGGA
Organism: Puccinia hordei; assembly: GCA_007896445.1. Lineage (NCBI taxonomy): Eukaryota > Fungi > Basidiomycota > Pucciniomycetes > Pucciniales > Pucciniaceae > Puccinia > Puccinia hordei. The sequence continues at coordinate 299,739 of RDRW01000064.1, read as the reverse complement.
GAGGAAGAAATTGGCTGATTTATGCAGAATTTGTTTGAAATCCAGGGGGCTGCATCCAGGAGGTTTGTTCATTGTTGAAAGATACTCCTGTAAGTGTTTCCAAATTCCTTGTTGCAGAGGCTTTTCCCCCTCCCCCAAATAAGCTGATGTCCCCAGAAGCAATCCAGGAAAAGAAAGAAGTCCAGAGGAAGAATGTTTGAGGCCAAATCCAGGGTGAGGTTTAATCCAAGGTTCATCTTCATCAAAACTAGGGCAATCTTCTTCACCAGGGTCAGGAGGTCTTCTGGATAGTGCATCTGGAAGGGTGAAGGTTTTGCCAGGGGTATGTTCCAAATCAAAAGAGAAGAGCTGAATGAAAGCAATCCATCTGTTCATAGGGGCATTTGGAAGTGAAGGGTTGTTGATCATTCCAATAAGGCACTTGGCATCCACTCTGAGCAAGAAATGTTGGCCCCATAGCCTATGCTGAAGTTTCTTGAGGATCTTGGTGACACCACAGAGTTCCAACTTGGATTGTGAGTATTCAGATTCTCTTTTGGAAAACACTACTGACTCATAAATCACAGGCCTGTCCAATCCAGAGGAATCCACTTGGGTGAGGACTGCTCCTGCTGCAATGAAGCTAGAATCCACAGAGAGTTTGATCTGTCCAGCTCCTGGTCCATAATCCAGCTTCTTGAGGGTGATATCTGATCCAATGATTCTCTTGAGTTCCTCAAAGGCTTCCTGGCAATCTTCAGTCCAATCCCAGGTGGAATCCTTCCTAGTAAGGTGTCTGAGGGGAGCAGTGATAGTTGAGTAATTTTTAATGAACATCCTGATGTAGACACAGATACCTAGGAAACTCCTGACAGCAGATGGAGTGGTGGGAGTTGGCCAAGTTTCTATTTTGTTGAGCTTCTTTGCTGATATCTTCCTTCCTTCTTTGCAGACAACATGGCCCACTAGATCCAAGGCAGGGACACAGCAAGCAAACTTTTTACCAGAAATAGTGAGTCCAGCTTCCTCTATCCTAAAGAGAATCCTTTCCAAAGTGATGGCATATTCATAAATAAATTTTCTGATCTGGGGGTTGGCTTCCAGGGTTTCTCCACCATAGTCTGAGATTGGTCCTTTAATTCCTCCATCATCAATGAAGATTCCAAGGTGCTGAGGGAGTTCATCCTGAAGTATCCACATCATTTGGGCCTGGTATACTGCAACTGAATTGGTGGCTCCTTGGGGTAATCTGGTGAGCTGGAATCTTCCTAGAGGGGTTTCAAAAGTGGTTAAGGGCCTGGATTCTACTGATAATTCTCTTTCATCATACCCTCCCATAATATCACCTAGTCCATAGCATGCCCTTCCAGTGAAAGATTCAATGAGATCCTCTGGTGATGGTGGTAGGCCTGCATCCTTAATGGTTACTTTATTTAGTTTTTGGAGATCATGAACTATTCTTAACTTCCCATCTTGCTTTTTGACGCAGAAAATAGGGCTGGAATAACTGGAGAAGGACTGTTCATAGAGGCCAGTGCTGAGTCTTTCTCTTACTAATTCTATGACTTGATTTCTGATGGGAGCTGGAATTGGAATTGGTTTCTGTTGCCAAGGTTCATGGGGAATAACTGGAATGATGTAGGGTTGTCCATAGGTATGTTTGAGGAGTCCCCTTTCTGTTTCTGTGAATGCCAAAGCTGCTTGCCTGAGAGTGATGACCCAAACTAATAGGAGATGTTCTTGTTCTGACAGCCATCCAGGAGGTCCAAAATTGATAAGGTCCAGCCTCTCTTGAGTGATTTTAGAAGTGGGAATAAATGGTGGAGGAAAAGGATTTAAAGGAGTGGAATATGGGTCCCTAGAAAGTGGAGGCCTTGAAAGAGGTGGGTTGAGAGCCAATGGCATAGGTTGGTTTACTGGTTTTACTTTTTTTAGAGTGGATTTATATTTTGCTGAATGAGTGACTAAAGTTGGTTCTTTTGGGTTATTTTCCAGGATTCCATCTGTAAAGGAGTGTAGTTGGAAACCTGGCCTTAGACTAAAAAATCCAAAGATGCTGAGTTTGCTGGGAGAGAAGTTTCCCATTTCTGGTGACTGGGAAGGATGATTGGGACCAGGTAAGTTTGTCCAGAAGTGTTTTTGATCTCCAGTGATTCCCCTCTGTCTCCATGTTAGTTGATGGTTGCTGATACATCCATTAAGAAGGGTTTTCCAATGATTAGCTGCACAGACCCTCTAGCTACCCAGAAGTGGACAATCCTGGATACTTTCCCAATGGTGACAGTAACATCTTCAGCGATTCCAGGCATTTCTGTAAGGTGACCTCCAATTCCTTTGAGTTTCATGGGTTTAGATGTGATCTGAAGTCCAAGTTTGTGGGCCAGGGATTCAGGTATAATGTTGATCATTGATCCAGTATCCAGAAGGGCTTGATGCTGTTGTCCATTGATGCTGAGGTTTATATATCCAAGAGGGCAAGAATAGTGAGTGGCAGGTTCCTGGGGTTCTTCTTTTTCCTGGTCCAAGTCTCCAAAGTTTGCTGATTTAGTTTCTTCCACTGGGACTCTTCTGTTAGTGATTTTTCTCTTTACTGCCTCTGATAATGATGGGGAAAGAGCAAGAGTTTCTCCAATGGTGAGCTGGATGACTTGTTGGCCTAGGATCCTATTGGCAACTTCATCATCTATTCCAGGGTAGTCTTTGGCCAAAGCCTTCTCCAGGTAAGTCTTTCTAGCTGGTTTTTCCTTGGAAGGGTTGCTGGAGGATGGTTGTGCTGAAGGCTGTTGAAATCTGACCTTTGAAGCAGGGGCAGGGGATGTTGGAGAAAAGGGAGTCCTGGCCATGTCGAGCAAATCCTGGGAGTCCATATCCATGAGAGTGGTCTTTTCCTTCCTGGTCCTATTTTCTGGCATAGCTGGTTCCTCTGAAGATCTGGTCCTTTGTCCCATGTCTGAATCATACACAGTAAGTTGAGGGTTGTCATATTCCTCCAGTTGTCCAAAAGAAGTTGAAAGTTTGACTGATTCCTTGGCAAATTGCTCCACCACACTTAAGATTGGCCTCCTGGTGTCCCATGGAATTAAGGTTTGATTTGGAAGTTTGTAGTCCTTTCCATCCTTGATTACCTCTCCTGAGCTGATGTCCTGGGATAGTCTGATACATCTGTTGGTCCCATGGGTATCCTGGAAGCAGTAGAAACATTTGAGGGGCCTGTATGCTAGGGTGGTGTTGTCCATGTGGGGAGGAAGGGATTTGCCAGTTGTGAATGCTGCAAGTTGTTTGGTAAGATTATCCATAGTCTGTTCCAAGGGAGCTGATCCTGCAGGTTTGAAAGGTCTGGTAGGGATAAAAGGCTTGGTGGGGATAACAGGTGAGTCCTTTGTATTTGGGGTTTCTGTCCTGTAAAGTCTCCTCCTGTTGATGACAGCTGCTGATTTGACCTTCTTGTGTATGTAGGTGAGAAGGATTTCAGTGTTTGGTAAAATATCACCTCCATCCTTGGTTGAAAGCATCTGGTTGTCCCTGAGAAGTTCATCTGTTACAGCAAGTTCCAGTTCCTGGCTGAGGGCTTCTAGCAACAAATCTCTGAATTCTTCCAGGTCAGTACTGTAATTCATCCTTACTAGATAGTGGGAAATGGTTTCAAATTTGTTTCTGAATGTCTTGAAGTCCTCCAGGGTATTGATTCCTCCATCATGGGCAGTAGTGCTGACTAGATTCCTTAGGTCCCGTCTGGTGTATCTGACCAAAAGCTGAGAGGAACCAAACCTGTTAAGCAACTGTTTCTTTAACTTTTCCCAATCCAGTTCTTCATGTCCTGACATCTCCTCTACTTCATCTTTTAGATCCATACCCTTAATAAATGAAGTAATTTGATCAGCCAGTTCTTTTGAGTTAGCACCATCATGCCTTCCTGCAGCCTCAAATCTCCTGATGAACTTTTCCATTGGCATATTACCACCATCAAAGAAGAGCTCTTTGTCCATTGGTTTGATCTTGATTCCCCTGGAGGTTGGGTCCTGGTACACTGGCATGGAAGCTTCCCTTTCAAAAAATGTGAGTTGAATCTTGCTGAATCCTGGGGTGGTGGCCTGTGTAGGTTTCTCATGGGTAACTGGGTTCTGGGGGACTGAAGTGGGATGCCTAAGTCTTCTGAATCTTCTGATGGTTGGGGATTGTTTCTGTAGGGACCAGGGTTGTGACCAGAAGCAGGAGCCATGCCTTGAGGAAGGGGATTGACTGGGTTGGTAGGTTGACTAGGAGCTGGGTAGAGACTGGGAGCAGAGAAGTTGATGTAATTTCCAGAATGAGACATCTTTAAAGGGGAAGTGAATTTAAAAGGTATGTAGGTGGGATTTAAATGAGGGTGCTGAAAGATAAGAAGGGGGACTGATGATTGATTGTGATTTGAAAACCTTTGTAGGGATGAAGAGAGGAGGAAGAGAAGTGAAGTGGAAGGGGAAGAAGGGTTTTAAGGAAGAGGGTGAGTGAAGAGAAGAGGTGTAAGAAGTAGTGTGTAGCTAAAGGTAAAGTTGTTACTAGGGCTGAAGATTTCTGAGGGATGGAAAAGGCCACTGTTGGGACACCACTTGTGGAACTACTCTAAGGCCAGAATAGAGCTTGGAAGGGATATGTATAACTACACTAGTACTAATGTAAGTTAAGACAAAGGTGCTGATATAAGAGCTGCCTTCCTGACTAATGCTGATGGGGAAGAGTGTAACACTAAGAATAAAATAAAGGTGTGGCTTTCCTATTTTTAATCTTAGACTGACTAGTACTTATAAGCTGACTACTATTACCTCTGAGGTATGGGGAGTTGAGGAGAAGTTGTGAGGGAAAATGGTTGTGTAAAAGGGTTTAAATGGCAAGGATATCTAAAAAATGTCTAGGTAAGAAGTGTCTTTGATGAAATTGAATCTAATGTTTGGGGTAAAAGGTCATACAGGTTGTATGGGGTAGAAATTGCATACTGGTAATACTACAACAGAGTGGAGTATATATGTGTAAAGGGCCCTTCAAGAGGGGAACAAATGATGAGCACAGTATTACAAGATATGATGATGAGCAATGTCCATAATAGTAATAGTGATGAGCAAAAGACTACAAGTGTAATAGTGAAGTGAATGTATGTAGCAATGATGAGCATTTGATGTAGATTATGTAAGATGTTTTATTTACTGAAATAATAATGACTTGGATGATGTAAGCCAAAAGAAAAAGAAAAGAAAAGAATGTACCTATGAAAACTATGAAGGCTAATATCTTCTGATCCAAAAGGAAATCAAGGGTGGTTTGAGTGAGTGACTAGGGGTAAAATAAGGTGTAGAATCTGAATCTAGAATAATATTCATGGATATATGGATGGAATATGAGATGTAGAAAGAATGATGTGAGAAGGAACAGGATTACCACAACGCCAAACAATTGGCGTGCGGGTCCCACACGCCAATTGTTTGGCGGTGGGGGGATCCCGCTCACATAATCGAATGGGAGGGCCAATTCAATTACGTGAGCGAGCCCCCTCCCGGCTGACGAGGTTATACAACCTCGTCGGCCAGGAGGAAGTCCTCCCGGCCAGCGAGGCTATACAACCTCGTCAGCCAGGAGGACTTCCTCCTGGCTGACGAGGTTATACAACCTCGTCAGCCAGGAGGAAGTCCTCCTGGCCAACGAGGTCATACAACCTCGTCCTCCTGGCCGACAAGGTTGTATAGCCTCGCCGGCCGGGAGGACTTCCTCCTGGCCGACGAGGTTGTATAACCTCGTCGGCCAGGAGGAAGTCCTCCCGGCCGACGAGGTTATACAACCTTGTTGGCCAGGAGGACTTCCTCCTGGCTGACGAGGTTATACAGCCTTGTGCCGGGAGGGGGCTCGCTCACGTAATCAAATGGGCCCTCCCATTTGATTATGTGAGCGAGGGGGGACCCGCACGCCTGGCGTGCGCTCCCACACGCCAAACAATTGGCGTGTGGGACCCGCACACCAAAGAAAATTGGCGTGCGGGTTGGCGTTGGCATGCGCCGTTGGCGTGCGTTTATCAACGCCCGTGTAAGCCCGCCACGCCGAGTGTTGAGGAGGGTTCAAGTCAAAGGGATTAACCCAAGGTTCTTGAAGGACGAGGAAATCAAATGACAAAGCTGAATTGAGAAGACTCAAAGTCACTGATTTGGACACATGAAAATTAAGTCAGAGGATAGATAGCATGTGAACTGATTTGTTAGAAGGTTGAGCTGATGCGGTTAAGTCTTGCTGAATGATCTGTAGGTTCTGAGAATGTTGAGTGGACTGAGTTAGTTGAGAGTTGTAAAGGGTTGCTGAGTTTGTGATTATCATTGAGATGATAAACAAAGCTTCTCCAGCCATGCCCGGGGCACAATTGATCAAATGGGGTGTGATTGACATCTGAGACGCCAACGATCTTGTTCTTGAGGCCTTCTTTGCACAGAACACAAGACTTGACGCCTCCTAGGCCCTCGGGGCATTCATTAGTTGAGTGAGATCCAGCACACTTGGACATTGGCCAGTATCTCGGCACCATTGACCAAAGTGTCCCATCTGGAGACACTTGAAACACTGCAGAGGACGCGGCTTGAATCAAGCGGTACAATGGAAATCGTAATTCAGAAAAATTCCTGATTTTTCGACCCAGGCCGCAAGATCCTTGTTGTTGAAAGAGAGAACTAGAGATCCCGCCTTCTTCTCATTTGGTTTGTTGGAGCCCATCCATCTTACACGTGTGAGGTTGGTGGCTTGAAAATTGTTTTAAGACGCGAGAACGTTCAGATTGGACGGCTTGGCGATGTTGAAAGCTTTTGGAACTCCGTGCACCATGATCAAGTAGGTACTAGGGGATGCTTCTAGATCCGGGTGTACCTCCTTGGACCAGAGGTGTTTATTTTCAGATAGCAATTTCTGATGGCTTCAATTTTTGATGTAAAAGGATACATCTCCTGACAGGAGCATGCTGGCTCCTCAAATTGTAACATTCTTGCCATCAGCTGTGGCTCCGAGCTTTGGTAATTCCTCATTTGCTTTCTGGACAAGGGCCTGCCTCGGTACATCTTTTAATGTTGCGTTCAGGGGATTCGAGTGAATGATAACTCTCTTTGGTTTCAGGGACGCCAGGTTTGCAATGGGGGGAGGTCGAACTGAGGGAGCCGGAGAGGAAAAATTCAATGCGGCTAATTTTGCAAACAACTTCTTGGTGCCTTCAGGGGCCAAATGTTTTGTTTTGATGTGTCTTTCAAGATCCACAAGACGTGTCAACACAACAGACAACTGATCATTATTTGCCTCGAGTCGGCGCATCATTTGTTCTGAGTTGGCAGATAGTTCCAATATGATGTCCACAAAGTGAGCATCAATTTTGACTGCACCAGACGCTTCCCGGTTGGATTGGTCCAAAAAAAGCTTGACCAACAGAGTATTAAGGCTAGACGTGGGTGGCATGATTTCCGGTATGGGGGGAGGCGCGTCCGGGGCAACGTCGGCCAACCGCGTGTTGTCTCCCATTGACGTGTCGCCGTGAGAGGTTGGATTGGGGGGTCGGAGGGGAGGGAGCATGAGAGCTCAGTGAAAGGGAGGGGAAAGGACTTTCTGTGTGTATTGGGGGGGGGGGAAGAGGTGGTTAGTTGTTGGTGGAGGTAAAACAGGGTAAATTTTTGGTTGCGGACAGAAAGTTGACATGTTCATTTGAATCACCCTGCTGCTTTCTAGATAGACCACAGCGTACCCATTGGAAATGGACCAGGTCTTTGAGCAAGTATGAATGTTGGAGTTGGGATTGGATATCCATTTGTTGGAAGTTGATCTTGTTGCTTGTCAGTGGTGGCTGGTTTGGCATTGGAGGTATCACTTGAAGGTTGTAGGGCAGATTTTTTGGTGTCAGGAAGGAGCATATCCTTCTCATCAATCAACATGTTGTGTAGTATTATACAAAAAATCATCACGTCCTCCATAGAATGCTTGTAGAAAAATCAACCTGGTCGGTCCAAAACCTGAGAATGACCCTTCAGGTTTCCAAAAGCCCTCTCAATATCTTTCCAAGCACCTTCCTGCCTCTTGGTAAAGTACTTAGAAGCAGATTGGTTTGAGTTTTTATTTGAAGGGATCAAATTAGCCCAGGGGTTGTAGATTCCATCAACTAGATAATAGCCATAATCATATGTGTTGTTGTGTATCTTGAAGGAGACTTGGCAACCAAGCTTGTGTGAGACATCATCAAAGAGGGTGACCAATCAAGTATATTGAGATCATTTAGAGATCCAGGCAACCCAAAAATGGCATGCCAAATACGAGTATCTTGAGTTGCAACAGCTTTGAGAACAATCATTGGGCACTTCTCTTAGCCCTTCTATTGACAAGAAATCCCCAAGGGACAATTTTTCCAGCTCCAGTGGGTGAAATCTAAGCTTCCAATGCATTGCTGAAGTTATCTTTTGATGTGTACTGAGGCCTGAAAGTCCTGTGCAGTCCTAAGATAATATAAGTTAAACAATAGGAAAGAGAGAAATCATAATATGAAAAATAACCTAATGTCTTCTGTAAGAAATAACAGTCTTTTTCCACAATATCTTGCTTGATCATCATGAATAAGGTGTGGGTTACCCGGAACCCTCTCTTGAAATCCTGCTTTCTGTAGACAGCTGGTTGTGCAAAATAATCAGCATCAAGCATCTTCTGGCCTTCCAAATGCCTTTGATCCTTGTTTTCCCATGTGTAAGCTTAGGATTGTTGTTGGAATTGGTTAAATAATGTTCCTCTTCAAGTGGATCTGGTTCTTGCATCATCCACTGAAGAGCCGGATTCAACTTGCCAAACTTGGGGGATGAAATTTTGGGTGGTTTGGGGCCTAGGTTTGGGTTTGCCAATGCTCCAACCAACTTTATGAAGCAGGTTTGGTCCTAGGGGTTTATTCAACCTAGACCAATGCGCAAATGCTACTAAGTTAGCAAGCCTGGGCTTGTAACCCAGGCTTGCAAACCTGAAATTTAAACCCAACCAATGCAAATGCTCTAAAATCAAGGTTGTTTTAATTGATAAAATCCATCTTAAAATGGGTGTGGAAATCATTTATTCAGTTAAATAAGATTATGTTGAACGTATAGGGAATAGCTCCCATTGTTAGGATTTATGGGGGGGGGGGGGATTTATATAACAAAAAGGAGTAATATTGCAGAGGGGATAAATGCAATAGGTATCAAATATGGCCAAATCCACTTTCAAAACCAGGCAATTAGGGGGTATCAAATATGACCAAATCCACAATTAAAACCAGTGAATTAGGTTTTTCCACAAAATTCCACTTTTGAGAATTCTGAACCATTTTATATACATCTCAATGATTTTTAAAAATGGTGGATTTTCAAAACCAGTTGATTAGATAATGGTGGATTTGGTCATCTTTGATACCCCCTATTATCTATATCTATATCTATATATATATATATAAATAAACCTTTTGGGTTCCAAAAGGGGGTAGGTAAATCCTAAAGGACTAACATGTTTCAAAAATGATGTATTTCTTAAAGCCAGTCAATTCCATAACTGTGGACTTCATCATAATTTATACCCCCTAATACCAAGCCTAAGGAAAAGGGTCCAAATAAAATTCAAAATTAAAGATGAAAGCTCAAATTAAATAAGAAGAAAAACCTGGTATATTGACATGATAAATCCAATCAAGAGAAAATTATGGATAATAAAATTATAAACTTATGCAAAAACAAACAACCTGCAAAATATTTTTCAAATGAATAATAACATATCCAAGGAAAATGAATATAATCATTGCCTCTGAAAATGTGAAAGAATTGTTTTTTAAATAATATTTGATGTTTAATATGATGGAGGGCCATTTACAGGTTAAGGGACTACTCCCTTTGTAGTATGGCAGGACTGACAGTAAAACAATGTAACATGACTTTTTCCATGACTAGACACAAGATAATGAAGTACAATACAATTGTCTGACATTGATATTTTTCTTTATTAGTGAGAAAGCACAGGCTCAACTGGTGTGGCTTGCTCCAACCAAGCTGCTATTGTAACTCCACCTTCTTACATATGTAGCTGTTTTGGGGCATTCAATTTACATTGGAGTTTGGTTGATTGAACCGTTGATAATTGTTGGAGTAATACCACCAGCTTCCTCAGAGTTTCTGCAGGTTAATTTCATCCAGTTGTGAAAGTTTCTTTTGTAGTGATGCAAAGTTTGTTTTTTTCTTATGAGCTTGAAAGGATATCCAGAATTTTCACAGTCTAAAATTAAATGGATGTGTGGTAATGTATGGCCACACATGTCAGCCTGGGTGTGAAACTAACAGTGGTTAAAGGTTGTACCTAAGTCAGGTTGATGATTTAAAAGGATTTTGGTTGGTTAAATGTCCTGTAAAAGGATAATTCCTCAATCAGTAAGTCTTTTCTGAGAGGCTTGCTCTAAAAAGCGCACATCCAAATCAATACAGAGTCTTAATAGGCATCCAAGGAGTTACTCACTTGGGTTCATGGTTCTTACCTTATTGAAGGTAAGGTGTGGCCAATTATTGATGATATAACAGTATTAAACTATAGATTATCCAGAATTGGGGTATTGGAGGATAATGGGGAACTAAGCAAGGCAAATAACTCTAAGATATGTACTGTGTTGGTGTGTTCTAAATATTCTCTGGGGGATAAACAACTGTTTACAGGCTGTTTATATATTGTAAGATCTCATCTTTGGGGAACTGTAAGCGCTTCCAGGAACAGGGAAACACTGGGGAGCTTCAGGGGGAAGGCAGATCCTTTTGGGAGGATCTGTTAAGGTTATGCTGTGATTTCTACTAAGGCAGTGTTATGGGACACATCTTTGATCTGTAATCCTTAGTGGCAATTGATCACATCATCATAACTATATAACCAGATCTGTTATTAATATTTATAAAGATATTAACTTATGATTGTGTCATTTGTTATTGACACATCTCATAAGTATTAATTATTATAATATCAATAATTTCTTTAATTTATAAGATATTCAAGTACATATCTTATACGTGAAATATTACAAGGATAAGGAATGTGGGTGTAATCAGAGGGAAAAGAGTTACATCTGTTACTCTGAATATTTCACGTGAAAGGAGGGCAAAGAGCCTACAAATTATGTGCCTTTTATAACAAGAGTTTATAGAGTAACCTGATTTATTCATGTGTTATTTAATGAATGTATATGAAAGTATGTTTATTAATTATTGCAATGAATGTACTTTAATAATTGTAAATTATCAATTCTTAAAGGAATAATATTGAATGATTATAATAAGAATAAATAATGAATAATAATGATAATTAATAATACTTTTGCAGTTACTTGGTACATGTCAGGTACTGTGATATGTACTCTGTGGCTGAAAGCACAATTGTGACTCTGTTTCCTGAAATCATATTTTGATGAACAATGTTTGGGCCCATATTTTATACAATCAACCTTGTTATATGTATTAAAAAGTACAATTTTTCAATTAAGGTTCCTGATTAGCATTATGATTGGGAATCCCCATCTGAATTTTAGAATATGAGGTGAAAAGCCTGAAATTGTTAAACTGTTTATGTATTCCAGAAAGTATATGTTTTCAAGTTCATCTGTCAACAAATGATAGATTTTGAAAGTCTTGCCTGCTGATGGAATACATTGCAACATCCTAGAACATATTTTGTTGACCAAAGTATTATTCCAGCAAAGGAATGCCTGGACCAGGTCCATGACGTAGTCAAGTTTGGAGAAGGAGCTGGAGATATTTGGAAAGATTTGTGTGATGAGATGGTACAAATTTGGCTGCTGGATTCTATTGAGAATGGGAATTGAATCTAGGCGCTGTTTTTTGTTTTTTGAAAAATTAGTGACATCTTCTCCATTCCCAACAGACATTTATTTTTATTTTTTGAAATTACAGATAACCAGCTGCACACATGTTAATGGGCCCATCCAGTGTGAATTTTAAATTCTGTAATTAAAAAACCTGAGGAAGTAACACAGGAGAAACATGATAAAAGTCTTCTCCCAGGAACATTAAATTTCCATCAAAGGGGAGATCTGGATTGATAACTTCTAGAAGTATGGAGTATTTTCCCAACAAAGTGGACTTCCTCCATTCTAGTTAAGTTTTTCCCACTTATGTCTTTAGCCCATCTTTTATTTTATCAAGTCCTCAAAACCACCCTAAGACATACTTATGAGTTCACTTGAGTTCCAGCATCTCAACTGCAGGCAATTGTGCCAGTTTTTCTTTTGCAGTGTATAGTGAGCACTTATTTTTCCTGATTCAAGGGGTTCACTGACCAGAATTTCTTGAACCCCAGAAAAAGGGGAATAGTTATTTTTAAATTGGTATATATTCCTTAGCATCTTTATTGGTGGCTAAATTTGTGTGAGCTAAGGACTTTAGGCCCAATTTTCAACTGCAACAGGCAAAGCTTAATATAAGCTAACATTTCTCAAAGCTTGATTTTTGGCTACCCTTCTATACATGTAGCAATGGTTATTCAAAAGCCAAATTAGTTTCAAAAATACAAAGGCTACCCAAAAGCTAAAAAAAAATATTAAAAGTTCTGCACATACACAAAACACCCCCAACATGGTACAAAACAATATCATAACTTCCTACCTGCCTGTATGCCACCTAAAAAATCTGAACACTGGATTACCCAAGAGGAAAAACAGCTTGCCCATCTGGCCAAAAATATTGGAGGATATCATCTGATCAACTGGTCAGTAAAGTGAGGAGTTTTTTAAATTTGTGGCAGAAGGCTGTTAGAGCTTTGAAGTCCCAAGATGATAAGAAATGAAAGAGGTAGAGAGGATGAAGAGAAATGATTTTTGATTTCTTCTATCCAGCTTTCAATCATTGTTAGTGGAGCTATGACAAGAGTTGATGGTACTTTAATGCTTGATATTGCACTTGAACCATTTGACATTGGAGATCCAAGTGAGCTCCTTTGTGTTGAACATATGAGTGATAGAGTTGCAAGATTTTGTCCTAGTCCCATGTCATTTGGCCAAGATACCTCTCCCTTGGAGTTGAAGCTGATATGACCAGTAACTCCCCCTTTTTTCACAGCTTCAGCATAGATCTGTCAAAACTAAGTGTTTTTCTGATGGTACCAGATAGTTTCTCCTAGTGATGGGATGTCTGATTTGCAACGCATAAAGAATTCAATAGCCTTCACTTGATTTTTCATCAGTTAAACTTGGCAACCATTGGCACATCCATCTTCATTGAGTCCTATGTTTGCATGAGGAAAACCATGTTCTTGGGGCGTAAATTGGACGTGTGGTATTGTGTTGAAGCAAAATCATGGTTGACAATTTAATATTTCAAAAAGTGTAATGTTTGCCCAGTTGAAGATGAATTGAAAATTCCTGGTCTCTGGAGAGTGGGTGAAGACAAAAGCATAAAATTGTCCTGAATGTTAAATTGGTGCTATGAATATTTCTATTTCTGCTTTAATGAGTCTGTTGAGCTAAGGCTACCAGACTGTGCGGTTGTATGTACAATATGATGATAATAATGATGAGTAATAATAGTGAGATAAAAATAGATCATCTAGCTACAAATCCATGCTGTATTTATAGCCTTCCATCTGATGTGTATGTGCCTCTGTATCATCCATGGGTGACCAAGGATAAAGCATGATAGAAAGCTGGGTCCGCTGCTTATTGCTTTTCTCTTTACATGCTGGACTTTCCTCCTCTTATACTTGCTCAGCTCCCCAGGTCTGTGCTTTCTCTTACGAGCATTTATACTACATATTAATCGCACCTTACTTTCTATATCCTTTGCATTTTTTTGTATGACATTCCCTAGCTCCTCATTGGAGCTTTGACTTTGTTTAGATCTTACTTTCTTTAGTTTTCTTTGCTCTCTTTGTTGGCTGAATGCCTAACTTAACACAAGTCCCTCGCTTTGGAGGGCCCTGGTACAGCCTGGGCTGGCGCAAAGCGCCCTCGCGCAACGCGCGACCTCCAAAGGAGGGACTTGTGACTAATGTCAACATTTTAGCGTGAGCATCCAGGGGCCTTGGTGGAGGATGTGTGCCATTCAATTTTACGCATCCTTCCTCTCATGCCCGGGGCATGCCCTTGGCATCTTCAGACTTGTCTCACCTGTGCCCACCTTTGGGTGCTGCAACCATCACCAAAAGCCCAATGATTCTTGAAGCAATGGACTTCAAAATTTGGTCTTTTCCACCGCTCCAACGTATACAACCATTGTATGATGTGCATACACATACAATGCTTGTCACATATTCCTGTATCCTGCATGTACCAAGGGGTATAATACTGTATAAATCCTGTTATAAACAAACAAATGGCCCACTCGGCTAGAGTAATAACAGGTGATAACATCCTGGAATAAATTAAACATCAATCAAATCCTTTGATCTCGCCACAGCTACTACTTATCACAATTTCAACCAGTGTTCCATTACACACAGAATGGAAAATAAATGCCCAAAAGACCAAAAGGTTCTAGAGGTCTGCAAGATACTTCGCAGCCAACCAAATACAATGACACCAAAGCACTTCATGCTTCACTACCTGACCTCGCCAAACCCTGAATTAGCTTACTTACGCCGATATTGGGCCCAACCTACAGGCATCGAGTCCACACTTGGCTTTATGGAGTCCCTTGGAACTCTCATTAAGACGACTCAAGTAGGAAGGGAAGGGTGGAAGCAGTTCATTCAAGGTGAGGTGAGTAATTTTTTATCCGTACTTCTTCATGGGTAAGCTTTGTTCATTTCATTGTTTGTTTACAACTGTTTATCAGGCAGTCAGTATATTACGAAATGAGGAGCTTCCAAGGGGGATTTATCCTTCTGGATCATTCCAAAGCTCAACCACAGTGGTGTCAGATTTCTTTTCCACAGCTGCCCGAGACCACCAAGATGCATCTCTTTCTTATCATATGCCCTTCTTGAAAAATATATTAATGGGGATGAATCCTACATCAAACGCAAAGAACTTGGAAGGAGATTGCGAAGAATTTGGTTCTTCTAGCAACAATACACCTGGAAGCCATTCTGGTAATGATATGGATCAGATACAATACAAACAGAACACTGAAAAACCAGACGGAGCTACCATGCGCTTCCATAGAGTAAGTTATTCAAATGATGACTCCATACTTCATGTATTCCAAGCTCATTCCTGCCTTAGGTGGTCTTGACGGTTTGCTCTATCATGGCTTTTGCTGTCAACCGACGGTCCAACTCACTTCAGTTGAATAACTCAGTGCGTTTCACAGCATGTGGAATTTCGGAAAGGGTCCACGAGTACCTGAATCACATAGGGTTAAGTTCGTCTCGTTCAGCTGCATTGTCAGCTATGAGGTCTCTAGCTCATGAGGCAGCATCAAAGGTTAGGAATGCAATGAGGGTCAGCAATACAATACCAATTGCACCCACAATTTGCATTGATAATATTGATATGGAGCAACGAGTCCATATTGCCTCAGTTGGCCACAGGTCTCATACATTTCGAGGCACTTGGGGTTACGTGCATGTGCCTGACGGGGAGCTCCTATCGTCGCTTGTTCTCTCCGACTTGAGCTTGGAAAGCTACTATGCTGCAGTTGATAAGGTCAAATCAATGCTCATTCACCCTCGAATCTTCCTGCCAAGTCCTTCCGAGCATGTTCATGAATCCATGGTTTGGAAGGCCCAGATCGCCAGGGTTCTACATCAGTATCTTGCTGTCCCTACCAATCGGGAAACTGCAATCCCAATGTCATCACCAGTAATCGAGCAGGTCCAAGCCAAGAAGCCAGTAATTCACATGCTCAAGCTCATGGACGCGTCAGATAACTCCGCCGAAGGAATTGGACAAGTTTTCCAATTCATTATGGGCCAGTCGGGCCTTTCTGTTGAAGATTTCTTTGGCCGCCTCCAGCCAATGGATGGAGACCTAGGAACTGTACAAAACTTTAACTGCTTAAGGTCTCAGCGGTCACCGAGCGCTTATCCTAATGACCAACTGAACAATATTTTCTTTCAGTTGGGGGCATCGCATACCCTATGGAATATTGCCACTGCCATATTCACACACCACTTTGGAAACATGAGTGACTCGAAGGATTGTGGTGCCTGGCAATATCTACAGGCATTGGGGTTCCCTGCCGAGAAGGCCATCCAAAAGAAGGACTTTACACTAATGGTTAATCAAATGGAGAAAATCTTTGATTCTATGCTCTATTACTGCCTGCGGTATGTAATACTTTTCATGTAGTTATCTCTGAATTCCAACTCATTATTGCATTGAACTGATTGATCAATCATTTTTTATTTGATTTTTGATCAGTGTGGTCATGAAGACCGCACAGAAACAGATCACCACTGATCGTGAGGTTATCCCTACAGAGAAATGGAATGCACTCGTGGATCAATGCTACAATGAATATTGCTCAGCAAACGCACGCAAACAAGCAGCGGCTCGGGAGTGTCCTAAACTCCACAATATGTTGATACAGCTCCATGATTTCTCATCGGTTGTGGAGGCAAAGAGGAGTATGAAGGCTGGCGATGTTGGTAGACTAATGATTGTCTGGAAGAAGTGGTGTGTGATGGCGCAGTCAATCAAGAAAATCACAAACTACTCATCATACCTTCCGCGAATGGTTATCCTTCTAAATGGCGGCCTCAATCCCTCTCTAAGCAGATATCTCCGTCACAATCTCCTCATAACTCCCACGGGCCGCCCTGATCATTTTGTTGCCAAGGATTTCTGGTTGGAAATCCAAAATTACCGTCTCAAGTATTTTCACAACAAGAGTGGCATTGGCACCCAGATAGACAGACTGCGAGAGATTTTCTCACCCAACATCTTGCTGGTAAGTTTCCCACCGATAAATCAAGATATTAAATTTTTTATAGACAAGTCTTTTCAAATTTTCTATCTTTCAGCTCGAGGAGTTATTACACTCTCTGAAGGTTGAATGTGGGTTAAAAGTCATTCATCAGACTCGCCATAATCTCATAAACAGTAGGTCCCTGGAAATGATGATATTGATGGCTAATAATCAAGACATATTGGATCAATTTCCCGACCGCAATGGGAAAAATATTGAAAGAAACACCAATACATATCTTGATGGGATCAGTAAGATGAAAGCTATCATCCAAGGCAAAGATCCCCATCTCATGCGCTTTAAGAAACACATGAGCAACAATGCACAGAACCCTGATGGAGAATGTGTATCAGATAGCGAAAACGGTCAAGATTCAGATAACATTTAACACCCTAATCCCTTGCTGGTCGGCCCTCCGCCAAAATCAACGCGATTTGTTGTCGCCTTTTGTCTTTCCGATCCATTTCTATCTTTTTTGAAGCTGCTTTATCTGAGGATATGCGTTGTCGTTCCAGAGCTTGAATGGTTTTTTTATTCGGCCTCTTCACAGTTGATTTGGATGATTGGTCAACAATCATGGATTGACTGTCAGCATGTACACCTTGTAACCTTGGATTTGTATTTAGGTCCACACTCTGCCCAGCGACTGGAAACCTGAGAATATTTTCTTGATTCATGATTTTGTGGAGTGTGATTTGCTCCATTGCCCAATCCAACTGGCCTTCGACCATTTCACCACCTATTACAATCTTCAGGTCGTCTTTTGATTCTATTTGGTTAAAGTAAAACGCGATTGCTTTTGCTTCAGTCTTGCCAAAGATGTCATCTGCCTGGATAGTTGCCGACATGGGGAAACGAGAGTAGTAAAATTTAGCAAAGTTTTCCACTATTGAGAACTGGAAACTCTCTAAAACATTATTATCCACATCAGGAGCTTTCCTTTTTCGGAAAGTTGTTTTTTTTGCTGGGAGCTTTGATTTGAGATCTACTACCTTGCATGTGTGGAACTGATTAGACAAGACATTGTCAAAGTTGTGTATATTAGCGAAGGGTAGGTTTGCCATCAACTTGGTAGCTCCAGGGCCATCGCAGTTGGAACATAAGCAAGGCAAAAAACCTGCTTTATCCTCTCTTTCCTTTTCAATCAAACAGTTTGGGTCATCAACCAAAACCGGGATATAACCTAAGCTGAAAGAAAAGGTTCAAAATAAGTAAATTAAAGCAATGTCGAAGGGTTAAGGAAATAAATAAAAACATGCTTCAAACATACAGGTTATCAATGGAGAACACAATTCTTAAGCAAACAGGAGTTACAGCAAGGGCATCCATCCGATCATCATCAGACTGGGTGGCACCTTCATCAAAATGATCTACTGAATTTTTCCCATGACGTCGATTTTTTTCCATAAAAAGAATGGCCAGACCCGGTCTCCCGTCCCGACCACACCTCCCAACCATCTGTACAATTGAGGCTGGATCACTCCTCCCCATATGAATGATCATTCGCACCCGCTTCCAATTCTGCCCCAAACCCAAGGCCATTGTGCAGGATACAATTGCAAATTTTCCTGCAGCAAAATCCTCTACACAATCAATCTTATCGAGTGCTCCGGTGCACGAGTGATATCGGCGAGCGCAGCTGCTTCTGGGATTTATTGACTCCATAGGAGTCTCACGAGCCATGTTGATAACCTCCAAGGCAGTCAAGGTCCGATTCCGTGAGCCACTGTAGACTAGTGTTGGCACCAAGTCTGTGTTTTGCACATCGCTGACCGAGGGGAAGGCTTTAATCAGGTCGTGACAAGAAGCCATTGAGCTCTCCATAGGGATTCGGATAATGCGTATTTCAGGACGTGTTAGCTCAGCACGTAAGATATCAACGTTTGAGTCATCTAATTTCAAGCTTTTCTTGATGGCTTCTACAGCAACGGGTCGACAAGTTGCAGACAAAAGTAAGATAGGCTTGTTATTTCGAGATAGAAGATGGCCGCCGAGGTTTCCATATGATGGCCAAAAGATCCCAAAGTCTTCAAGAAGGCTTAAAATAGTTGCTTGCTTCCTTCCAGGTCGAGATTCCACAATACCCCATATGTATATCATATGGGCTTCATCCACTACTACCAAACCAAGCCGATTTTGAAAATCCGAACTGAAGTAAACATCTTCCCATAACTTGTTGTTCAGGAAGATTTCTGGGCTCATATAGACAAACTGATAGGTGCCTTTACGTATGTCATTGGCAATATTCTTGTTGAAATTGAGCTTGTTCAGATTGATTGCTGTAAATCCAGCCTTGTTTTTCTCGTGTACCTGGTTGTCCCCTAAAGAATCCAATGGATTCAAGGTTAGAATAATTGCCTTTTTGTTTAATGGTAGCATTCCAAAATAGATCTCGGCTATCCGAGATTTTCCAAATCCAGTACCAGCAAGGACAAAAGTGTTGCGACCCAGTACCAAGTTAGCCACTGCATCAATTTGCTCGGGTTTTGCTGTTTGACCATATTTAAGATAAGAATAATGCGCAATGTGAGCCTTCAAATTTTGATCATTCATTTGGAAGACCTTCTTGTACACATTGACACCAGTGGCTGACCAAACGCGATTGGAAATTGGAGTATGATCCTTTGATCTCAATGTAGGTAGCATTGGAAATTCAGGATGAGGTATGTAATTTTATTAAAATTTGTTAGCTATTATGACAACGAGTGGAGCCTTTGAGATTGTGGTTATTATGAGCAGGAGTCGAGCCTTGGAGCTTGTAGCAGTTATTTGTCCATATCACACCCATTTTTCTTCTGGGGCAGTTATGTTGAAATTATGTGTGGCTTTTAGTATGCAAATTGAGTATCAATCCAAAACAGTGTGAGGTTTGCCACAAATTCCATACTCCTAGTTGTTGTTCAAAAACCCATAAAGGTGGCATCACATAGTATGTGATGTCCCAACTACCCCAGGGTCCAAGCACTTGCTAAGAAGCCTTGGCCAATCCGGTAAACTGACTCAATTTTGAGTTGGAGCATGGCAAATTGTGGCCAGAATTCCAGGCTAGTCTGTCCTCTTGTGGCATCCCACAACATTGTTTGGTTGAAGTTTACTAAAGCATTGAATGAAAAATGGCTCAAAAAAGCCACAAAAACTCAAAATGCCCACGCAAAAATTGTGACATAAGGCATAAGCCTCTCCTATGGAGAGTCCCTTTGGGACGCGGGCCCCCCCTCCATTCGAGAGGCTTAGTTAGGCTAGGCTGAATGCGGCCTTGACATGTTCAGCGTGTTCTTGAGTCTGTATCTCGGTTAGTCGGGGATCGTCGATATTGATATCAGATACTCGGATGGGTTCGGGTCCCCGAGTTTGAGTCGAGAGCATACATAGCTTGGCACTCGCCATCTTATCAACACTGAATACTGTTCTGTTCCGTTCCATGATAATTGACAAAAGCTCTCATAAAATGACTTTATGAAGGCTGGACAACCTCCATTTTCCAGTACAGTCCTAGTCCAAAAGAAAGAAATTTGATCTGCTTCAACTACAATGAATCATAAAAGAAAAGGAAAAAAAAAACAGAAAGAAATTACAGGGTTTTGAATGAAATAAGGGCAAATAGACTCCACATCTTCCGCAATCTCCAGGAAGAGGGATCTTCCCATTCGGAGGGGTCTTTCAAAATCTAGATTGTTGTAGGTTGGATTGTCTTTGAAGTAAGACAATCCATATGCGGGCTGCACACCCTTTTTTTGATCGGTGTGCCCCTGGCGTGGGCGTGCGGCCAGGGGAGTGTATTCATCAACCCCCACAGCGGCGCTTGGCGGTGCAGTTGAACAGTTTTAGCTGAGCTAACCAATTTGGCTTACAGTTTAGCCAACACCAATGTGGTGAAAATAGCTACAGCTAGTTAGCTGGGTCTTTACTTGAATTTTAGCTGCGGGCTCAATTGGCAAACCGGTCAAGATGCTCTTACTATAGGCAAGTGCCACTGAACCCTCTCAAAGTAAAAAAGGACTTAGCTATGCGAGAAAAAGTTATCATGAAGACATTGATTCACATTTTGAGGTCTCTTGTATCAACTTTATCAATAAGTCTACAGTAGTTAATTTTTTTATTGGGTCATGTATACATCTGCGGAAACATACAATTTATTTAAACATAGCGACGACAATGTCGGTCTAATAAAACAAAACATGCACGCTGGCTTTCTAGGCCCATGATAAACAAAGTCAGCTTCGCTTTTGACAATCATCTTTCATGCATAGGTTAGGATGTTAAACTCTTGTGCGGTCTTTTCTTTGCCTGGAAAAGAAAAGAAAAACGCGATTCAGTTAGATAAAGGTACTCAACCAAAAGGTACATGGTAATATTTTTTAGAAAGAGCCAGCCAGCTTACCTCCATAGGAAAAGATAGCAAAATCAGTCCCGTCTTGGGCTTTGCAGGGATGTACGCCTCCTTCATGAAGAACTTGGCACACGAACAAGAATCTATACTCTCAAAGGAAATTGGATTAGAATCAAGGTCTGGACTATGCCGAGATAATTATAGCTGACCTTCCGTCTTCCTCTCGGCCTCCCTCTACAGGTTGCCAGCCTTGAGCTTGAATAACCCCATGGCCTTGAGAGTGGTTTACCCACTTGACAGCGTTTTTATCACCGCATAAGATCTAAAGGGGGTTTTGTAAGATTTCGATCCGATTTCAAAGTGATCCGATCAAGAAGGGATAGTTAGGGTCTAACTTACTTCGAACTTGTCAAAGTCGTTGTGCTCTTTACCACCATAACCGATCACACAACCGCCCAAGTGGTTCGAAACTTTTCCAACATGTAAACCCCCTTTGTAGTAAGTTCTACCTATGTACAATGCGTGACCACCCTCGCGACCACCTTCGATAGCATTGTTGGGGATGGGGTCACTTTTGTTGACTAGCATCCAGAAAACGGGTGGGCTTTGGCCACCGGAATAGCTGGTAGAAAATAGGGCGATAGGGTCAAAAGATAACGGGGTTAGTAACAATAGAGCACCATGTACCTTTGCCAAAGGAAGTGCTAACTAGTGCTGGGTGTGTGCATGGGCACCTTGAAGCCATTTTTCGCGGCTGGATTCATTAACCCAGGCTTGCTTTTTGGACTCTTCCACGGCCTGGTTCTTGTGCTTACTGTAAGCATAAACGCCACCACCGATCGCTGGAATCAGAAAGGGAAATATATATATATCAAAAATCATAGATCACAGGAGGCAAACATAGGCAGCGTTACCAGTACTGACCAAGTGCACCTAGGATACCACCCCCGATCTCAAGCTTATGTTTCTTGGTCTCGTCCAGCCAACCTTCGTCCTTCTTTTCACCCTCGGGGTGATCATATCTATCATCTTTGTGCTCATCGTGGCCCCATCCGCCTGACGGTCATGGTATCAAAGAGGTTTTTAATAGACGGATAGACATGAGCAAGAACATAATAATATGAAGGTTAACATACCCGGTTGGGGCATGTGTTGTTGGTCACAACCACCGGCGGCTCCGGATTGGTTAACGAAAGCTTGGTTCTGATTACGATGGTGGTCCTCGACACCATGATGAACTTCACCAGACCGGTATTGATGGTGGGCCTCCTCTGGCAATCGGGACCAGAGTGCGGGAACAACGGACGGTTGCCAGTTGGGTTCGGATTTATGAGGTTGAACGATTTTATAGAGATGACCTTCGTATTCTACGACGGCACCATGGTCGTACTGGGTCCAAGCCTCCCTGATGAATAATTATTGAGATCATTGAGGGGGTGAGCGGAAGGACAGATATGATCATCGAGCAAAGAAGTATCACTAACCATTGGTAAACCATTTTTTGTTGTTGGTGATTTCAATTGGTTTCTGAAGAAACAGTCAGTTGGATGTTGGTAAGGAAGAGTATAAGCTGACGATGGGATGTTTATTTTCCAAGAGCTTCAGATATTTATTTATTTATTTAAATACAAAAATATTTAAGTTTACATCGAAAGACATCCGACTTCACCGCCATCAGTCCTGACGTCATCATTACAATTAACCGGCAGGGTCACTGTAAATACATACTCACGCTATGTACATCCTATCAACCCATACTATATTATACCGGCCGCTCTTGATTCTCGAATCGAGCCCACACAAATACATACAGCCTTGGTGCTTGGCTAATAAGGCTTTGAAGGGGGCGAAGCTATGCAAGACATTCAAACCCGTTGTCGACCAAAACTGGCGATTGTGGTGTATCAGGTAAATGCTTATTGATATAAAGCATCATGAAGCGAGGTACCTACCAAGCTATAGCGGGGACTGGGCTCATGGGCCAAGGGTGTAATTGGTGACTTAGTACCCTATTTTGAGGTTTGAAGTTAATTATGTGTGTATTTAGGTGACATCTTTTTTGCCCCTGATACACTCCCACATGAAACAGACTGCTTTGATATCAGAAACTGTTCTCACTGACATAGCCTCAACAAGAAAGCCAAAGATCGACACTGCAAGTAGTCAAGGGGTTTGCCGTCTCTTTGTAAATTTGGGCTTTTTGTTTTAATTCTACACACAGTCTGCCCAGTAGACGCAGTCCCCCATCCCACTCGAGAGAGCTTGGCGGGAGCATAGGCGAGGGCGCCCCAGGAGGAGGCGTTTTATGACAGTACAAGGCGCATTATCCGCCCTTCTGAATTGTAGCAAGAGATACATATTTGCCAAGCTAAGGTGGACACCCCCCAAATCGTGGTGACTCAGAGAGGGCTCGAGCTCAACGTTTGATGGCAGTAAGGACTAGCACGGCAGATCAGGCTTCGTTCAGGAAGGTTGGTACATCACATCACAATGTGGATACAAATAGTACGGCTGCTTCAGTGCTGCGGGAAGTGTTACCAAACACAACAAGCATCGGTCTTTTCGCGCCTGTGCGGCCAAGTAGGTCCAACAGGTGGTTGAATGATCGAGTCGGACACTTGGAATAACTTGATGCTTTTGAGAAATAAGATGAGTTGTCATACCCACTGTTGTGTAAGCTGGAAGCGCCTGTGACAAACTGTTATTGCAGTGCAGGTTTGGAGCGAAAAATTTAGGAAAAAAACAGAGGGATGAACCTCAATGCTCTCCTGCCGTCCCGGAATTTGAGGTACCAATATTCCCAATCTTGTCAATCTACCTTCATCCGTATATACTATCTCGCTGAGGAATACACAGTAGGACTCTACATGTCTGACTGCATGGTGACTAGTTGTTGGGCATGATCTGAGATGGCCGTCAGTTTCCCTATGGATGATCTGGGTAGCCACTGAAGCTGAAATTTTTCGACTTCGAGAGTTGAGAAACTGATATATAATCTCTCGAGTTTTGGCGGTTTATGGCTTCTCCGTCATTCCATCCATTCCGGTCTTTCACCTCCAACAAGAACTTCCAGTCATTCTCTCCTGTCCAGGTCTCCAAACACTCGCTACCAAAGATTTCAGTCACCCATCAACAACTTTTCCTTTAGCCATGTTTTCTCGAGCTTCCTCCTTCGTACTTCTTCTCGTTTCCAGTGAGTGATTTTCTGACGCCAACTCGATGCAAAGAAGCCAACTGAGCTTACAAACAAAAAAAACTTAGGTTTTTCGTCCGACGCGCATGCCGTCCCGACAACAGTTCAACCGGCTCTCATGGCGCGTCAAGCGTCCAGTTTTTCCGCAAGCTCGTCAGCAAGCTCCTCCATCCAAGTTCAGAGATTCCAGTCCAGCTGGCAGTCGCTGTCTCAGACATTCGCCCAAACTCAATCCGTCTTCCAGCAGCGAGCGGAGGTTAGCGTCGCGTACCAATCCGTCCAGAGGCTGTATCAGAGCTATCAATCGACAGTCTCCCAGTACCAATCCTGCAGCCTTTGTAATGGCGGCATGGCTCAGAGTGGATTCCAAGTACGTCTGCATTTCTTCATCTTTGGGAAATCTTCATTTTTGGAAAAGACACATTTGGCTGACAGCATCTCTATCCGTTTTAATCATTTTTCTAGACACAATTCGAGCAATCCATAACGACAATGTACAGGTCCTTCCAGTCTATCATCAGTATGGGTCAACAGACCTACGGTTCCCAATGGCAATCACAATTCAGCCGTACGTTTGGTTTCTTCCTTTTGAGAAAGTTTGACCCACACATTCGCCATGAGAAAGACACTGACACACCTCCAAACAACTGTTGCATCTACAGAGGTGTTCCAGAAGATGAGCTCGTTCGGAAGCTTCTGTCAAACGGTTGCGTCCGGTCTCCAGATCGACTTGGGTGGTATCTTGGGCGGACTCGGTCTCAACATCGACTTGTTTGCAAACATCGGAATCAATCTGGGTGGCATCCTTGGTGGATCCAGCGGGGGTTTGCTCGGAAATGTCCTTGGTGGATCCGGTGGGGGCATGGTCGGCGGTATCCTTGGCGGAAGACCAAACGGTGGCTTACTTGGGGGCTTGCTTTGAAGATAGCAAAGTTGACAGAGTCCTGTCCTTCCATCTTCTGGATCCATTCTCTCGTAACATTCTTGTAAAATTAATACTTTGATTGCAAATCTCGTCTTCAAAAATAATCTTCACGCTACCTAGCATAATGTCCACTTTATTTTTACATTCATTGTTTGCTGCAAAACCAGATCTGTACATCCCCACAAAGCCAGATTGCTTTGATCTTCCATTTGATGCAACATCATTTTGTATTTTTCACCATGAAAAGTTGATACAAAGCATCTTCACCTAAGACCTTGTTCACACTGCATGTTGAAGACCAGCTAGTTTGAGAAAGTGCCTTAACACATTCTTGTGGGAACCTCAGTTCAATCAGCTTAGCTCAACAAGATTTAAAAACTCAATAGCAGTCCATGACCTAGCAAGAAAGAAAACAGTACAAAGGAAAAAAGGTGGTAAAAGTGGCAAAATCCCAATATTATGGCCAAAAAAAAAGCTTTAAATGGGCTCACCATCATGTGTTCATATTCTCAAGACTAAGTAGGTATTAACAAAAGATAAACCACAGAGGAAATCAATATATGAACCAATGAAAGGTGGTCAGTAAAATATTGGAGGTGTGAGTCAAGAAAAAAATGAAAAGACATTCAACTGCCTCCACCTGAGTTACTGGTTAGCTCCTCAAGAATTTTTCTGGATTTCTCAAGAGCTTTGAATTGGGCAGGTGTCATGTGATGGGTATGAAATTCTTTTGTTGTAGCTTGGATGGTTTCAAGAGTAGATTTGGTGGTTCAAGATTTTGAAGCATTAAAGTACAACAGATTCAACCACCATGTGTCCCAATCCCAGATCAACCCATCCAGTGGATTTTAGGTTTTGATTACCTATTGGTGGAAAGGGGACCAGGAATTGTGAGAGCCTGGAACCCTTTGAGTTTACATCCCAAGCTTCTTGAAGCCCAAAACCTGTAGTTTGTCTTTGGACTTCAAACTTTGAAGCTTGAAGCATAGACACTTCTCCCTATTGGTACCAGGGCTTGATTCCATCATCAGTTTATGCAGTACTTTTGGATGTAGTCAGGGGGTAATTACATGCAATGGGTATGAATAGAGATAATCCCAAAGATAAAAGATCTTTACATATTTTGTTTTAAACTTTTCAGCTTTGAGCCCAGCTTTGGTGGTTCAAGATTTCAAAGTATGAAAAAAGGACACAGCTATTAGGGTTATTGAAAGGGAATGTAGGGAGATACAATTAATGACATAGTTTGTTCACATATCCTTCCAAGTCTACAGATCAAGGCCTGGGGCTTGTGGAGTCCAACATATTATCTCTTGGTGAAGTATACATACATAAAATTTCATACCGTTAAGGTACTGATTCCAGGATTAATTGTCAGAACCCCTCTGTAATTCTGACTCACTGAGATTCAGCTGGATCTGTTTGATAAAATCAATTGGTTTGGTAAGAACATCTATGTTCAGTTCATGAGTGGACACCTGTTGGTCTTTGAGTTTCTCATTTTCAACTGGCTCAAAAAAATAGCAAAACAAAAAAAATTCTCAAACACCACCAACCAACCAAACAAGAGCCAAGTTTACTGCTCTTTCATTGGTTTCCCTTGTGGTGATTGATCAACTCATAAAGAGATAATAATAATACCTCCAAATTTCTATTTACTTATTTTGAAATTGTCCCAAAAACAACACCAACAACAAGAACAAGGACTACCCAAACACAATATATCAAACCACTAGAAGGATTGAAAAAGACCCTTTTTTTGGTTATTTAGCATAAGTTTTTTCCAGATTATATAGTGCAGATTACTTGTAATGTTTTTTTCTTCCTTTTTTTTGAACAATTGAGATGATTCAAAGAACTTTTAATATTCCTTTCCAAAAAAAGAACCAAAGAATTCAATTACATGTAAGTTAATTTTATTAATAGAAGGAGTAATTTTTCTAGGGTACTTTGGCTGAGGTACCCTAGGTTATTTTACTTGTTCTATTGGAATATTTAATAATCTCCCCACTTATCTCATAGGTTAATGAGCTATGATTTATTTTAATATTAATTTATGTACTATATTTGTTTATTACCTTATTACTATGTAATAATGTATATATTCTAAAATGTTATTTTTTTCTTCTATTTATTACAATTTTTGGTACATTATTATTATGTAATAATGTCTCTTTCATATGTATTTTTATTATTTGTTTTATTTTATTTTATTATTATTTTTGTTCTAGTCAGGTTGTCTCTGAACTAGTAGAAAGCTGACACAAACTAGGATGCAAACAACCAATTTAAAGTAGGTTGACCTCAGCCAATGAAATATCAAACCAAGGGGGCCCCTTGGATTTATATTTCATCAGTTGATTTCAACCAAGTTTAAATTGGTTGAGTGCATCCCAGTTTAACTGGGATGACTTCATCCTAGGAAATTATGCTGGCAGTGCCTGCTTCATTCATTTTGGCAAGATCTTCAGCCCCCATCTTCCTGAACAAGTTCCTCAGGACCAGCTTTTCCTTTTTTTACAGGAAACTCACTTTGGTCAAAGCCAAAAACCTTGTCCACTCTCTGATTCTGAACAGCAGAGCAGAGTTGTCAAAACGCTTTGCTGATGCCGCTCAGACGGGACAAGTGTTGGCCCTGATTGACACAGCGCTAGGGATGGATCTGGAGATTGTATATCTCCCCTCGGAGTTCTCAATGACCCCCTCAAGGACGTTGGCGTATCTCAATGAAATGGCCATCAACTTGGTTAAGTCACTTGTCTCAACTTGTTCTATGGAATGACCCCCTCAAAGACGTTGACGTATCTCAATGAAAGTAAAACCAAGGAAATGGCCATTGACTCAATTAAGTCACTTGTCTCAACCTGTTCTATGGATCCAAAGGCACTCCTGATTTTCAGTGATGGGTCCTACCACCTGCAGAAAGGAGGGGCTGGGACAGCTGTTTGCCCTACGCTCAATGTGTTTAGCTCAATCTCACTAGCAAAACAAGCAGTGATCTCAAATCATGAGTGTGAGGCTGCAGGTGTCCTAGTGGTGGTTGGCCTTGCAGTGGAGCTGTGTAAGACAACATACTACCCATGTATATTGATTTTAGTTGACAATCAAGGGGTCATCTGTTGCACTCAATGCCCCAAGATCCCAAAACCTGGCCAGTGGTGGTTTGGGGAGATTGGCAGATCATTGTCTCTACTACTTCTAGCCACAAGGGTTTCCATTGTATGCTGCCCAGGGCATTGGGATATTCTAGGCAAAGAGCTGGCCAACCAACTGGCCAAAGAGGCTGTGGAGTCCCCCTCCCTACCCTTGTTGGAATTCAAGGGCAATTTCAAATTTTTTTGACAGATTTCCACCACTCACCTCACCCTCAAAAGACCCATCCCTTCAAGTCTTCCCATCTCATTTAGCTTGCTGATCAATCAACTGGTGTTGGGTCATTGCGCGCTGAAGGCACATCTTTTCCAAATTCATAGAGAATTTGATCCTCTCTGTCCATTTTGCGGGGGCAGAGACACTGTTGGGCATGTCATGAACTTTTGTTCACACACCAAATTTCATTGCTCAATCCTTTGCCGGAATCTTTGCCAACTCAAGATTAAATTCAACCCTGACTGACTTGAAAAACTTCTTCTCAATTTTCAAGCTGAAATTGCCATTTTCAACTTCCTGACAGGATCAAATTGTTTCACCAAGCAGTTGGCCCACTGATTTCCTTCTCCTCTCCTCTTTCTCCTTTTCTTCTTGTTCTTCTTAATTGTTTTCTTTTTGTGTTCTTGCTTTTGTGTCTTCCTTTGATCACTGTTCTCATTTCCTAACCTTAGTTCATAAATCTAGTGTGTTGGCCTTAGTGTTGTTTGGTTAATCTCCTAGCTTATTTTTCATCTACATGATTGTTGTTACTTAGATTCATAGTGTGAAATTCCATTGGCCAAATTACACTTAAAAAACGCCAGGGATTACTCCATAC
Organism: Puccinia hordei; assembly: GCA_007896445.1. Taxonomy (NCBI): domain Eukaryota; kingdom Fungi; phylum Basidiomycota; class Pucciniomycetes; order Pucciniales; family Pucciniaceae; genus Puccinia; species Puccinia hordei. The sequence goes on along the minus strand of RDRW01000064.1, from coordinate 270,456 downwards.
TACCATTTAATAGGTTAAATACATATTACATAAGACTCAACTGTGCTATGAACTCAGAACTATATATATATAAGCATGTAATAATCCACTGTACATTACCTATGAAATACTATTATTACATTCTCTATGTTAGGAGCTAACCGCAACAGCTCTATGGCGTGCATGGCAATAGCAATAGGCTCAGGTCAGTGTCCCGGTCTTGGTTCCTCAACTTGGTGGTATGTATTGCTTTGACTAACCTATAGCGTTCTTGGCAATAGCAATAGGCTCAGGTCAGTGTCCCGGTCTTGGTTCCTCAACTTGGTGGTATGTATTGCTTTGACTAACCTATAGCGTTCTCGGCAATAGCAATAGGCTCAGGTCAGTGTCCCGGTCTTGGCTCCTCAACTCGGTGAAGAAGAGAAGAGGAACCAGTACCGGTTCTGGCAAACTATATACTAAATACATCATGCTGCGGCAAAGCTAATACGTGAAACAAAACCCAAACTGCCCACCTCACGTCCAACTGTTGATTCCATTGACTGTCACACAGGAGTCACAATCTATTACTCTAACACTCTACTCTTCTCAAATGTCAGGCCATCTCCACCGCGGGGAGCTATCCGGGTTGCTATTGCAACTGTGCCGGGGCACCTCGCCGGAGTCATAGCAACCCAAGGCTGGGTTGCTACACACCGCAAGCTACAATATATTGCAGCTTGGGGCGGTGAAAGGTTTTGGTTGTTCCTGGCTGTGTGTGGTTTCAAGTGACCGGGGGGGAGGCACCAAAATTAATGGAATAATCTTTTGTTGATTTTTTGCAGAATTCAAGGCCCACGTTCCATAGATGCTTTTTGGTAGGAGATTTTTACGCTTGTGTTCTTAGTTAAAATTGCACTTACCATAATTACAAATAATCTGATGAAGGAAAAAGAATATGATATCACTGTTTTTCTGAAACTTGTGAACATAGAGGAAGTAAAAAAATTGGGGAAACCAATGCCATATTGGCTTCAAATTGAATAGCTGATGGGTACAAAAGAATCATTCTTAACAATGCAAGGTTTCAACATAGACAAGGAATATGTAATAAGAATTTTGTTCCTTTTCAAAAGGAAAAGTTGAATTTTTCAACTTAAATTTTGCGATAAATGGCTTATAATGAATCATGTTGTTTACTTCAAGTTGATTATCAAGATTGGTTTTATTTCCATGTTTAATCCCAAAATATCAAATTTATACAAAATAAAATATTAGTTGTGATTGAATGACTGTGCAACAATTGTACCAGAGTTGAAAACCACAAGGAGTTCATGTTAGCCATGTTGTAAAGAATATTTTTGAAACCTTGAATTTCACTTGATCAAGCTACTTGATGGTTTTTTTTTGGATTTTGAAGCTTGTGCATATCAGAAATTCAGCTTCCAAGGTGTTGGCAGTGGGGGTGGTGGATCTCCTGGGGTGTTGTATGCACTTTTCAAATATAACTGGCTTATTTCAGAGTTCTATGGTCATGTTTTCCAAGAACTTTAGTAATAGATAAACCATGGTTGGATATAATTTTCATCCAAGATCAAAGTATAGTCTCCATTTCACAAATTATAATTTGTTTGATTTTATTATGAGCTGTCATTGATTAAACATTGGTTGTAATAAGAAGAATTTCTTGCCTCAGAAATTTCTATAAAAACAATTGGATCTTTTGAATTTTTTTGAAAACTCCTCTGATGTATCATTATACATTGGTGATACATAATAGATAGGCATGGAGATAACATTGGTGCACACCAAGGATACATAGTAGATAGAGGTGGGATAAGTGGGGGATATAGAGAAGTCACCTCCATGGAGGTTCCAACTTTTTTTTCCTGGTGCCTGGGTCTCTAAAGTGAAAACAGGACACAAGGTTTGGGGGGCACTACTGGTTGTATTTCAAGGATCAGTGATACAACTAGTAGAGAAAAGGAGGAAGAGAAAAAGGGAAAGGGAATTGATTATTCATCTTTTATTGTTTATTATTTATTTTTTTAGAGTGCTCTTTGAAATGAAATGAGCTCAACCTGGAAAAGTTGGCTAAGCTGTTCCAGAGACTTTAGAAGTGCAACAGCCTCCTCACACACTAAGGAAACAGTGGAGGGAAAACTGAATTAGTAAACTAATCAACCCTGATTTTTAGACTTATAGTCAAGGTTCTAAAAGGGTGCCCTGTTGAAGAGGTTATCTGGTTCTCTGATTGAAGATGGAGGGAAAAGGGAAGAAGGGAAGGAAGAGGGGAAGAAAGAGAAGGACTACTGTCAGAGAAGCAAGGTTCAAAAAGGGGACTGACTGAAAATACTTGAGGTACTGGGTGAAAGAGGCCTTTTTCTGGTTAGAGTGGTGAACTGTAACTGGGTTGAATCCTTGGTTATCTGATTTGGTGGTTCTGGGTGTCTTGAGGTTGTGTATCCTCCCTGCAATGGAGGATACACCAACTTCAAAAATTTTCAAGGTTTTCTTATGTAATCTTACATGTAGATGTGGTTGGCTGGCCTTGTTTCACTTGCCCAGCCAGTTGTGGTGTAGAATTATTCATTTAATTACTCTATGAAGGAGTTGAGCAATTACAAAGTGTTCAGTGAACACTATGGTCAAAATTTCATGAGAAAACAGAGTTTGAAGTCAGAATGATGATTAAGATTAAGGATAAAAAGATATGAAGCTATTGTTCATTATTTATTGGGAGAAAAGGGAATCAGGTAAGCTTGAGGTCAGCTTTGATGACTCTAAGGCTGACATTCCCTACCACCAAAAAGGTTTCATTTCTGTAAGGAATTAAACCTAGGGTAACATAGATAGCTCTTTTTTCACTCCTGAATTTCCTCAGTAATGTGGAAGCTTCTGGTATATCTTTCTCCATTAGCCATTCATCATGGTCTGCACTCAAGTTTTTATATCTAGCCAGGTACATTTTCACATCCCTCTTGTCAACTCTCAGCCTTTTTCCCCTCATTATCCTCAAAATTACTTTGGTCTGTGGATTCTTATCTACTGGGGAATAACAACTTTTACCTTCTGCCTGAGGGGGAACTTGAGGATCTTTGGGGGTTGGTAAGGCTTCACAAGACTAACCGGAAAAGTAGGGTGTTTCCTGTTGATTCCTCAGTCAAAATGACTTCCACTGCATTCTTATCATGCAAGGCTCTTATAATAAATGATCCAGCAAAGGAATCTCTCATATTCTTTGGTCCTGAAACATTATTGAAATTTGCTGTTGAGACAAGGACTTGGTCTCCTATCTTGAACTCAGGCTGTTTGTGAGTCTTGTCCCATCTGTCTTTGTTGTAAGCAGTGGCGTCTACTATGCATTGTTCTGCATGCTTTCTGGCTTTATCAAAGATCTTAGCATAATTCAGGGATGTGGGATGGATGTCTACTGACTCTTTCTTCAAGAAGTCCTTTGGGAGGTTTGGGATCCCACCTTTTTCTAAGAGAGCTGGTGCTTTGAAATACAAGATAAGGAAGGGGCCTAAGTTGAGCGCCTAGCTGTGCTGAGGAACATAAATGAGTGAAAAAGAATAAAAACAAATAAGCCCTCTTTTGGGCACGGGGCAGAATTCTAACAACCTTCAGTATGCGTTGCCTCAGGATTGTGCCAGCTTCCATGTTTGCAGAAGACCATATATTTTTGAAATTGTTTCCTGACACTAGTCCCTAGCCCAAAAGCCGCCAGATGTTTCATATTCCAACCCTCAGGGACCCCGAAATTCCCAGGGATATCATCCCCCAGGGAACGGGGAATTGTATCTCTTTCTTTCAGCTTCTTCTATCCATTTTATTCTCCTCTTGTTTGGTTTTTTTTTGTCTAACTTAAGGTTATTATCGTTATTTTCTGTTAAAATTCTGCTCCAATGAGCTTCTTGGTCTCATAATCCATGCATGTATATCCTCCAGCTCCCCTCTTGATACCGTTACTAAGTGAGGCTCGCCGCGTTTGCACCTTTTTGCCAAGGAGAACTTCCTGGCGAGCGGAAGAAAATCGAAGTCTACCAAGTAGGTACATGCAAGGTGAACCCGCTGGCTGAACAGGAATCCTCACCCGGGAATCGAAGAGTTTGAAGCTTCTTTCTCCAGCGGATGGGATGGCAGGTGCTTGAACGGAATCACCCCCGACGAGTGGTCTCCTATCACATTGCTCTGGGGTACGGCACTTTTGAGATCATCACCAATCTAGACAATCAACCTCCTTGCGTGGATACTATCTCGCTGAGTGGATACATGAGATGACTGTTCAATTTTGACTCAATGGAGATCATGCAGTCGTTGGGCATGATCTGAGGGCCTGCCACGAGATGGCTGTCAGTTTCCCTATGGATGATCTGGGTAGCTACTGAAGCCGAAGTTCTTCGACTTCGAGAGTTGAGGAACTGATACATAAACTCTCGAGTTTTGCCGGTTCATGCCTTCTTCTTCATCCCATCAATTCAGTCTTTCACCTCCAACAAGAACTTCCAGTCATTCTCTCCTGTCCAGGCCTCCAAACACTCGCTGCCAAAGATTTCAGTCACCCACCAACAACTTTCCCTTTAGCCATGTTTTCTCGAGCTTCCTCCTTGGTCCTTCTTCTCGTTGCCAGTGAGTCTTGTTTTTCTGATGCCAACTCGATGCAAAGAGGCCAACTGATCTTGATTAAAAAACTCAGGTTTTTTGTCCGACGCGCATGCCGTCCCGACAACAGTTCAACCGGCTCTCATGGCGCGTCAAGCGTCCAGTTTTTCCGCAAGCTCATCAGCAAGCTCCTCCATCCAAGTTCAGAGATTCCAGTCCAGCTGGCAGTCGCTGTCTCAGACATTCGCCCAAACTCAATCCGTCTTCCAGCAGCGAGCGGATGTTAGCGTTGCGTACCAATCCGTCCAAAGGCTGTACCAGAGCTACCAATCGACAGTCTCCCAGTACCAATCCTGCAGCCTTTGTAATGGCGGCATGGCTCAGAGTGGATTCCAAGTACGCCTGCATTCCTTCATCTTTGGGCAATCTTCATTTTGAAAAAGACACATTTAGCTGACAGCATCTCTATCCGTTCTAATCATTTTTCTAGACACAATTCGAGCAATCCATAACAACCATGTACAAGTCCTTCCAGTCTATCATCAGTATGGGTCAACAGACCTACGGTTCCCAATGGCAATCACAATTCAGCCGTGCGTTTGGTTTCTTCCTTTGGCAAACGTTTGACACACATCATCACCGTGAGAACAGACACTGACAAACCTCTGAACAACTTCTGCATCCACAGAGGTGTTCCAAAAGATGAGCTCATTTGGAAGCTTCTGTCAGAAGGTTGCTTCCGGCCTTCAGATCGACTTGGGAGTCACCTTGGGCGGACTCGGTCTCAACATCGACTTGTTTGCAAACATCGGAATCAATCTTGGTGGCATCCTTGGTGGATCCAGCGGGGGCTTGCTCAGAAATGTCCTTGGGGGTCGACCAAACGGTGGCTTACTTGGGGGCTTGCTTTGAAGCTAACAGAGTTGACAGCATCCTATCCTCGCGTCTTCGGTATCGTTTCTCTCGTAACCTTCATAGAACATCAATACCATTACTTTTAATATCCTTCCCAAACATTACTGTCGCGCTTTCACACATCATAACTTCCACTATATTGTTACATTCCTTTTTCACGCAAAACCAGAATTACAGGGGCCCAAAAAACCCATAATGATTCGATCTCCTACGTGAGGTAACAGCTGTGTTTCTCTTATACCTCGAATAGGTGACACAAAGCATCGTAATATGGATCCCTGGTCCTACTACTTGTGCAAACTCATCTACTCCGAGACACTCCCTCAATGCATTCTCATTATTGATATAATTGATTCAGTCGTGAAGATTGGCTGCCTTCTTATTGCTGAAAGATAATGTACCCTGGCAAGTCACGATGTACGAGCAGTCAAGGAACCTACTAACAATGGGAGGCGTAAAAGACGTTTATCCTCCTCGTTCGCACTACATGTCGAGGCCATCGACTCAGCTTGGCAGGTCCTAAAAATTGCGCGCCGCGTGCGTCACAAACGTGCCCGAGTAATGGGAAAGACTTCTGGACCCGCATCAAAATCGAATGACCCCTCTGGAATCTTTTAATTCAAGTATCCATCATGTATTGCTTTCATTGTTTCGCCGCTAAAAGAGCCTATCAATAAAAATAAAATTCTTCCATTCTGTTCGAAATGAGTCCAAAAAATAACATCAGAATCTGACAAAATCAAAGAAACACAAGTTAGATAAAGATTATAAACAAAAGAAAAGTAAAACAATGGAACGTAGTAGTATTTAACGTGCTCTTTTCACCACGGAAATCATACCCACGGTTATCATTGGTTGAATCTCCTTCCGGCTGGAAGCTTTAGTAGATTTAATCATAGTAATACCCAGCAGCACTAGAGAGTAGTGACAATGGTGAGCATTGGCTTACCATTCGTAATAATAAAGGGCAAGACATGGCTACCCTTTAATACAAAAAAAAAAAGATGTTCAAAAGAGTTATCTTCAGACAAGGATAAATATTTGAAGCTCAAATACACCACCAAGTGGGAATAGAACTTCTTGGACTAGGCCCTCAAAAATCACGGTTTTCAAAAATCCCTCCTATAATCTAAAACATAAATAATCCCAAATTTGGCAGGATGACTTTTGGCACACAAAGTGTATGCTGTTAGAATCGGAACAACTGAAAGTTTTATTTCATGTTGTAAGTCTGTTATTCACAAAATATGATACGATAATAAATGATCTGTGTATACCTGAAAGCAACTTGGGATAATACCCTTTTCTAATGATGTAAGCTGAGAGTAGAGAAGCGAGACTGAGAAGAGGAATTGTAGGATAACAGTTGAGTGGAGATGGATGGATAGAGAAGAATGAGTGGTGATGTAGTGGAATAAAAGGGATTATCGAGTTCTCTGAGTATTATCGTATGACATGATCAAAAAGAAAGGAATATCTCAGTTTTGCTGTCTTGTCTTTCTTTTTTATTGTTCTTTGATCTTTAAGCTATGACTTACAAAACAGTAACCCGTTTGTGGGTTTTTAACCTCAATGGTTCTGTTCGTTTATGGTCTTTTCTGCACAGTGGTAAAACACTGATTAGCTTTCTTTGTTCTTTCTGTCTGTCTGTTCTGGGAGAAAACTTCCAACTTACTATTGTAATAGTCGTTGTCAGTGATCCTGGATCTGAGGTCTGGGGTCGTTTGTAACGCCTGTCTTGGAGCGAGATTCTGGTTTGTAACCGATCTGCCTAAGTCTGGGAAGAATGATGATTAAGTCATCAGCTCTGTGAACACGTGGTTCTGGACTGCGTATAGGCTTACCTATTCTCGCAGCTAAGTTAGTTTTGGCTAACTTTGATTTCTCACATATGCCAGCTAAATAAAGGATTTTTTTATAGCTCATGTCATTTTTTACCAGCTCACTTTTTCTTGATAGCCCATGGTTTGTTCTGGATCACCCTCTCAATGATAAATTTTTGGACTTGTTTTAAACTCCAGCAGTTTTTTCTATTTGGTTATCCCGACATCAATCATTGTATTTTGGAAATATATATTTTTTCCCTGCTAAAATTCAAATGAACCTACCTTCTTTAAGATTTCAAAGAAACTAAGGATGATATTTCAATCAGAAAAATAGAGACAAACAAAGTAAAAAAAGAAGAAAAATGTACCTAAGGGCAATCACTTGTTTGTGTTGGTGTTTAATCCTGACGTCGGTGAAATGTAACATGTGACAGATTCGAAATTGCATGTATGCATTATCTCAGTGAAATTTTTTTCAGTAAACTCGCGCGGCTCAAGTCAACTGGTGAAGAGGCAAGATCGAGAAGCAACCCATCAAGACAACCGAGTCGACTCAACACGTCAACAATCAACCACAGATTCTTTTTTCCCTTAATCCACCGTCAAGCACCCTAAACGCCAGTTCAGTCCCAACCGTGATGCTAGTATATTTTCTCAGAGTTTGAAGATCCAGGAGGAGTCTGAATAGATTCAAGTGGAGGTACTTGTCGATCCAAAATTACCCTTCTCATCGATTCCTTTTCTCTTCTTCATTCTTGAGTATTGACATTTTTTCTTTCTAAAACTTCTAGGCTTGTGATCTTTTCCTATATTCCTGTTATCTTCTCTCATCTTTGTTAAATACTCAGCGCACTCACTAGGACTAGAACATAAGAAGGTATATAGTAAAAACTCATTCATTTATTTTTTATTATCAATTCTCTTATGCCTTTTATCTTTTTATTAACAACTTCTATTTTTCTTAATCATCTAAAAGTGTTTTTACTACTATTAGTTTTTTAAGTTGAAGCTGCAATAAAGTGATATACCTCAAATTCCTACAGTTTGACGGGTGAGATAAGACAAAAACAGGATAACAGCAGAACGGAAGGAAGAACTAAAAAGGAATGAAATTAATACAAATGAGAGATAAAAAGTAAATGAGTTGAATACATACAGTTGCAAGAGAGATTCAGGAGTTGAGATGATCTTTATTGAGTTTGTCAGGTGTCGAGCAAGTAGGAAGATAGGGCGCGAGTGACTAGATGGTGAGAAGAATGGGGTAGAAGGGAAGTGATGTTGTGTAAGTGTCAGGTGTCGAGTGATAAGAACGCAAGTCACAAGATAAATGGAGGAACAAGTCGATTTAGATGAGACTGGAGATTTGAAGTGAAAGTTGATGTGGTTGATAGAGCAATGGGGTTCCTCAGGAAAAAGGAAGGGAGATGAGAAGATTTGGGAGATTTTATAACTATGTAAGGGGTCTTGGTCGAGCTAGTGGTTTCAGATAAGATTTTGGATAAGCGAGATGTGGTCAAGGCGTGATTGAGACAAATGAGGTAGAGAATGATGAATTTGGAAGATGGGAGATAAAAAAAGAAAAATGAGAGAACTTTATCAAAGGGCTTTGATGTGGTAATTGGCATGGCCGCGACTAGAGGAAGAAAGCGTGTTATTACTTTCAACACCTTCTCCATTTATTCTTGAAACCACCAGGAAAGTTCAAAATGTCACTAGACTACAGGTGATCTCAGCCCAAGTCCAACTCCTTGCTTGTCATGTGAAAATTCAGTTGGTTGTTACAGCCCCCTACAGGACAAAAATAAGCTATTTTTATCAAGTGGTGGTAGAGCCAGAATAATCACAAAGCTACAGCCATTTGTGCTCAATGTCACCTGAAACCTAGTGACAACTGATTTTTCCTGGTGAATTAATTCTTATTGTTCAGTTTATCTATATTTGTGTCATTTCATTATTATCAACATATACCCAATTAAGGCCATCTCCACCGCGTGGAGCTATCCGGGTTGCTAAATCGACTGTGCCGGTGCTCCTCGCCGGAGTCATAGCAACCCAAGGCTGGGTTTCTACACACCGCAAGCTACGATATATTGCATCTTGAGGTGGTGAAAGGCTTTGGGTGTGCCCGGTTGTGTGTGGTTTAAAGTGACCGGGGGGGGAGGGGCCAGATATCACACTTTTTTGCTGTGTGATACCTGGCCAGTGGGTTGCTATTGAGTTGCTATAGGAGTGCCAGATGTGGCACTCCTGTAGCAACGCAGTTATGGGTTTCTGGGGTATAGCAACCCCGGTGGAGTTGCTATATTGGGTTTTTTTTTTTTTTTTTTTTTTTTTTTTTAGTGCTTATTGATTTAACATTGCGCACTCAAGTGAATACTAATTATGTATATACATGCGATGATGTTTTTACTAAAATTTACATGATTGAATAATGTGAATTTATTTTTATCTTTGAATAATGAAGTTTTTAGTTCTTAGTTTTTTTTTTTTTTTTAAAAAAGAAAGAAAAGAAAAAGAAAAAAGGGAAAAATAGACCACTATAACAAAAAATTTCCATCTCTTTTATCAAGTCTGAATTTACTCAGAAACCAGTTTCTATCAACTTCTGACATGACTGTGCCCCAAACAGTTCATGCTATGTGGTTCCTCAAGCCACATATCCTAGTGATTTAAGCGGGCAGAAGTCGACTGAACCCAATCCCTAAATAGATCCAGCCCAATCTGACCCCCGCATAAATTTTTAGTTTTGAAACAAAAATGATTTTCTTCATCTTCTTCATCTTCTTCTTCTTGTTTTTTTTTTTTTTTTTAAAATAAAAAATAAAAATAAACTATAATCTGTAAGTATTTTTTCTTGGTTAATAAAAATAAAAAGTTTATCAATTCTTCTGATCTTCTTCTTCAATATAGACTTTGATATTCCTAAACCGTTTTGTTTCAACAACAAATTTCGAGAGTAATTCAAACGTAGATGGATTATCAAGTAAGTCTTTCATTGAATTCGGATTGATCTTGATCTTCTTATTGATTAATCTTGTTCTAAATGTTCTTCTTTGATCTTTATCTTGATATTTCGTACATGATATAAGAAAATGTTTAGCCGTTTCTGGAACTCGACAAAAATCACAATTCAGCGAATTTGTTTTATTGATATCAAATAGAAAATTGTTTAAAGGGGAATGGCCCGATTGTAACTGGTGAATGGTCGAACTGCAACCTCTTTCAAGTTTGTTTAGCGATTCAAATATTTTTATTGGTGTATTGGTAAGCTTGACGTGATTTTGAATTATTGGACTTCTTCTTTTAACAAAAGGGAAATTTGATTGAATTACTTGTTGAATATTTGATAACAATCTAGGTTGCTGGTTCAAATTGAAAAGTCGATTACCCTCGGTGGCTTCTTTAGCTAATTGATCGACTTTTTTGTTTTCTGGAATACCGACGTGAGCTGGACACCATAACAAAGAAATCAAAACCCCCCACAACCTCAAAGATTCCATCTTATTGAAAATTTGCATAAAAATATATTGGTTAGCTTGTGGTTGAGGTGGATTGGAAATAATTAGAAGGGCTGCCTGATTGTCGGAATAAATATTAATTTGGTTAGTAAAAGGTAAATCATTTTTCAAAAACTCGTTTTTAATTATATCAAGTCCTATATTGATGGCTTGAATTTCTGCTTTGTAGGCCAATGCTTTATCTGACTCATTAATTCGGCATGCAAAAGAAACCAAATTATTTAGAAGGGCCGCCGAGGCCAATCCTTTATTAGGTATGTTAGATCCATCTGTGAAAAGTAATATTTCATTTTTCTCTTTTTTGTCACGAATCTGATCAGTAACCACTTGCTTAATCAAATCTTTTTTAATACCAATGTTTTGTACTTTGATAAAAAAATGAGACCACGGCTGCACGTTGTGATGTTGAATTAATTCAATCTTATCGAACTTGTATGCTGGAATTAGATGTTTATTGAGGATATTATGTATTGACGACAGGTGTGTAGAAGGTTGATTGTTGAGTTCGTTGACTATTAACCTTTTAATCGGATGATCGTCTGTTGCTGCTGATTTTTACACACATAAAAGTGGTTTTTCCTTTTCAAAGTATTGAAAATTTTTATTAGTGGTGAGTCCCTTTTGAGGAATTTGCATGGTGTTGTTTTAAACACTCCTAAAATAATTCTTATCGCCTTATTATTAATTTTATTAATTATTTTTTTAACTGTTGCCTCGTTTCTTTTTGAAGCCCAAACACAACTACCATATAGAATTCTTGATTGAAGGACGCTCATTATCAAATTCCTGGATTGTTGTAATCCCAAGCCGTACAAACATCTTGAAATTCTAATAAGTTGATTCGTTGTATTTTCACCACATTTTTCGACTTTTTGTAGATGAAGGTTGAATGATAGTCGAGAATCAAGGATAACACCGAGATATTTTATTGAATCCAACTTGTTCATGCTGACATCGCCTAATTTAAGTGAACAAACATTTATCGATCTGTGAGTAAAAACCATAAATTTGGCCTTTTTTTTGTCGAAAATAGCGTTGTGTTTTCTTCCCCATTCTAACGATTGATTCCCTTCTTTTTCAAGTATTGAAATTGAGGCTATATCGGGGTTGGGTTGCTATATTTAGCATAGCAACCCGGTTTAGCAACCCCGGTGGAGACGCCCTTAGTGGCGCAGCACCAAATCCTAGTATGCAGCTTGGGCGCGCCGCGCTTTCCATTTGCGCGCACTCGCTGACGGTCAACCCTAGTTGTGGTTGACACTTCAATTCCCACGACCAACGTTAACAGCGAACGTCGATCAACAGCGGTCAACAGGGAGAACACCATAGACACACCATCCCCATCCCCTTCATCATCTTCAATCGAACAAAAGATGGTTGCCAACGGAAGGGAAGTCGACCATTTCACCGACGATGACGAGTCCGATCTCGAAATCGATTACACGGACATTGAGGAACGATTCCAGCCTAAGTTCCAAGACACGTTCGATAACCTCATCGTCGTCGAAGGCGCACCCGTCGTCGATGAATCAAAACGGAGTAGATTGGTCAAAGCTATTATTTCCACTTTTGCCAAAAAAGATCTTAAGATTTCGGAAAACAAAATTGAAATGCCTCTGGATGCTAATAACCAGAGTAAAGGGTCAGTGCTGGTACATCGCTAGGAGTACACGTAGAGGCAGGAAGATTGAATTTATTTTTATTACGTCTGAACAGATACCTTTTTATCGAGCTCAACAGTCCTCAAGACGCCGATCGGGCCGTCCGAAACCTGCATGACTACCCATTCGACAAGAAGCATCGATTTACGGTGATCAAGTTTACCGAAGTCGAACGATTCGCCCATGTGCCCGAAAACTTCGCCCCCCCGGTATTGGAAGAATATAAGCCCCGAAGTCATTTGAAGAACTGGCTAGCCGATCCACAGGGTCGGGACCAGATGATCATCTATCAAGGCGATGACGTCAAGGTTGCCTGGCATGGGCGAAACGGAGCTCCTGACGTTGCTCACAAACGAACTGTAGGTTTCATTTGCTTGATTCATTTATTCACCGATCACCTTGGCTTCCGTTTGACTAGTCTAATATCACTGCCTGGCTTAACCTCAATGTTTTCCTTTTTTTCCCGATCACCTCATTTCCCATTAGAAATGGACTGATGCCTACTGTGCCTGGTCTCCAGATGGTACAATGCTAGCCACGATTCACAACCAGGGAGTTGCCCTCTGGGGTGGAGCCACCTTCGACCGAATCCATCGACTCTACCATCCCAAGGTGAAACTGATCGACTTCTCACCAATGGAGAATTATCTCGTCACCTGGTCGGATCAGCCCATCGAACTTTCGACTGACCCTCAAGGGCCTCAGATCTTCTCGGAAGATGATGAAGGGAATAGTATTGCAGTCTGGGACGTCGTCACTGGCAAGCTGTTACGAACGTTTCCAGTACTCACTCCTTCATCCGAAGAAGAGGGCGGGGCGCGAATCAAATTCCAATGGCCAATGTTCAAGTGGAGTGGGGACGATCGCTATCTAGCTCGGGTAACACCGGGACAGGCCATCAGCGTCTATGAAACACCTGGGATGGGCTTACTCGACAAAAAGAGTATCAAGATCGAGGGTGTTGTTGATTTCGAATGGCGTCCCTTAAACGAAAACGAGCGTGATTCTATCTTGGAAGCTCGACAGTTGCTTCCAAGCGTCTCGTTCGACGAGCCCAGCTCGGACTCGAAGACAAAGAAGAACGCTGAAAGATCAAATATGTTGGCTTTCTGGACTCCTGAAGTGGCCAACCAGCCTGCCAGAGTTTCTCTAATGAGCATACCATCCCGCGATACCTTACGTTCTAAGAATCTATTCAATGTTCATGATGTAAGTATGAATTCGATTCGTAAACTTTCTTTGTGATCTCAGACATTGGCTAATCGGAAAGAACCCGACCCCCAGGCCAAGATACACTGGCAATCCAACGGTGATTACGTCTGCGTAAAAGTTGATAGACACACCAAGACGAAAAAGACCACCTACTGCAACCTTGAATTGTTCCGGGTTCGAGACAAATCTTTCCCCGTTGATGTGATTGAAATCAAAGGTATCCCCTTGGCCATGTTGAATATATTTATCTCTTCGTTCACCAACAAACTAAGACTTTGGTGTTACCTTCTAGATACCGTCACCGCTTTTGCTTGGGAACCAAAGGGAAATCGATTCATTTTGATCACTAGCAATGATCCTAACTTGTCTCAAGGTCCCACCCCAGGAACCACGATTAAGACGAATGTACACTTTTATGGAATGGACGTTAAGAAAGGAGATTTCCGTCTATTCAGTACGTTCAACAGTCTCTCATCCCTTATCCCCGATCAATCGACCTGATTCTTGGACCATTCGATTGTTAAAGAATCCTACGATGGCAAGACATGTAACTCGGTTCACTGGTCTCCCAAAGGCAGACACGTCGTAACTGCCACCCTCGGTTCTAGCTCAAAATGTGATCTCGAGTTTTGGGATACCGATCTAGATGAGAGCGAAAAGGATCTCGGTTCCGGGATCTCTCTCCTCTCCTCTGTTGAACATTATGGCATGACTGAACTGGAATGGGATCCGAGTGGCAGATATCTGGCCAGCATCGGAAGCATGTGGCTCAGTTCAGTATGTCTTCCTCTTTTTTGATTCCTCTTGCGGTGATTTGAGGTTTTGATTTCTTTTGTCCCTCTATGTATGTACAGCTTGAAAGTGGATACGTCATCTGGGACTTTAAGGGAGAACTGATGCACAAGGTGACACTGGAAAGATTCAAGCAATTGCTATGGAGGCCACGCCCCCGGTCGTTATTGAGCAAAGAGACGCAACGGAAGATAAGGAAGAACTTGCGAGAGTACAGTAAGCAGTTCGAGGAGGAAGACCAACTGGAAGCTAGCAATGTCAGTGCAGAGCTGGTCGCCCATCGACGAAGATTACTAGACGAATGGGACTCTTGGAGACGTCGCTCCAAACAAGAGGTCGCTACCGAGGCCAGTAGAATCGGCAAACTTCCTGCCGCTCAGAGAACTGCCGATCCCACCGAATCAGAACAAATTGAAGACTGGATTGAGGAGGTCATTGAAGAGACTGAGAATGTGATTTGATCACCTCCCCATCTTTATCTGTTGTCCCTTCTTCAATCAACACTTGATAACCAAATCAAATAGACTTAGATCGACTTGAGTTGCATTTTTTTTCTTCTCAATTTGTATGTTCTTTCCCTTGATCTTTATATCACAATTGCTTGTTTTCGCTGTCTATGATTGTCTTGTTTGTTTGAAGAAGTCATCTTTTTTTTTGGCTCTTAAACTGGAGATCCAAAACAAGAAAAGAGATAAATCGATCGATTCGTAGACTATATAGCAAGAAATTTGACTTTCATTCATTAAGATAATACTTGTCTCATTTTTTTGTTTTTGTTTTTTTCAACTTGAACTCATATTCTCAATGGGATAGCTCCATGTTTTTTTACCAACGAATAAAACGTAATGAAATCCACTTGAGACCCAATTCTGAAAATATTCATAAGAGTTTACATGGCATCAATCAAGCCAAAATCAAGTAGATAAAGTGTCCATTGCATAAATTAACTGCTGGGACAAGTCTGGTCGTTGGGGTCCGAGTTGCAAACCTCATTGGTCAAACTATGCACTGACCAACATAGGTTAGTACTGCCCTAACATCCTTAATCGTAGTTATAGTTGTTTGACATACATAGAGCTAGGCAATGTTTGTCAAACCTGTGCAGTGAATTCTAGGAACTGGGGGGATGCTTTGGTTCAACCAATTTTATTAATGGTGCCATGGATTCTGTAGGTTGAAGTTGATCATTGTATCCAATAAACATTGCCCAGGTTTCCTTTCGGTAGAAGGTTTACTTTGGATCTAGATTTTTCAGCAAGTATGAGACATGAAAAGAGTACCCTTGGAGAAGACTTAAAACCAATCCATTCCGCCCGGTAGTCACATACCCTATGGGAAAGGGCCGTAGGGTCGCCTCCTGGCGCTGGTGTGCATTGGTCAGCTTGGTGTCTAGACAATCTACTATGTTGCCGCCAAATCATATACGCGGGTTAATTTGCCGCCTGTGCTGCATGGGCTCAGTCCACGAGGCTCCAATCATAACTCCTCCTCGCCGAGGAGGGCTTCCCAGAGAGCGAAGGAAAACTCATGCCTACATGCAAGATGAACCCGCTGGCTGAGCGGGGATCCTCCCCGGATTGCAAGCGGTAGGCGAAGCTAGCAACATTAATAACAAGACAAATCCATAAAATGTCACTCCTCGCTACATAATGAAGCCCAATTATGGCGCGAATTGAAAATATCCACAACATTTCCGCGTTTGGAACACTAGCCCTAGTAACCAAAGTATGTTACTAAGAATTCGTAATCCATCAACAATGATAATCCAGGGATAATCAAGTTATTCCCAAAACATACACAAAGCTGGTCATCAAAGATGGTCATCATAGATCCGCATGCATTACCCGCGAGAGGACCACCTTGGGTAAGCACACCCACACCATGCGCAAGGGCCCCAAAAATGACAAGACGGCCGTTCCCCAGACCGGCTCAAAAAATATAAAACTTGGCCCTTGCTGTGGTGGCCATTTACAACTCACCTAATCATCTCCTCAACTTCCAATTCTCCTTAACTCCAAACCACTTCTTCACGACACCGGCTGTCTTTCCTGCTTCCTTATCAAACTTGTCCTCCACATTCCCTCGAGATACATATACTACATTTTTAATATTTAGCCTTTCGAACCCCGTCGCTTCAGTCCTTGACATATAATCAATCTTCAGACATTTAAGTCTGAAGATAGCTATTCAAAGCCCATTGCACCCGCCCTTAAAGTTTGCCTACATAAACACATATCCACTATCATATCCAGTTTTTGCACCCCAAACCTAGAACTCACTATCTTATCTTAGCACCCCAAACCTAACAAATACCTATCGGCCAAACTCAATACGCAATTTCATTTCACCTCCTAACCCCAACAACACCCCACTCCGATCCATCCCCTTCCTCAAATACCCCCAGCTTCTACCTCTACACTCGTAGCCGGCTCTCCTCATCATGATGACATACCACTCCAATCCACCCCCTGCCCCAATTTCCCCCTGCCTCCACCCAAGCATCGCACCATCCTCACTCATCATGCAATACAACTCCAATCCACCCCCTCCCCCAATTTCCCCCCGCTTCCACCCATGCATCGCACCATCCTCACTCGTCATGACATACCACTCCAATCCGCCCCCTCCCCCAATTTCCCCCCGCTTCCATCCCAGAATCACACCTCCTGCCGGCTATAACCCTCAGCAGATAGAGTATCCTTCACTATTTCCCGTCATCCCGCCCGGCGAACCACAAATCATTCCCGCTAAATCAATTCCCATTTATCCACTTATTTCCGATATCTACACTACAGTCCCCCTTCCTTTCACCGAACATCTAACTGATCCCAGCATCCCGACTGTCAACCTGGACAAGTCTTTGAATCTTGTACGACGACTCGGCGGAACACCTCCTTCCTTTCCAACCAATCCGCACCGATTTACTATCCCAGGCGCCTCCCGCAGCAGCGCCATGGCCTTTGTTACGGCCATGCAGGCCACTGTTCAATGGACCTCCCATCGATCAAGGACAAATTCTGCCCTTGGACCGAACAGTATCAACAAATCACCCAAGCGACTTGGGCGCCCTTCTGTCTTTCACTTCAAGCTGGAATATACTTGCCCCCGCCAACGCCAATACACCCCGGTAGCTAACTCCCGCAAACGCCGTCGTCCAACCATGAAGTGCTCCTGCCTCGCCCGTTTCAGTATCCAGCACCACAAGGAATCCAACTCCCTGCGCGTGGAGTGGTTTTGGGTCCACAATCACAATCCGTACTCGTATGGCGACATGGTGATCTGTCGGACTCCTAACATGGTGGACGAGTGGCTCACGAACAAGGTAACGTCCGGCCTTGGATGGAAGGCGATTCAGCAATTGCTAACCCCCCCGCGAATAGCTCAAGTATGTTGGTTTTTTTGCTTATCGGTCCCAACGTGCCCTTTGCACCCCCGCTGACATTGAATTACATCTTCCCCAGGCAGACCACAAACTTCTCATCCCGGAAGCTCACAAGATCAATTACGACCGAGTCCGATATCTGATCCGGACGCGCGTGCAGACCCTGGCCAAGCGGGACACTGACCCGTTCGAGTCTCTTCGTCTCTGGGGTCAGTCACTTGCCAACAGGGGATGGCATGTATATGCACCGGCCGTAGAAGATTCCCCAGACTTTCTCTACGCATTCCAATCTCCCTGGCAAAGGGAACTCATGCGAACGTATGGACAATCGGTCCTGATGATAGACGCCACACACAATACGGTCTCCAATCTGTTCCTTTCGCACGGTCTCAAGGTTAGCTTCTACACAATTATGGTCCGCAATCACCTCGTCGGAAAAGGAACTCCGGTTTGTTGGGCATTTGCTGGCTCGGCGGCTGCGTAAGTGCATCTTATCACTTGTCTCTATTATCCAAATGTCGCACTGACCCATCTTACCTTTGACACATCCACAGCAAGCCAATCCAGCTTCTGCTGACGTGGACACGAGCGGCGGGAGACATTACTCCACACGTAATCATGTCCGACTGCGCCCTGGCAATTCGAAACGCCGTGGCAAACACATACCATGACCTAGCAGACAGGGCACCAAAGCACCTGTGGTGCTGGTTCCACGTCATGAAGGCATTCAAGACTCAAGCAGCATTGTATTTACATAAACGATCGACGGAGGCCATCAAGACATTCCATTCCATACTATACTCCAATCAAGACCCGCACCACCGCCTCATAAATCAAATTCGACTTTGGGGCTCTACCAATCCCGAATTCGCACGATATGTACAAGCGCAATGGGCGCCCAATATCGTTCATTGGGCCCAATACTACCGCACCGTAAGTTGATAGCCTCCCTATTAATCCACTATTCCTATAGCTGACACATCGCGCACCCAGACCGCTCACCAGGGGATCAACACCAACAACTACACGGAAGCATGGCACCGGGTGTTGAAGTCCCAGTTTATCCCCCCGCCTCAAAGACGCCGTATAGACGAAGTGGTACAGATTCTCGTCGATGAGGCTGAGCCTCATTACCGATCCGTCGCCGACAGAGTGGATGGGGGCTTCCTCCACCAGACGTACAACAAGCAGCAGGCGGCCTCCCAGCGCTTGGGGGCCAGTTATACTCGTGCCGCCCTTGCTGCACTGGGGGTACATATATTCAAATACCCGACACATGTAAGTTGCCTTTTCATCCAGGTGTCATGAGCTGTTCGTGCTGATGACCTATCATTTCTCATCTGCAGTACATAATTGGGTCTTTCACCCGACCATCCGAAAGATCGTACAGAGTAACCGTAACCGATCCCGGAGGTAACATCAAAGGCCGAATAACAAGCTGTACATGTGCTATGTACCTGCGCCATGGCAGTGGCTGCAAGCACATGTACTACCTGGCGAGTCAGACCTCGCGCAATGTCGTTGAAGACGTTGTGTGGCCCAACGTCACTGGACGCATCGACTTCCAAACGATTTTCTCGAACGAGTTGCCCAGCTCCATTGGCACAGCGGTAGATACAATTCTTTCCCCGGAGACCCCAAACCGTGTCATCTGGGTTGCCCCCGGGGGAGCGGTCTCTCCGGCGTCCTTGTTTGCACGGGTCCAGCCGGCTTCCGCCTCGCTGGTCGCGGCACGCACAGACAGATTCACCCCTGCCCCTGCCCCAGTCTCACTTACTCGTTCCAACTCGCAGGTCGACGAGCTTGGATTCACCCGCGAGCCCGGCAATTTCGGAGTGGATCCTCGCGTTCGGACGCTCTACAGGTCAGCCAAATCCACCTTAGACAGGTGTTTCCAAGCACTTAAGAAGGCCGGCGATCGCCGGAAAATGGTCAGCGTCATCTCCGCTGCGTCAATGGAGCAGTTCAAGAACTTAGCTTTAGCCATTGGTCGGTCGGTCGAGAGACATTGCCCGGGTGTTCGGAAGTCCACTCTTGTGGACTTGGTCTGCACGGGCGACCCGCGCAACATGACCCAATCCGAGTTAGCTGCCATGCTGAAAGACCTGCAGGAAGTCGGATTCTCGGGCATGAAGAGGGCCTCCGTACTACTTACGAATCGCCGACTGGAGGCGGATTTTTTGGCGGAGGCAACGTCTTCTAGCATGGGGCAGTTCCGGGAGACGTGCTTTGCACTGGCTGGTATTCTTGAGGAGGGGGGGATCTTGGCGGTTAGAACTCAAATTCGCTGACTTGGGGGGAACGTATGGAGTGGATGATGGGAATGATATAGGTGGTTGGTGGTTTATATGATGGGGTCTGAATCACCACATGGGTGTTCAAACCAAGTACTTGTAAACGCTGTATACCTCACCTCTTGTCGTTGTTTCCCAATATGCCAATCTTGATCTTTTTTTACTTCCTTGACTACTAGTCTCACTTACATACATGTAGTTATAGTGCTTCACTTAGTAACACACGATTGATTTCTCGTAATGCATGATCATCCTTCTCGATGGAGGGATGATCATTACTTATTGTGGGCAGTTTCAGCCACGCCAATTATGGGCTGCTCATTGGCAACACGCGTATTTCCCCGGTTTTGGTGATAGTCATTCCCAATGCGGTCCCTCACAGACCATCTGCTGACCTGGGAAACCACCAGATATTCCCAAGTTAGGTCCTCACAAGGAGAACCTATAACTGTTTAAGAACCTCTGAGGAGGTCAGTTTATCGGGCAGCTACTCAGACATTAATATTTTCTCCAGAGCTGGTCCTTTTCTGAACTTCAATTAATCTACTTTCCAGTCGCACTACTTTTAATTTCTTTTTATTTACTCATTCTCTGGCTGGGCTGTTTTCCCTTTATTATTCCAAGAACTATCTCTTATTAATATTTTACTTTATCAACTACCATGAAACAAACTGCCAGCCATCTTGACCACGACAAATACCCATTAGTAGGCGATATATATGACATAGTGCCATTTCCTTTGACACAGAATTTTCTGGCGTGCATGAATCTTTCAACAGAAAGACCGTAGGTAACCATCCCATAAATGCATAAATAATTTGGTTACAGCATGATCCATCACAACAGTGTGATGCGGTAACAAAGATCAAAGAATGTGGATTGCTATTTCAGGGTACATCTTGAGATGAGCCCAATGCAACTGCTGGTCACAACCGTAGCATGCAAACAATGTTGCGGCAGCATGAGCACACCAGGGAATAACAACAGTTAAAAGCCAGTTCACCTTGCCTGATTCTCCTGCCACATTGCTTGGTGTCTATTCATTGCTTTCTCAATCGCCGGTAGGGCACACACTCATCGAATTTGTACTTGGGCTGCCAATACCCCTCCATCCCCCAGCTTCCCCACCAGCTCATAGCACCTCTCCCGAAATAAGATCATGACAACAACTGGGCAGGTAAGACAAAACCTTTGCTTGTTCTTCAAGTTTTCCAGGAGAGAATTTGCTCTCTTCACTGCCGACCATCCGACTGCCAGCATCTCAGTGATAAGCAAATCCATCTCTGTCTGATTCATCTCGCGAGCATCTTTCACTGCCGAGAAGGTAGTTGATTTGGTCCGTATTTCGCCCAGACACTGAAGCTCAAGCATCTCGCATATAGTATGTGCGAGATCCTTGAAATGCTCGGCGGCCTTGACCGACATTGTTGCACTTAACTGCCGCCTCTCCCTGACCCTCAACAGCGACTTAAAAGCCCTCTGCAAAGCAGTCAGACCGCTTCTGAATGATCTAAGGTTTCCAAATTCACAAGCACCCTTGGCCAACTCGACTTCGCTAGATTCGTTGTTTTGAGACGGCCCAGATTGTGTGAGAATCCAGCTAAAAGGGGCTTGCTCCATGCAAATGCAAAAGAAAACAAATTAGCTGCAAGAATTGGTGAGAACCATTCCGCAGTCCCAGACGTAGACAACAAGGCTGATGAATATTATTCTCATGCTCAAGATTTAGGCAGATCGACGAACTTGCTTTCTCAACTCGCTAAGACCCAGCCACCTAAAAACGGTCCAATCCTTCTAAGAAGAATCACGTTCGACTCCATCACTGGTAAGTCGTTTGTTTTCTGCAGACAACTTAGAAACAGACAAGAACTGAAACTGATGTTTATAATTAAACATTATGTAGACAACAGCTCAATAGACCAGAACAGTGATTGCGTGGAAACACCTAG
The DNA here is from genome assembly GCA_007896445.1 of Puccinia hordei. NCBI lineage: Eukaryota > Fungi > Basidiomycota > Pucciniomycetes > Pucciniales > Pucciniaceae > Puccinia > Puccinia hordei. The sequence continues at coordinate 248,344 of RDRW01000064.1, read as the reverse complement.
AACAGATTAATCGCTGTAAGTAGCTATCTTAACAGATAGACTATCAGATTATAAGACTCCATGCAGCAAAGACGTTGACAAAATACTTGTTAATCGTTTAGATCCATTTCTTCCTATCTCACTTTATCGGCACGAATATCTTTCCAGTTATCATCAAACTCCATACAAACAGAACTCCCTTCCAATACTTGACAACTTGCCTGTTCCAGTTTCCTTTCTTACTCTATCTCTTTCTCTCCATCTTTATTCTCTAAGAAAAACCTACAGTCGAGTTGCTCTTAGGTAAATGTCTCAACATTTTACTATAGTTATTTCTGATAAGATAATCATCTAATTATGAAATAAAAACTCTTAGTTGTTTCAACTCTTTTAGATTGTTGGGACACTTGAGGTTCAGCATGGCATGTGTATGTCCTGTCGAAGTTGATCGGTTCCTTTGATTTGGTAAGTTGAGGGTGTGCTGTTAAGAACTCAATCTCATCATCTGAATCCAAGCGGGAATGTTTGTTGACATGTGAGTAAGGCGAAATTGGTCGCCCGCATTGCTTGCCTAGTTGCAGGTGTGCAGCAGTGATGATCTCTATGTCGTCATCCAAATGCTCGCAAGAGCGTTTTGCTGGATGGGTGCTGGCTACAACATGGAGATGAGGTGAACGGGGACGTCCACCATGATGGTTGATGCATTCGATTCTGAGGTTTGACTCAACTGAGTCCAGTTGCAGGGTAGTTGACCCACCTACAAGGTAATCACCAGTCATGGTGGCGGGCCTGATGACTACACGTTCAACAATCAGGCGCTTTGAATACCGTGCCAGATAGAACATGTGCTTGCAAGCACTGCCATGTCTTTCAAAGGAGCAGCAGCTGCAGTCGGTGACCCTGCCTTTGAGGCCACCTCCAGGATCATCAAAGGCAACACGGTAAGTTATGGTTGTAGGGTTTGTAAAGGAGCTGATTAAATACTATAAGTCAAAATATGTAGTCATCAGTCGTTTAATAGCCATCAGGAAGGAAGTGAATGACCACTCACATGTCCAGGGAACACGTGAATCTGCACTCCTAGGATGTGTAATGCCTGATCAGTGTACCCATCTGCAAGTCGCTTGGATACCCTTTGAAAATGACTCCATTGTTGCTCCTGGTGTCCCTCCTGAACTCGGGCATGCTCGTTGGGGAGTGTCGGCTCCGCCTGGTCAACAAGTATATGTATTACCTCATCTATTCGCCGTTTGTCGGGAGGGGGTATATACCTAGACTTGAGCACCCGGTGCCAAGCTTTGGTGTAGTTGTTGGTGTTGATTCCCTGGTAGGCATGGTTCTGGTATGAAGAATTGTGTTTGTCAGGATGATAGCTACATAGGCATTATATGTAGTTTCTGTTGATTTTACATACCCAAAAGAATGCTGCCCAATGGACCAAGTGTTTTCCCCACTGACCAGTGACATAAGTCACAAATTCTGGCTTGATGTGTTTCCACTTGGCCAAAAACTTGATCAGTGGCACTGACGGATCCGAGTGTGCATAGAGAATTTTTGTAAATTCTGCTGTTGCTTTGGCTGCAAGTTTGTGCAAGTAATTTCTTGCCTGTCCTTTAAAAGCCTTCAGGACATGGAACCAGCACCAGAGGTGCCTCGGTGCCAATTCTTGCAGGTCCTGATACACATGTAGTATTGCCTGTTGGATAGCAAGAGCACAGTCGCTCATGATGGTCTGTGGGACAAGACCGGTGGAGTTTCGCAGCCATCTGAGCAGCCATTCTACCGGTTCACTAAGATTTTCAGAGGATGAAAGCATGTTAGTGAACCGGTAGAATGGATTGGAGGATGATTTTGTAACTCACATGGCGGCTGAGCTGGTGAAAGCCCAACATACCGGAAGGCCTTTCCCCACAACTGCATTGCGGACAAGAACGGTGTAAAGACTAATTTTTCTTCCACCCAAGAGGAAAAAATTTGACACTGTGTTATGTGTACTGTCAATGAGGATGACACTTGGGCCGTATGTCATCATCATCTCCCTCTGCCATGGAGATTGGAGCACCATGAGGAAATCACCCGAGTCGATGAGATGTGGTGTGTATGTAAACCATCCTTGACTGTTCAGGTGTGTAGTCCACATCTTGAGTGATGTGAAGACATTAGGATCTCTCCGGGCCAATACTTTGGTGTGAGTACCAATCAAATACCGGACATGGTCGTACTTTATTTTTCGGCCTTCAGGCTTGATCCTGTGCCGGTCGTCCTACATAACATAATTGAATGAATTAGCAACTCTTATCGCAGCAATTTTTCAAGTGAGGCATGCAAAAACCAGAGTGTATCTTACAGGCAAAATACTTGGTGCATTAAGAAGCCGATGGATGTCCTTCCACTTGAGTCCAGCAAGTACCTTGTCTGTAAGCCACCGTTCAACAACAATAGGGAGCGGCACATCCTCATGTCTTTGACTGAATACGGATCATGGTTGTGCTGCCAGAACCACTCAACGCGTAAGGTATATGTAGCTGCATGGTGCATAATCCAGAATCTGGCCTGGCAGTTGCACTTGATTGAGGGGTTGTTGTGCTTCCGAGAGTTGATAAGGGCATGATGGATACCTCGGCGAGGGCAACTGTAGTCCAACCGGTGTGGAAATAAAGACGACCTCGGTAACAGAAATGGTAGGTTGCCCTTCTTCCTGGTTGGTTCTGGTGGTTCTTTGATTTCCTCTGCGGGATAAACACTGTCAGCGGATAGTCAACTGGTTTCCCTGCAACACCTTATACTCAGCAAGGGGACTGTTCCTCTTGCGTTTGTTTTCCTGATGATGCCCTACGCAGTTCCGCTTGTCCGCACACGCTGAATAATCGCTGAGAGAACTCTAAACAATGAGGTTTTCTTATATACGCTGTAGTTGATAGCTATCTACTAAGATGATAAGATAAGATAAGATCCCGCAGCCCTGGTACAACCCTCTATTTATACAACAGTCCCCCCGATCATGTCCCGCATTCCCCGGTACTGTCCCTGGAGCCCTACTTGCCTGTCTCCTTGATCCCGCATCACACCGCAGCCTGTCCCCGACTACTATACCCCGTTGACCCCCGCAGCCGTCTGTCGCTCCCCTGCACACGACTCCGCTTCTTCTGCCCCCGCTCCGCTTGCGGCCTGGCGCCCCTAACCCCGTGGTTCCGCCCGGTCCATTACGTCGCGCATACTGAAGCGGCCTTCGTCCGCTCGACCAATCGCCCGCGCCAACTATAGAATGTCACATGCTGCGCCCCGTGCTTTTCCCCGCGGAATGTCCAATGACATTTGGTAGGTACCCCCTTACCTCAGCCTCAGTCTGCCGCTGAGCCCGCGGCTGCGGGCTCAGCTTCAGTGCTGCACCTCTGGTATATAAGTTCTCCCACACCAGAAGTGATATTCAGCTGGACGTCCATTTCGCTTGCTGGATCCAATGGGAGGTATGGCATTTCGACAGACCCTTTGTTGGTTCCATCTTACTGTAGCTTGCATGGCATTAACAAAGGTTAGAGCATCTTTTTGAGAGTTCCCAGGAATGGTGAAGCAATGGGGGTTTGAGGGGAAAGTTGGAGGTAATCTGTCGAGTCGCCGGACCATTCTCAAGTTATTTAAGGGTAGCCGAGACCCTGGGGATACTGGAAGTTCTTCTGTGAAAGGAAGTGGTACAAATGAGAAGATAATTTCTACAAAGGGGTACTGGTTGGAGTGAGTTGGTGGGGGTCCAATCTCAGTTATTATTTCTTCAACACTAGGCAAAGGAGCATTATTCATGTTTAATTCAAGTGAGATGGACTCTGTTTCAAGAAAAATTGGAGGGAGGTTTAGGTTGGGAAATAAACTATAGATATAGAGCTCAGTCAAAATGGAAGCTTTGACAGGTTAATTGAGTTATTAAAAAGGTAAGTGGAAGATGGCTCCGGGCCGTTTGGACTGCAAGGGAAAATGGGATGAGTGGTTACTAAAATGTAGAGTAACTGCTGATTTTATAGCTGCGACGGTGCCAACAGCCTCCTCTCGTGTTAACCCCACTTGTCAAGTTGTGATGACTCTATACAGTCTCACACACTGACCATTTTTGCGTGCAATGGTCAGAACTCAGGAGTTCTGGTGGTGACTGTCTGCTTTGGGATGCTCACCCTCACCATGGTGAATCTCTTACTAATTCACCCAAATTGGAAAGAGCATAACTCCTGGTTACCCAGGTGAATCAACCCAGTTGGGAGTTATTGAGGAATTTTTCAAGGGGCGAATTTTCTGGCTTGGCCCTGTCACCTGACTGTCACCAACTCCTTTTGCATGATTCATCATGTTGGCACCAGTGCACCCACTTTTGATAGAGAAGTTCACTGCTTTACAATCCCTGGTAGTGATTCTGCCCAAGCTTTTGTCACTGCAATTCAGGCTACTGTTTACTGGAATTCTCAACAATCTCGGACTAAAATTGATGGTCTCACCCCTGTATCTGGAAAAAGGGGCCTTCCAGCCAAGTACACATTTTGGCTTGATTTCAAATGTCCTCACAGTGGAACCCACAAGGCAACCCCAAACTCACGGCAGAAGCATACTCTGACCCAAAAATGTGGCTGCACAAGTGGGTTTAGCATCTTCCATCACATTCAAACCAACAGCCTCAGGGTGGAATGGCAATGGAGGCACAATCACTTTCCATTCTCAGTGGAAGAGATGAAAATTAATTGCATCCCCAAGATTCTTGATGACTGGCTCACTGAACATGTTATATCTGGACTCAGTTGGAAAGCCATACGTCAGCTGACACTCTGCCCAGAAATTTTTTTGTTGTGTTTTTCCTCTGCAAAAATTAAGTAATCCACCCTTCTGACTTACATATATACACACCGGCCAGTTTTCCAGCTCAGAAATCAAACCCAAAGCAACCTTTGTGAAGTCTGACCCTGTCTGTTACCTCATCTGCACTCAAACGAGTGTGTTAGCCAAGAGGGATCCAGATGCATTCAAATTCATCAAGTTATGGAACCACAACCTTCAGCAACAGGGGTGGAACAATTTCCTCCCTATTTTGAATGAGTTGCCAAGCTTTATATTTGCCTTACAACCCCCCTGGCAGAGACAGCAACTTTTGGAACATGGCTGGGGAATGATTATGCTCAATAGTACCCACAACTCAGTCAACAACCAATTCCTTTGTGGCGGCCAAAAATTCAGTTTGTACACCTTTGTGATTTGCGACCCAATTGTTGGAAAAGGTCTGCCAGTTTGCTGGGAATTCACCTGTTCAGCTTCTGCGTAGGTAAATTTACTGCTAGCTTCCATCATCCAGTGTATCTTCAAACTGATTCATATTCTGGAAGCAAGCCCCTCCAAGCAATCATTAAGTGGCATTGGCAATCAACTGGTATTGTTCCCTGTGAAATCATGAGCGATTGCGCCCAAGCAATCAATAAGGCAGCCACAGATGCCTACTCTGACCTAGGAATCCAAGCCCCTAAATTATACTGGTGCCTTTTCCATGTCCTCAAGGCATTCAAGAATTGGGCAGTATTCTTTCTTGGAACCCGGTCTGAAGAGGCAATGGTGGCCTTCCGAAAGAGTGTGTATGATAAGCAAAACCCAGAGATCCAGCTCATACCATTCTACCAACGGTGGGCCCGCTACGCTAACAATAGCTGTAGCGTAGCGTAATGTTAGCTTTTGTCGCTACGCTAACACAAAGTTACTGTTAGCTGATTTTTTTTTCAGCTAACGCTAAAAACATTTTGTCAAAAAAAAAATAGCGGGTAGCGTAGCGTTAGCAACTTCAAAAATAAAATTTAACGCTACAGGAATTACCTGTTAGCTGATTTGTAGCGGTGTTAGCTGGAACAAACGCTACGCTAACTGTTAGTGTAGCACTCTTTTCAGCTACACTAACTGTTAGCGTAGCGCTCTTTTCAGCTACACTAACTGTTAGCGTAGCACTCTTCTCAGCTAAAAGCTGGTCACTCTGCTCAATTAGGATCCTGTACTTGTGCAAGTAAAACAATGAAAAATATGTACTTGCATAAGTGAATAAATCAAAATGCTGTTGTAACTGCTTTACTCAAGCAAGTACAGCAATCAAAAAAGCTTATTTTTAATTTCTATTTTCATTTTTTTTTCTTCTTCAAAACCAAATTGTTCTTCATTAAGCTATCCATGGTTTCAAAAATGGTGGATTTTCAAACCCAGTTGATTAGATAATGGTGGATTAAGTTGTAAATTCAAAGACAAGAAAGAAGTTGGATGTCTCTTCTAAGATCTGTGATGCAGCAGGATTTTACCTGTTGAAGCCATAACAACAGCTTTTTATTCAGCAGCCATTGTTAATTGGTGAAACCAACAGTTAGCCGGCAAAACAAATCCGCTATTTGAGCATAGTGTAATGGGAAAAGCTTCAGCTAACAGCTAACATTTAGTGGGAAAAGTATCAGCTAACAGCTAACATTTAGTGTAGCGTAGCAATGATATGATGCCGCTAGGCTACTGGAAACTTCAAACTCTGTTAGCGCAAGAAAAATTACGCTACCTGTTAGCGTAGCGGTGAATTTTGCCAGCTAACACTACAAAAATATGGCTTGAAGGATTTGTTGCTACGCTAACTGTTAGTGTAGCGGAGTGTAATTTCAGCTAACGCTACAGATTTTCTGGGGGAAAAAAAAACCGCTACGCTAACAGTTAGCGGTGAAATAGTGTAGTGTAGCGTAGCGGCCCACCGTTGCCCATGCTGATCAGGTTTCCTACAAGTTCAGGAAGGTGGAGACATTCAAGCTTGATCTTGTTACCACTCAATGTTTTGACGTAAATGTTTCTGAATCCAGCCAACAATGTCATCTTTCCGTCTGCTAACTCAATCTTGCCTTTCTCACCTTTGGAATAGGTGGAGAATGCCAATTTATCATATATCATGTGATGAGACGCTCCGCTGTTGAGATAGGCAGTGTTTGAAGAAAGCGCCTTTGAGTGAGCCTTCAGTACACAGTGCCGGGCAGTGCCAGAACTGTATTGAGAAGAGTATTGTTTCAACACTTTCTTTGCCTTTGCTTTAGATTTTGCTTGTCTTCTCTTGAATTTAAGTTTTTCTTCTGGATGTAATTCATGTGAGAAATCAAAGTTAATTAAAACTAACTTAGCTGTGAGAATAGGTAAGCCTATCCGCATTCCAGAACCACATTTTCATAGAGCTGATGATTTAATCATCATGCTTCCCAGACTTAGGCAGATCAAGCAAAAACTCAATTGTAGCTCCAAACTTAGGCAGAACAAGTATAAACTTGATTCTAGCTCCAACTCAGGCGTTACCAACAACCACACCAGAACTTGCAAAGAGGATAACAAGCAACACTAAACATCGTAAGTTGACAGTTTCCTCTTTGATGAAGACAGACAAAAAAAAAAAAAGACAGACACATGAATATGTAGAAAGCTAATCAATGTTGATCATTGTGCAGAAAAAGCTCAAAACAATCATAGCGCGTAAAAGGGATTATCTCCTATCACAAGACTATTGATCATCAGTTATTGTCAAGATTACAGCTCATAAAAAAGAGGCGATGAAGGGGCTTTCTTGAGGGAGCCTAAGAAAGGACCGAGGAGGACAGGAAAAATAAGTTTAAGGCTCAGACTCGATGATTTTATTTCAAACAGAAAGAGATGACTTATATAGTCACAACTAGAGAGCCCCCTGGCAAGATCCAAAGGGGGCCTAGGAGACTAAATACAACAAAACAATAAAAGTGAACACTACTCAGACTAGTAGCATACACAGTGATGAGTTAATAAAACTAGCAAGATTCTAGAGTGAAGATTAAAACTGGTAAGACTCCAGAGTGATTATACAACTGCCAAACAGCAGAGTGATCTAAAACAACATGATGTTGAGTGAATATAATATAAAACTACTTATAATGTAGAGTGAATTATGATTGATTATAATATAAAAGGGGGGGGTTCCTTGATATTGATAAATGAGAAATTCAAGATGAGGGAATGTGAGCGGAAGAGATTGGAAATCTGACAGTTATAGCCAGAACAGAAAGAACATTGAACTTAGGAAGAAGCTGATGAATGCTCTTCTGCTTTGTACAATACGATTGATTGCAACTTTCCTTATTCTCCTTTTTCTTATCTCACTAAGCTCCATTATCTCCTCATGACTCTACCTCTCTCTATTCTCTCTCTCTCTATCATCTCGTGAACATCTTGCGCTGCTTTCAGGTAACTAAGCTTTGCGCTATCTAGCTTGTATTAGACTTACTAGATATTCTGATAAAAGGGAATAAATCTTTCAGTTGTTCCCAATCTAACACTGCCCAAAAGCACCCCAATTGCAAGCAAGCTGTTTCCCTGGAATCTCGGTTGTTCAATGCCTACCTCGTGGAGAAGTAGAGAACCTGATCACTGGTCTGCTGGAAGCCGGCTGGAAAGAATTGACAACATCACAAGGCCACCTCAATCACAAACAACACAAGGCCAACTTCTTCCTCAACTCGTCAATACCCAATCTTGAATGTTTGAGGCTGAAATGCTGGGAGCTGTTGGGCAGCTTGGAAAACATGTGTCCAGGTCTTGCAGCAAGGAGGCAGGTGTAATGAATGTGGAAGCAGGACATCTGTGTGGCTTGGCAAGGGATACAAGGTGGTAAGTTTAGTGGAGATGGGTTCTATGAAGGCAAAGTATTTATGTTAGATAGCTTGGGCAGTTTCAAAGAGAGTATGCGACTTTTTGTGAATACGATTTGGCATGAGAATAGGCAACATGTAAACAGCAATGAAACACCACCTATATAAGAAACCCTCTTCAGGGGCAGTAAATCACTTGTCTGAATTCACTCATCTGTCTACTCATCTGTTACATGGTTGTGAACCCGAGTCATGGAACCTAGGGACATCTTCCATCTGCGTAACCGGTACGCATGATTGTCACATTTCATTATGCAATAAGATCATTTTTTGTTGCCACATTCAGGCACTCCTCTTGATTTCTGACTAAATGGTGATCATGTAGTTGTTGGGCATGATCTGAGGGCCTGCCAGAATACGGCTGTCAGTTTCCCTATGGATGATCTGGATAGCTACTGACTGCCGTTCTTTGACTTCAAGAGTTGAGGAACTGATATATAATCTCTTGAGTTTTGCCGGTTCATGCCTTCTTCTTTATCCCATTTTGGTAATTCATCTGCAACAAGAACTTCCTGTCATTCTCTCCTGTCCAGGCCTCCAAACACTCGCCACCAAGATTTCAGTAACCCACCAACAACTTTCCCTTTAGCCATGTTTTCTCAAGCTTCCTCCTTGGTCCTTCTTCTCTTTTCCAGTGAGTTTTGTTTTTCTGATGCCACCTAGATGCAAAGAAGCCAACTCATCTTGATTAAAAAACTCAGGTTTTTTGTCCAACACGCATGCCCTCCCGAAAACAGTTCAACCGGCTCTCATGGTGCGTCAAGCGTCCAGTTGTTCCGCAAGCTCATCAACAAGCTCCTCCATCCAAGTTCAGAGATTCCAGTCCAGTTGGCAGTCACTGTATCAGACATTCACCCAAAATCAATCCGTCTTCCAGCAGTGAGCAGATGTTAGCGTTGCATACCAATCCGTCCAGAGGCTGTACCAGAGCTATCAATCGAAAGTCTCCCAGTATCAATTCTGCAGCCTTTGCAATGGCGGCATGCATTTCTTCATCGTTGTGAAATTGTTACTTTGAAAAAGACACATTCAGCTGACAGCATCTCTATCTGTTCTAATTCTCTAGACACAATTCAAGCAATCCATAACAACAATGTACAGGTCCTTCCAGTCAATCATCAGTATTGTCAACAGACCTACAGTACCATATGGCAATCACAATTCAGCCGTTTGTTTGGTTTCTTCCTTCTGAGAACGTTTGACCCACATATTCACCATGAGAAGAGACACCGACAAACCTCTAAACAACTGCTGCATCTACAGAGGTGTTCCAAAAGATGAGCTTGTTTGGCAGCTTCTGTCAGACGGTTGTGTCTGGTCTCCAGATTGCCTTGAGTGGTATCTTGGGCGGACTCGGTCTCAACATTGACTTGTCTGCAAACATCGGAATCAATCTTGGTGGCATCCTTGGTGGATCCAGCGGGGGCTTGCTCAGAAATGTCCTTGGTGGATCCGACAGGGGCTTGGTCGGCAAAATCATTGGCGGAAGACCAAACGGTGGCTTACTTGGGGGGTTACTTTGAACATAAGAAAGTTGACAGAGTGCTGTCCTTACATTCCGCATCCACTGTCTTGTAACCTTGTTGTAAAATTAATACTTTGTTTCTAAATCTTGTCCTCAAAAATAATCATCACGCTACCTAGCATACTGTCCACTTTATTTTTACATTCATTGTTTGCTGCAAAACCAGATCTGTACATCCCTTCAAAGCCAGATCGCTTTGATCTTCCATTTGGTGCAAAATCATTTTGTATTCCTCACATTGGAAAGTTGATAGAAATAATCAATCCTAACCTAAGACCTTGGTCGCACTGCTTTTTGAAGCCCAGCTAGTATTCAAAGTCCCTTGACACACTTTTGCAGGAAATTGAGTACAACCACCTCATTTACAAGATTTAAAAACCTTACAGAAGTCAATGACTTGTCCAGAAGGAATAAATCACAAAGAAAAATAAGGTGATAAAATTGGCAACATCCCAATTGTACGGCCAAAAGAATAAGCTTTGAATGGGTTCACCTTCATGTGTGCATATTCTTAAAACTAAACAGATCTGAACCAAAGATAAAACACAGAGAAAAAACATTTTGGAAGTCATGACAGGACTTCAGTAGATTGTTGGTGGTTTGAGTCAAGAAAGGAATTAAACAACATTCAACTGCCTCCACCTGAGTTACTGGTTAGCTCCTCCTGAATTTCCTGAGTTTCTCAAGAGCTTTGAATTGGGCAGTTTTCATGTGATGTGTATTACATGAGATAATTTCAAAGAGAACCAATCAATCAATCTTTTTTTGTAACTTTTCTGGGTTCAAGAGAAGCTTTGGGGGTTCAAGATTTTGAAGCATGGCAGTACAACAGATTCAACCACCATGTGTCTCATTCCTGGATCAATCCATCCAGTGAGTTGTGGGGTTTCATTACCTGGTTGTGGAGAGGGAGCCAGGAATTGAGAGAGCCTGTGACCCTTTGAGCTTCCATCTCAAGCGTCTTGAAGCCCAAAATCTGAAGCTTATCTTTGGACTTCACACTTTGAAGCTTAAAGCATAGACACTTCTCCCTATTGGTACCAGGGCTTTATTCCCTCATCAGTTTATTTAATGCTTTGGGATGTAGTACCTCTTACCCAGGGGGTGATTTTATGCTAATGGTATGAAATGAGACACTGCCAGCATAGTTGCCTAGGATGAAGTCATCCTAGTTAAACTGGGATGCAATCAACCAATTTAAACTTGGTTGAAATCAACTGATGAAATATAAATCCAAGGGACCCCCCTTGGTTTTATATTTAATTGGTTGAGGTCAACCTATTTTAAATTGGTTGTTTTCATCCTAGTTTAACTGGGATGAACTCAACCTAGGCAATTATGCTGGTAGTGAGACAATCTCAAATAAAAGACACTTAAATATTTTTTTGTCAAATTTTCAGGTTCAAGCTCAGCTTTGGTGGTTCAAGATTTCAAACTATGAAAAAACGGACACAGCTATTAGGATTATTGAAAGGGAATGTAGGGAAAATTGATGAATGACATAGTTTGGTCACATATCTTCCCAAGTCTAAATATAAAGGGCTGGGCACTGCAAATCAAAACTGGCTCAACTGCCTGCAGCTGACATGAAAAAGTACAAAGGCACCTTTGTAATTTTGAATATCGACTGCAGGCAGTTGAGACAGTTTTTCTTGCAGTGTGGGGCTTGTGGGGTCCAAGATATTATCTCTTGGTGCAGTATGCATACATAATATTGGATAGAATTAAGCTAATGAATTCAGCAAGTTTTTTTCTACCTTGCTGCTGTTCTTCACTCTCCTCCAAGTGATCCAGCGCAACTGGCACCTGATCTTCCCACTGCCTTTGAAAGAACGCCACCAAGTATTTTACATTTCTACAATGATGAGGGTTGTAAAGCTGAGTCAACTCAGCCAACTCCTCCTTTGCAGTATTGCGTGAATTGAGAGCACTGTTGGACTTTCTAGCAAGCCACACCACTGAGCCACAGGTTAATCAGATTTCATTTTGTGATGAACCAAGCACAAGAAAACACATACTTACTAAGATTTTTCATTCCTTGACCATTGCGGTATTTGCAGCGGTGTGCAAGTGCAGCTAATCAATTGCTTCTGGTGACATACCTTAAGGGACTCACCTGTGGAGAGAGAGAAGACCAAAGAGACTCTCCATCAGAAAGCCCCCAGCCTGGCTGATAGCGTGGATTGTATTTGACCTGGCACGGCCATTCATGCACGTAAGCATGGAAAACAGAGGTGCCAAAATTCATCCTTCTGCGCGACTCCGGAAAAATGTGACACTGGATCAAGATATGATAAATTTAAAATATATGTATCAAAAGGAAGTGAGGCAGTGATTGAATAAGCTTACCAAGTTAATATACTTGTCCAATGAGCAGCCTATATCATAAAAGACTCCAATTGGTCGGTTGGGTTCAATATTGTCAAGAATCCATTTAAGAATCATCAAGGGAAGAGCTTGATTTTCACCTGTCCCATGTATGTTTGCCAGGTAAATGACCAAGTCGTTTTGGCAACAGAATCCCATCATTTGTGCAATTCTGTACATTGATTGGCCTACCACATCCTGCGGTTAATGCTACAAGAAACAAAAGACATATAGAAAAGTAAGCAATCCACTAAATTTTGTACGGACCTTTTGGAGGCGCTCTTGATCTTTTATGTACTCAAAAATTCCTTCTAATTCCAACGGTTGGACAAAAATTTCAGGTGTCACAAGTGGGGTGTGATTCTTGCTTGCATTTTTTTGATGGCAATGCTGAAAGTTCCCATCAAGAGATGCAATCAAGCGGTCTTTAACTGAAGGCAATTGAGAGAGGCCTGTGTTCATGGGGCGTTGATAAACGCACGCCAAGCGCGCACGCCAATGCCAACCCGCACGCCAATTTTTTTTGGCGTGCGGGGCCTACACGCCAAAAAAAAGTGGCGTGTAGGGTCTACACGCCAATTGTTATTTGGCGTGTGAGCCCCACACGCCAAAAATGGCGTGTGGTTCCCACACGCCAATTTTTTTTGGCATGTGGGCCCCGCACGCCAAATAAAATTGGCGTGTGGGCCCCGCACGCCAATTGTTTGGCGTGCGCTCCCACACGCCAAACAATTGGCGTGTGGGAGCGCACGCCAAACAATTGGCGTGCAGCTCCCACACGCCAATTGTTTGGCGTGTGGGGGGATCCCGCTCACGTAATCAAATGGGAGGTCCCATTCGATTACGTGAGCGGGCCGGCTGACGAGGCTGTATAGCCTCGTTGGCGTCGCCAGGAGGACTTCCTCCCGGCTGACGAGGTTATACAACCTCGTCAGCCAGGAGGAAGTCCTCCTGGCCGACGAGGCTGTATAACCTCGTCGGCCAGGAAGACTTCCTCCCGGCCGACGAGGTTATACAACCTCGTTGGCCAGGAGGAAGTCCTCCTGGCTGACGAGGTTGTATAACCTCGTCAGCCAGGAGGACTTCCTCCCGGCTGACAAGGTTATACAACCTCGTCAGCCAGGAGGACTTCCTCCCGGCTGACGAGGTTATACAACCTCATCAGCCAGGAGGAAGCCCTCCTGGCTGACGAGGCTGTATAACCTCGTCGGCCGGGAGGACTTCCTCCTGGCTGACAAGGTTGTATAACCTTGTCAGCCGGGAGGAAGTCCTCCCGGCTGACGAGGTTATACAACCTCGTCAGCCAGGAGGACTTCCTCCTGGCCGACGAGGTTGTATAACCTCGTCGGCCGGGAGGAAGTCCTCCTGGCCGACAAGGTTATACAGCCTCGTCGGCCAGGAGGACTTCCTCCTGGCTGACGAGGTTGTATAACCTCGTCAGCCGGGAGGAAGTCCTCCTGGCTGACGAGGTTGTATAACCTCATCAGCCGGCCCGCTCACGTAATCGAATGGGCCCTCCCATTCGATTACGTGAGCAAGGGGGGACCCGCACGCCAAAAAAATTGCCGTGCGGGGCCCACACGCCAAAAAAAATTTTGGCGTGTGGGAACCCTACACGCCATTTTTTTTGGCGTGTAGGCCCCGTCTCACACGCCAATTTATTTTGGCGCTGGTATTTTTTGTGGTTCCGTTGTGGTGACACCTAGCACGCCATAATCAGGTTCTACATCCCATTTTAACCCTAGGTTCGTTGTCAGGCCAAGGTATAGAATACCGATATATTTCACACAAGCCATAAAACTCTAACTACTCAGTGGCATATGTGCTGGGTCTGATGGCAGTATAAGGGCTTGTGGCTAGCCAGATTAGGCGTAGGCAGCTTAAACCTCAATATATCTTGACCCACACTCCGTGTCTCACCTGGTGTGTGGCACAGTATTAGCAAAGCATGCTTGGACATATAGTGCAGCAGCACCCATAACCTACATTAGTACTTGTAGGTCTGCCCGTTCCGTTAGGCCAAGGGTGGATTGAATGAGCTCTGTGTTCATGTTGAGGAGTTTCCGATATACCAAGACCCCAGATGAAAGACATTGTCTGAGATCTTTCCCCTGCCCACCAGAAAAGAGTTTATTCTGGGCTAAAGCCAACTTTAATCAGAATAGATAAACTACTTGCTCTGGTTTGGTTCTGGTTCCAGAGGACTTCTGACCTCTCCTCGTTAAAAACCCTTTGTGTCTTGGTGAATGGCGACCAGCAGACGTTTGAATGATGCCAAGCATGGTTGTAGTAGGCAAGCATTTGCATTGAAAATCCAGTACTTGGCTTGATTGGCGAACTGGGAAGAAAACCAGTTGTAAGAAGGAAGACAGACCGGGCCATGCAACAGCAACATCTAACATTCAACTGCAATTGGCCTGAAAAAAAATATGAAGCTACATGCAAATATGTTACAATTATGCAAGAAGACCCATCCACTCACCTGCAAGGTCTATCAAGTCAATCCATTACGTCACTCAAGTTTTGTCTTCCTTGCATTTGAAGAACCAAGAAGTATGTGACACAAAGGATTCAGTGGTTGTCCAGTTTGTGGTCTTGTGCTTGAGCCAAATATACACTGAGAAGAGCTTAGTCATGACCGATTTCCAATTACTTGCTTGGGTTTGCTGAGTTACTTGACGGTTGTGTGCTCGTAGGGATGCACGTATTTCTGGTTCAATAATTGGTGGTGAGGATTCTGGATTGGTATTGGTATTTCTTTGGCGTGCTTCAATTGTCCACGGGATTGACTCCCACATTGATAATGGGTTGCTAGTTGATTCGCCAGTGCCATCTGGATTGGAGCCGAACTTGTAGTCCTCAGGTAAATAATCCTTGGTGTTGTTAGCAGCAGGCGGCAAAGAGGAGCTTGTTGACGGAGGTGTCAGATACTGAGATATTTCTCCTTGGATTAGGTTCTGTAAGGTATCTGATTCCTGATTGTGGCAAGACACATTCTTTTTTCTTCGTTGTTTTTGTCGTGTAGTTTTGTGCTTGAAAGAATCAGCTTTGCCTTTGTGCAGAATGGTGGGATAAAGTGGAGGGAGAATCAGCTTTGCCTAGATAAACAATACCCACGGTAAGCACAGATTGGTGGGATAAAGTGGAGGGAGTAGCTGAAAAGGTGAGGAAAGGAATGCTAAGTGAAGGTGATGACAGTGGATGACTGGTAGTATGTATGTATCACAAGAGCAAAAGTTGAGAAATTCATACAGACAAGAGATAGATGCGGGGCTCCGGATAGGCCCACTATGGGTTGAATGGCGGGGAGGTTGGGGTCCCAATCCCTCAATTAATATGAAGAGTCAAATAAATACTTGTAGTTGCAGAAATAAGGCAGTCATTGAATCCATTTTACTCCCATATTTCTTCTGGAGAAGTAAGGAAGAATTGGTAACTTTTTATGAAGCAGTAAAATTTCTCTGAGAACTGTTTTGATTCCATGTTGGTGATCAGTAGGTTTGATGGGCCAATTTCTTAAACCAAAATGTTTGGATTTTATGTTGGTGAGCAGGTGTGATGGAAAAAAGCTGTGAGCTGTTGTGAATCTATTTTGTTTGGTTGAATATTAATAACCAGACAACTGAGATTAGTGGAGATAATGACATCTAACTGTGTGTTGAAAATGTACATATTGTACATATACTACTACACAATTACTGGTATACTACTATACTATTACTGGTGACTCTAGATTAAATTGTAGATTTAAAGCCTTAGACAACTGGAATCAGGTTATACTTCAATCAATTAGAAAACTGAAGACAAATTTAAACCTCCACATAGACAACTCTAGGAAACTGAAGATAAACTCAACATAGACAACTGGAATATACAAGCTGATGAATGGTGATTCTAAGTGTGTTTTACACATATAAATATCATAGTGACAGTTACCATCAACTTACTGGGATGTTTTGAATAGGAATATTTGTAAATCCAATTGCAACCATCATTTGGGTCAATAGACTGATGATTCTAATTTTTATTTAATGATTCACTGACTTGAGAGTTGGATCAATAGATTGGATTGTGTAATGGTTAATCTGATTTGGTGACCCATAAATTTAATTCTTGATAATCCACTTGGAACATGTTAGAATTCTGTGACATCCTAGGTGTTGATTATGTAATCAACATTCTCACCCCAACTCTTTCTTTCTCTGTTATCAACCGGTTCTTTTCTTTCTTCTTTTGTTCCGCTCTCTCTTCTCTCAATCTCAACTACCAATCACAACTCACTCAAATCACTCAATCCTCATCCTTCATCACCTCACACAACTCAACTCTTTCCGTTATTAAACTCTACTCCTTCTTATCTTATATTGCTTCCCTTCTTCTTTAATCTCTATCTCCTCAATCTAATCTATAACATCAAGTCTCAGAATTCTCTCCTGGTATGATCTCAACTTGTCCTAACTCATCACCATAGATCACTGACTATTAATCTCTTAGTTCTATCCTTATTCCTCAATGTTTTAAGTCCCTACAGTTCCTGTCGTCAGTCTCACTTCTTCTCTTATCCCATGCTCTGTTAAACATCTCTGCTCCTTTTAGTTTGCAATTCATACTATTCAAGATTCTTTTAGAACAAGCACTTGGGTCAAGCGAGACTGATGATTCTATTTTTAATTTAATAATCATCCACTTGAGATAAACCTATGCAATACCTTGATCCAAAGGATTGTCTCAAGCGGCTTATTGGATTATTAAATAAATAATTGAATTGATCCAACAATGTCTCAAGTGGACCATTCAATGGAAATCAAATCATCAGTCTGGCTTGACCCAAGTGCTTATTCCAAGTGGATTATCAAGAATTAAATTTATGGGTCACCAAATCAGATTAACCATGACACAATCCAATCTATTTATCCAAATCTCAAGTCAGTGAATCATCAAATACAAATTAGCTTGTACAGTTCACCAAATCAGATTCATCATGTCCCTGTAAATTGATGGCAACTCACATTATGGTCACCATCACCGGCGTTGATAAACGCACGCCAACGCCAACCCGCACGCCAATTCTTTTTGGCCTGCGGGGCCTACACGCCATTTTTGTTGGCGTGTAGGGTCTACACACCAAAAAAAAGGGCGTGTGAGAGCGCACGCCAATTTTTGGCGTGCGGGTCTCACATGCCCTTTTTTTTGACGTGGAGGTCCCGCACGCCAAAAGAAATTGGCGTGCGGGTCCCACACGCCAATTGTTTGGCGTGCAGGTCCCACACGCCAATTGTTTGGCGTGCTGGTCCCACACGCCAATTGTTTGGCGTGCGGGTCCCACACGCCAATTGTTTGGCATGCGGGTCCCACACGCCAATTGTTTGATGTGCGGGTCCCACACGTCAATTGTTTGGCGTGCGGGTCCCACACGCCAATTGTTTGGCGTGCGGGTCCCACACGCCAATTGTTTGGTGTGCGGGTCCCACACGTCAATTGTTTGGCGTGCAGGTCCCACACGCCAATTGTTTGGCGTGCGGGTCCCACACGCCAATTGTTTGGCGTGTGGGACTTGCTCACATCATCAAACCGTTGGACCCGTTTGATGATGTGAGCACGTCCCGCCAGGAGGAAGTCCTCCCGGCCGGCAAGGTTATACAACCTCGTCGGCCAGGAGGAAGTCCTCCTGGCCGGCGAGGTTGTATAACCCCGTCGGCCAGGTCCCACACGCCAATGGTGTGGCGTGTGGGACTTGCTCACATCATCGAACCGTTGGACCGGTTCGATGACGTGAGCACGTCCCGCCAGGAGGAGTTCCTCCTGGCTGACGAGGTTGTATAACCTTGTCAGCCAGGAGGAAGCCCTCCCGGCTGACGAGGTTGTAGAACCTCGTCAGCCAGGAGGAAGTCCTCCTGGCCGACGAGGTTGTATAACCTTGTCAGCCGGGAGGACTTCCTCCTGGCTGAGGAGGTTGTATAACCTCGCCGGCCGGGAGGACTTCCTCCTGGCTGAGGAGGTTATACAACCTGGTCAGCCAGGAGGAATTCCTCCCGGCCGGCGAGGCTATACAACCTTGTCGGCCAGGAGGAAGTCCACCCGGCTGACGAGGTTATTCAACCTTGTTGGCCAGGAGGAAGTCCACCCGGCTGACAAGGTTATACAACCTCATCAGCCAGGAGGAAGTCCTCCTGGCCGACGAGGTTGTATAACCTTCGTCGGCGGGGAGGACTTCCTCCTGGCCGACAAGGTTGTAAAACCTTGTTGGCCGGGAGGACTTCCTCCTGGCCAAAGAGGTAGTCTAGCCTCGCCGGCCGGGAGGACTTCCTCCTGGCTTACCAGGTTGTATAACCTCGTCAGCCGGGTGGAAGTCCACCCGGCTGACAAGGTTATACAACCTCGTCAGCCAGGAGGAAGTCCTCCTGGCCGACGAGGTTGTATAACCTTGTCGGCCAGGAGGAAGTCCTCCCAGCCGGCGAGGGCATACATCCTCGTGGGCCAGGAGGAGTTCCTCCTGGCCGACGAGGTTGTATAACCTTGCCAGCCGGGAGGACTTCCTCCTGGCTGACAAGGTTATACAACCTCGTCAGCCAGGAGGAAATCCTCCTGGCGGGACGTGCTCACGTCATTGAACCAGTCCAACGGTTCAATGACGTGAGCAAGTCCCACACGCCAAACAATTGGCGTGTGGGACCCGCACGCCAAAAATTGGCGTGCGCTCCCACACGCCAAAAATTGGCGTGCGCTCCCACACGCCCCTTTTTTTTGGCGTGTAGACCCTACACGCCAAACAAAAAATGGCGTGTAGGCCCCGCACGCCAGAAAAATTGGCGTACGGGTTGGCGTTGGCGTGCGCCTTTGGCGTGTGTTTATCAACGTCCCACCATCACACTCTAAACCAAATTGGATCTGTATTCCCAAAAATTTCCACAGCTCATCAGCTTTTTGCATCCCAGGTTGTTAAGTGATTATCACCCATTTAGAATTACCAGTACTCAATTAGTTGATAAGTAGGTAATTACTTGATAGATAGGGTACTTCAATCGGTGAATTAGTTGAGATATATCTAAAGATTTTCTAATATAAATGTTTTCTTACATCCAGCCAGGTCCTGTGTGGTCATGCACAGTTACAGTTCCTGTGGTCATGTACAGTTACAGTTCCTGTGGTAATTACTGCCAAATTTCCAATTCCTAACTGTTACTATCAGTCATACCTACCCCAATAATTCTATTTTTAATTCAACCAAAAATTGAATACTTCCTCATTGTTTTTTATGAAAAGTAGCACTTATTATTTTAACAGTTCAAGTTCAAACATAGGCTGAAAGTTCAGGTATAAGTTGACCTATGGTACTTTTCATAGAGCCAAACATTATTTGATTTATGTTGAAATATTGGAATAAAAAATATACTAAATTCTAAGGACTTGCTATGATTAAAGGTGAAAGAAAAACAATTAAAGGTGAAAGGAAAAAAATTAAAGGTGAGAGAAAAACAAATTGGTGCAATAAGTACTAAATTGTATCCAGGAGAGGATTAATGTCTGGATTTATCCCTGAGGTATTGGTGTCACTAGGAGGGTTGGGGGTATTGGTATTATTAGGAGGGTTGGGGGTATTGGAATCACCAGCAGTGTTGGGGTTATTAGTACTATTAGGAGGGTTGGAGCTGTTGTTATAATTTGAAGAGGTGGAGGTAGCCTGTGCAATTGATTTTTAATTTTTTCTCTTTGAAGGAGTACCCACAGGTCTTTTTCCTGAGCTGAATGTTGGTCTCTTTCCCTTCTGCTTTGTAGATGCACCTACACTTTTGCAGCCATTTCTTGGGAGCTTATTTTTTTGTACTCGCTTTCTGGGAGGTTGATTAGAAGTTTCTGAATCACTCAAATCACTTGTAGGATGGCTAGAATCGGTCTTGGATGAGTGCATTTCTGAATGGGTTCCTGAAATGCTAGAACCATTGGAATCTGTTCCAGACAAATATTTATCTACATCATTACCATGGTAAGTGACACATATCTTCTGTGTCATTATACATGCCAGTACCCCCTTGGCTAGTCTCTTGTGTAACTTCTCCAGAGGCTGCTTTAAATCACTTGGGGTTATGCTCCAGCTGTTTGATGAAACATGCAGCTTCAGCTTATGTTTTTTCAACAAAACATAAGTTTTTGTCCCTGGCCAAGCACAGCACAATTTTTTCCCGCTTTCTTTAGCTAAAATTTTAGTCATCAGCAACAAGAAGGGATAAATATCAGTACAACAGGATTTCTTACTTATCATTTGCTTGAGCTGTGATCAAATCTCAGAGACATTTTTAGCAACAGTCCCTAAATTGAAAACTTATGAGTAAATAAATTGTAATTTTAATCATTTGAAGTTGGTTCACATACCATGATTTTACTGAGTGGCGGCATTGGTAATAGTAGAACCAGTGATGTTTTTCTTTGTGGGTACCTTATCAACTCAGAATCCATTCAGGATTTGGATTTCTTTTTCTGCAACCCATGTGTGAAAGTTCCCTGCGGCATCATCTTTTCCCGCTATCATCTCCAGATAGTTGTAGCCAAGAGGTGATCCGCCTTTTTGACACATAACACTTTTGGGATGGCGAGATGCCAGCACAAAAAACCGTTCAACTAGATGAAAGAAGGCCCTTGATTTTAACTATGTAAGAAATGCAATAGATGTCAGATGCAATTCCAAAGTAACAAACACATAATTGAACCACCTACATCAGCCTTGATCTTGTGGGCCCAATTTGTTACCATTGTCAATGTTTTTTTTTGAGTTGCCATTGAGTTTGCCGGGCGTGAGTTAACTCGTGGTACTTGGGAAGTTGGTAGAGGGTTTTCTTGGGTTTGATCCTGCAAGCTGACAAGGAAATCAATATTGCGATATTGGTCTTTATCATCTTGGTCCTTGGATGCCCACAGCTTGGATACCTTTCCACAACCGCCTTCCTTGCCAACTAGTTTTATAGGAAGGAGAAGGAAGTCAGTGAGTGATGAAAACATATTAAATATAACTAATTGAATGAGTAATGGAACTAACACTCATCATAAATATTCTGGGCTTCAGGATCATACTCCAGGAAGTTGTTCCAAGAAGAGCCACCTCTGCACTTTCAAGACTGTCACGCTCTGTTATTGCCAAGGACTGGTATCCTTCTAGCTACACAAGGTGCAAGGCAAAAAACAATATAAAATAAGGGTTTTTGGGTGATTTTTAATATCTTTTTTATTAATATAAAAGATATTAAATCTTTTTAGGAGGGGCCTGCAAGCAGGGGTGGTTTAGTTCCCTCCAAAGGTTATTTAAGACCTTAATAAACTGGGGCCTGCAAGCAGGGGTGGTTTAGATCCCAGTGGTAATAGTGGCTGAAAAGGGCCACAACTCCTGAAAGAAAAAGACTTACTGTAGGCTTTAAGGGGAGGAGTGGGGACTTTTCAGAGGATAAATGGACAGCTTGAAGCGGTTGGAAAGGTGTGGTGGACAGCTGGGCAGAGTTGGAGCTGAGAGAAAGAGGCTTTGAGTCTTGAGGACTGATTTACTGGGCAGGACACAAGTATGCTGGACTGGTGGAATGCTGGGTGTAAATATGATAAAGCTGGGGAATCAAAATACAGGGGGAAGAAAGGGCCTCTTAAATGCCTTTCTGGAGCCCTGATGGCGAAATATAAAGTGTTATTTTGGCTATGGGAACACTACAAGGAAGGAGTTATCCTTAGTAGAAATAAATGATGTAATTTATCAAATTATTACATGTACAGGCTGTCAATAATTAATACAGTCTGTCAGTCATCTGTAGACATCATCTGAGGGCGCTTCAAGAGCTCTTAGTTTGATGTACAACATGTATTGATCACTTGATCAATAGAATAAAAAAGAAATAATCAAATTATGATACAGAATCTTATTTCTGTTTAATTTAGTTATTTCATATATAAAGTTCTGTACCATGAGAGTTGTTGTCATAATTGCATGGTGGGCGCTTTTACAGATCTCCATTCAATTATTTGACAAGCAAAACATCCTGGGAAAAGTGTCAACATTTATTATTTTCCCGTGATACAAAGGAGCTTGTCATTTATTTTACTTGTACAAGTTCTTTTAGACTTGTTTGAAGTATTCTGATGTTTTCTTTGTCCCCTGTTTCGTGTCTTTCATGTGCTATGATATTATTTAAATTATACTGTATGTATTCATATAAGTAAATAATAATACAAAGACTATAAAACAGCGTGATATTTATGTCAAATGTTATTTAATATTTTATTTATGTGTTTAAAGGATAATTACATAGTTTATTTAAGTAATTATCCCGTATTTTGAGGACTTCTACTTATTAGAATACTCTCATATTACATATGTTTATACCTAGTAAGTATTTTAGCGCTTAGTAGGAGTATTCTTTAAGTTAATTTTATTATCAGAAGGAGTAAGTTTTCTAGGGTACTTTGGCTGAGGTACCCTAGGTTATTTTACTTGCTCTGTCAGAATATGAAATAATATTCCCATTTATCTCAAAGGTTAATGAGTTATTATTTATTTTATTATTAATTTATTTATTATATTTGTTTATTGCATTATTACTACATAATAATGTTTATATTTTAAAATGTTATCTTTTTCTTATGTTATTATAATTTATGTTACATTATAACTTATTTAATAATGTCTCTTTCATATGTATTTTTTTATTAATTAATTATTACTTTAATTTATTGTTCTAGTCAGGTTGTCTCTGAACTAGTAGCAAGCTGACAAAGACTGTCCAATATGAGCAAGAAGAAGGTGAGGCCCAACCCGGTGGTTTATTGCAAGCTTATGCAGGTCTTTCTGGAAGTTGTAGTAAAAATCATCCAGCTCATCTTTCATATCCATTGTCAAACAATGGTATTTGGCTTCGTTGGTGGTGATTGTCTGGAGTTTAGCTAGATCCATATCCTGGTATTGTTCCATCTCCTTCTTCAGAAAAGCCGCGTATGACATTGTTTTTGGGGGGGCTGCGCCGCTCATGGTACGTTGCAAGTCCTGGTTGGTGGGCTCTTGGTGAATTTGGGATCTTGCAGTATCCGTAATAGTAGGAACACTGTTTCCGCAGGAAGAAAACTTGTCTTCAATGGGGTCTTGATGCCGGTGTGATCTGATGGAGGTGCTATTAGGATATCTGGAAGGCTGAGATGGGATAACTGAATTATTTCAATTTTGAACTGTAGAGTGTTGGGGAACAGATGACTGGAAAGAAATTTCATGGGTTTGGTTGGTTTTGAGATGTTGGTTACCTGAACCCAGCTGAGCTAAGCCTTGAGGGCTGAGTTGCTGTTGCTGAAAGGGGATCTTTTGATGTTGCTGTTTCTGGAAGAAGCTTGGTTGCCGTTGCTGATGTGAAGGGGAAGAGGGTGGGTACTGAGGAAGTGAATTTGAGAAAGGCGGGTACTGAGAACGTGAATTGGAGAAATCAGAGCCATTAGATGGACTGAAATTCTGTGCCCATAAGAGAGGAGGAAGAGTTTCATGGTTCTGTCAAGGGCCAGAGTGCTGGTACGGAGGGAAAAGGTTTGTCAATAGTGGGAAACACACCGTTGAGTTTGGAGGACTATGTTCCGCCTCGCGTGGCTGTGTCATATTGTAGCTGATCTTGCTGGAATTTGTAGATGACAGGTAGCCATTGCCGTTCATAGAATTGTGTGTAGATGACGCGTAGCCAATAATGCTCACAGCATTTTGTGAGTTCTGGTTTTTGCAATGATTGGACAGATTCTGAGATGAAAAATGATTTGGACTGAAAGTAGGATCAGCACTCACAAATTGATCTTTGATTGATTGATATAATTGCAGGAAAATATTACTTACGTCTGGCTTTATGTGGTTTGTCCTGAAACCTTGGGTGGATGTCCATAAAGACATTTCACGGATTTCTCTGGACAACGTGGACAACAACGGTTGAAAGGTGCATACAGAACTTGATGAAAATTAAACCGTTGGTGATGCTGGATAAAAAAAATTAGTCAAACGGGAAGAGTGGGAGGATATCGTTGAGGTGGTTCAGGAGTGGACTCACCGGTGAGCGTACTTGAGGTTGTGAATGATAATTCCTGGGACTTATTGAGTGGTGGTAGTATGAGCCAGAGAGGGTCCGCACTGGGTTAAGGAGCTATGCACTCCAGATTTGCCAGCCAGCCAGCGGGTGCGCAGCTCAGACAGAATTTTTTGCGGGGATTGTGGAGCCATGCGCGGCATCTTTGCCATGTTTGCCAAATTGAGAGCATCCACCATTGTGTTGCTAACTTTTCCACAACTGCAGAGAGGTTAGCAAGCGCAATGGTTACCCTACCAAGAAACCACACCCTTGTGACTTGGTAGGGGGGCTCTGCAGCTGGCTAACCAAGTGTCCCCACCCTTGGGGACTCTTCAAGTTGCTCGGTAAGCGGGGCTGTAGGGGGGGGATTGAGGAATTGATTGTGGGACTGGAGGACTTACCTTACCAAGCTTGTTAGAGGTCTCTAAATTTAGAGAACTCTAACAAGAATCTTAAAGATTCCTCAGTTAAAGAGGCCTAAAGAGGCCACAAGGGTGGTGCGCGGGGGCTTTGTCTCTGTAAAGTTGGCTTACCAAGCCACTTTAGAGAGACGGTGGTGGATGCTCTGATAATTTGGCCGTAAATGACCCTTGAAGTGTGCCTCCTGCACGGGCAAGTTGTATGCTTTGGGGTAGTTTTTTAGTACATCTCAGGTGTAACTGAGACAACTGGAAAGGTCTTCATTTTAACAGATGCTATTCAAGCCTTCCATGCTTTCTGAATCAACTTGGTCATACCTGTTAGCGGTGTGAGAACTCCTTTTGGGAGGGGGGTAGTTCTGTGAGGGGGAAATAGCAGTTATAGTATTTCAGGTATGTATGAATCTATTACAAATGTTAAGGGTGGTTTGAAAGACCTTCCCCTCTAGTTACTACAAGAGTTAACACAACAATTTTATTTATTGTTGTGGCTGATAACTTTCTTTTTGTTTTCTTTAAGAGAACTATTTATGTAGTAATCTCTTATCAGACAAAGATATAATTTCAACTTACAAATAATCAGCAATGAGCTTGATGAAGGGATCAGGGAAGTAGATAGTGGATGGATTGTTACAGAAAGTTCTGTCAAATGGAATACAAGCTTTTTGGAATTGATGAGGAACAAGTATTTATATGCTTTATGATTTATTTATTTCTCTTTAGGTGTAGTCTGAGGAAATGAGTAGAAGGGTGTTTTGGTATAATGAGAAATATTAAAAGTGTTGTACCCTCTTCCTTAACATTTAGTTACAAGAGCACAGTTTTCCTTTTTGTTTCTTTTGTGTATTTTAAACTGAAATGAAAGATTTTGTTGTGGGTCACCTGATCAAGATCACACTATTATATGGATGGGTAATTTTATTTAGTTTGCTAGCTAGATGGTGGGGATTGGGATGAATCCAATTTCTCTCTATCCCTGCCTCCTGATATAGTAACATATGAGGGAGTTTTGCTGGTGGGCCATCTGATTGAGGTATTTATGCTGGTGGGGTTTCTTGTTCTACACTGCCTTTATGCATGGAGTGCATAAAGTGAGCTATTTCTGCTGGTGATGTTTTCTAATCTTGCACTGCTTCATGCGGGGAGTGCTTAAAGTGAGCTATTTCTGCTGGTGATGTTATGTACTTAGGCTGTGCCACAGAGCATGTGCTGCATCTTGTGACCAGACACTAAACTATATGCTACTTCTATATATATACTATGTACTTATTATTCACTATAATTCTTTTTAACTATATATCTTTTGATTTAGCCATGAAAACCCTAACATAAATGGGTGACTTATGGATTAAATTTACCCTAGATTTCAATTATGCACTTATATTGCTACTATTTTAGCTTCTGAAAGATAATGAAAGAATATGATCCTGCATGATACTTGAAACAGGGTTTGGAATACCACAGCGGTGTAAAGAAAGACAATTTAAAAAGGACAGTTGAGGGGTCAAGTCAGTTGCACAGAGAACAATTGAATTTAGACTACAAACCAATATAATGAGTGTTGAATTGGTAAACCCCAACCAACACACTGCAAGTTCAAGCACGTACAGTCCAAGTAGTGATAGGACTGATCACGGGGAATTTACGCTTGGGAAAATAATCAAATGTCATGAGCCGTATTGCGGGCCTGCCCGCACCAAATCCCGCACCACATGTAGATAGTCTATCACGTACATGTCACAGACAGACCACTATATAGTCTGTCAGGACGAGGATCCACATCTCTTCCTCATCCTGCAATCTACATTATAGGATCCCGAAACCCCAGAAACCCAGAACCCCATAGCCTTCCTCTCCACAGATCAGACCATAACATCAAACAAATATTGATCAAATACAAAGATTTTCTGAAAAAAGAACCAAATGTGGAGCAAGTGTTATATTAGGCTTTCATCTGAGACTTGCCTGGAAAGATAATGGGGATATATAACCAAATGGAGGGTACTGCAATAACGGGAAATGAGGAATACTATGATCACCCCGTCAAGTATATTAGACAAGCTAGTCTTTGAACAAGGAACTTATGAACAACAATGTTGTCAGCCACTGAGTACATATCACAGTACCTGACATGTACCACGTAACTGCAATTATTATTATCTCTAATAATAATTACTATTTTTATTTATTATTATTATACATTCATTACATTACTATTATAATTATTAAAGTAGCTTAATTACAATAATTAATATAAATACTTTAATAATATATTCTTTAATAACTCATGAATAATTCTGGTTAAGCTATGTACTCCTGTTATACAAGATACATAACTTGTAGGCCCTTTGCCCTCCTTTCACGTGAAATATCCAGAGTAACAGATGTCACTCGTTCCCCTCTGATTACGCCCACATTCCTTAACATTGGAATATTTCACGTATAAGATATGTACTTTAATATCTTAATAATAAAAGAACTTATTAATATTATAATAATTAATACTTATAAGATGGACCAATAATAAATGACATCATTATAAGTTAATAACTTTATTAATATTAATTACAGATCAATTAATACAAATGTCATGATGTGATCCAATCCCACTAAGGACTACTGATCAAAGATGTGTCCCATAACACAGCCTTAGTAGAAATCACATCATAAACATTAAACAGATCCTCCCAAAAGGATCTGTCTTGCCCATGAAGTTCCACAGTACCTCCCAGGTCATGGAAGCGCTCACAGTTCCCCCTTGAGGAGCTCTTACAATATATAAACAGCCTGTAAACAGTTGTTTATCCCTCAGAGAATATTTAGAACACCATAGCACAGTACATACCTTAGAGTTATTTACCTTGCTTAGTTCCCCATTCTCCAACAATCCCCCAATTCTGGATAATCTATAGTTTAACTGTTATTACCTCAAGAATTGGCCACAACCTACCTTCAATAAGGTAGTCACCACGAACCCAAGTGAGTATCTCCTTGGATGCCTATTAATACTTTGTATTGATTTGGATGCGCCTAATTAGAGCAAT
The DNA here is from genome assembly GCA_007896445.1 of Puccinia hordei. Lineage (NCBI taxonomy): Eukaryota > Fungi > Basidiomycota > Pucciniomycetes > Pucciniales > Pucciniaceae > Puccinia > Puccinia hordei. The sequence goes on along the minus strand of RDRW01000064.1, from coordinate 220,246 downwards.
TAGAGCAAGCCTCTCAGACAAGACTTACTGATTGAGGAAGTACCTTTTTACAGGACTTGAACATTACCCAAACCACTTTACACCATCAACCTAACTCAGTTACAACCATTAACCACGGTTAGTTCCACACCCAGGCTGACAAATGTTGTGAATTAGTGACAGCGGGAAAAGTCTATTGTATAAAGGAAGGGGAGCACACCTGAGATTAGAAGATTGAAGAATAGAAAAGCCAAAAAGTTAATACAATATAAAATAGAAATAGAACAGTGAATAGAAAGAATAGAGAACTGAGCCTAGGCATACCTGTGGGCGGCAAAGTGATGGAAAACGGGAGTGAGTTTGTTGTTTGATTTAATGAAATGTAGAAAACTAAAGAAAAGAGAAAGAAACTTATTACAACTGCTGCAAGCATAAGGACAAATAATGTTTCTAACTAGGTTAGGTTTCTATATTAACCTCAAACTATCATCACGCCCGCAGTTCTTGACCCAGTGATATGTGGTAGGCTGTGTATAGTTCAATAAAGTAATGGATTGGCACTGGAGATGGCAGTAGCAGCCGAGATCAGTTACAACGTGTCCATCAATTCATCAACTAGAACATAATTTCAACCTTGTCATCATACAAAAAACTATCATTTCTTTCCATCTATGTACAGCAATTAATTGGTTTTTTATCCACATTGTGCATGGAATTGCTACAGATCTCCCAAAACCGCTGCATGCACTGCTTTAGTAAGATTGTTCTGAAATATTTTTTTTTTTCTGTAGATCAAAAATTTAGCCGGTATGGGTGTATTGAAAATCATTCTCTTAACTAGAAGCTCTCAAAGAGTAAGTTAACCTTGAGAAATTAGCCTCTGAAGAAGTTAATTAAATCTACATGGGACCTGATTGGCTGTCAATATGAATGAATTGAACTTAAGAGGGGTCTAAGTCCAAGTAGTTCTTTTTCACCCGGCTGAGCTGCGGATTAGTTATAAATGTTTGAAACCTAATAAAGATTGTATGCAGTTTAAATAGTTTTCAAATACGTTGTATTGCAAATTTTTCTTCATTCAATCTTTGTTGTCTCAAACACATCTTTAACTCATCCTCATCTCAACCACTCAATTTCTAGGTCCATTCTCTACTCTCTCTCTGTTTCACTCTTTTCTTTCTCATATATCGTTTGTTTCACTTCTCTCTATCAGGTTTGTGTTGTGGTATTAGTCTTGTTAGTCACTGTCTGTGCGCTAACACAAGGAGGATTTCATCTAAGGTTAGAATATGAAATTCATTCAATCTTTGTTGTCTCAAACACATCTTTAACTCATCCTCATTTCAACCACTCACCTTCTAGGTTCGTGGTGTGGTATTAGTCTTGTTATTCACTGTCTGTGAGCTAATGCAGGGAGGATTTCATCTCAGATTCCTTTGGTATCATTCGTTCAATTGGTAATGAGCCCAGAGCCGTTTTAACTGCCAAAATAACATTACTCTTGCTATCATGAACAATAAACCAACCACTACTGTTAGAATTAACAAAGCATTTTTCAGACATTTAGCAGAAAATGATTGGCTTGGGCAGGATTTGAACCAGCGACCTTAGCAGAAGCTAAGACACTATACTAGAAGTGCTGCCTTTACCAACTAGGCTACCAAGTCCATACCTAATGTGTTGCTAAGAGAGTACTGTGGATTACAGAATTTCAACAACTACCAACATTACTACTCTCACAAGTTAAAACTTTGTCAATTGGTCTATTCAAGTCAAAGTTTATCTCAAAGATTGTGATTGGTATTATTTCCTAAGTGAAGATGAACCTCTGCCTACGATTCAACCAAAACTCAAAACGTTCAAAAGTCAAAAGACCAAAACGTTGGGAGTTCTTCAACAAACAATGGGGACGGCAAACTACTCAAAGTTTAAGACGGACGAGACTGAGAATGACCCATTTCTAATGTGGAAGAAGCTCAAATCACATCACCTATTGTTGGCCATTGCCAATCAGTCCAAAATCTCAAATGACTTTCTTGATTTCTCATTCAAAGGAACCGACATATCTAACTTCATTGTTGATCTAGCTGGGCATATCAATAACCTACGATCAGTTGGTCTTTGCATTGGAATTCCAAAAGACTTTGAATTACACAAGAACTTGCTTTGTGAGAATATACTCAAGAAGATTCCGTCTAGTCTACTTCACACTCAAGAGATCTTAATTCAGAATCAACCTCTCAACATTGAATCACTTCACAATTTACTTGAAAATTGGAGTCGTGACAACATTACAGTCAAAATATTTGTGAACTAGGTCACATAGTGTGACTCGGCTGCGGCTCAGCCAGCCAGAGGAGACTACATCTGTCTCCTCCGGACCACACTAGCAGAGATCCACACCAATAACCGACTATACGTTCCTAGAGGTTATGAGCCTGTGATACCGGCTACGCTGAAGAAAACACACCAACAATTAATACCGGATCAATCTTTTGAACTCTTGCCAAAAAATCTTACCAGCCCAATCCTCTCAAGTTTTGAATCTTTACACACCAAAAATTAATTCCGGATATTTTTTGTCTCATTTCCAAATAGACCTACAAAATGATCTTGTGCATGGAAGAGGAATCAAGCAAGAGGCTGACCTCATAACTTTCAACCACCTCATACCTCATTGCTTGCCGTCGGCCCTGTCAAGAGTGCAATACATGCAAATTTCAGCAAATCCATCAACAAGACCAAATACTCCCTTGGTCTGTTGCTCAACACACAACCTCACACCCCATTTGCAGTGATCACAGATCTTGTGAAGAAAGCAAAGTTGATGAACATGAAGACTTAAGTTTGGAGTATCACAGCAATCAGGATCAAAGTGAATGGGACGATTGGTCTGATTTGGACATTATGCTGGGTTCCAAAGCTAACCAACCATTCTTTGGAAGGTACGGAAATGATCAAAAAGGCTTGGGATGTGACAACAACAGGAATATTGATGAATAGTACATAAATAGTTATGAAACCAATCTTGTCACTGCCAACCTTGCCACCAACCAAAATAAAAACAATTTTTCAAATCTAGTTCCTATCAACTATCAACCTGGTGCAGACATTAAAAATCCCTACCAAAATGATCTGCTACCATATGAGTACCCAGTCACCATTCACTTTCAGCCTAATCCTCAAATTTCCTGGCCAGTTCATCAAGAACTACATCAGAGTTTCAATGAAAAACATTATGACCCCGGTTCCCATTCACATTTTCTAGATGTAGTCAACAACAAATCATGCAATGATGAACAATTTTTACCTCATGATAATAAAATCTATGATTTACAACAGGAAGAAAACTATAATTACAATGAAAATGGTGGTTATTTGGACGAGAATAGCAGTTATGATGACAATCATGGTGAATTGGACAATGGCGGTGGATTTGACAATGGCAATGAATTTGACAATGGCGGTGAAGTTGACAATGATGGTGAATTTGAATTTGACAATGGCAATTTTGATGATGATGGCGGTTTTGGCAATGATGGCCGATTTGACAATGATGGCCGTTTTGACAATGATGGCTGTTTTGACAATGATGGCCATTTTGACAATGATGGTGTCAGCCACTGAGTACATATCACAGTACCTGACATGTACCACGTAACTGCAAATATTATTAATTATTATGATCTCTAATAATAACTCCTATTCTTATTTATTCTTATTACTATTTATTAATAATATTTCTTTAAATAACTTCATGTGATATTAATTATTATTATCTTTAATAATAATTACTATTCTGCAGTTATTATTATTATTATTATACATTCATTATTATTACATTACTATTATTATCATTAAAGTACATTCATTACAATAATTAATATAAATACTTTAATAATACATTCATTAATAACACACAAATAATTCTGGTTACTCTATGTACTCTTGTTATACAAGACACATAACTTGTAGGCCCTTTGCCCTCATTTCACGTGAAATATCTAGAGTAACAGATGTCACTCTTTCCCCTCTGATTACGCCTACATGCCATGATATTGGAATATTTCACATATAAGATATGTACTTTAATATCTTATAAATAAAAGAAGTTATTAATGTTATAATAATTAATACTTATAAGATGTACCAATAATAAATGACATCATCATAAGTTAATAACTTTATTAATATTAATAACAGATCAATTAATATAAATGTCATGATGTGATCCAATCCCAGTAAGGACTACTGATCAAAGATGTGTACCATAACACAGCCTTAGTAGAAATCACATCATAAACATTAACAGATCCTCCCAAAAGGATCTGTCTTCCCCCTGAAGCTCCACAGTACCTCCCAGGTCATGGAAGTGCTCACAATCTCCCCAAGAGGAGATATTACAATATACAAACAGCTTGTAAACATCTGTTTATTGAAAAAACTTTGAAGCTTTGGGGAAAAAGTTTGTGAAGAAGACCTCGAGGAAGAAAGATCAGAGGCTGGGAACGGACAAAGAAGCCCTCTAAGGGGCTAAGACTGCTAGCTTGTGAGAGGAAAAAAGCTACTCACTACAAGAGACTGGATGATGGTCTCAGGGAACTGGCACAGAGAACAGATAATTATATTGCTATGTGTTTTGAGGGTTTATATGTACTACATCTTTGGCATCAGAATGTGGGACAGAAGGTGACATGCATATTCCTCTGGAAGGAAATGAATGAGTGACAGATGGGAAAAAAAGGAACGGAGAGAAATGAGCCATGAAATTCCAACACTGTCAGCTTGCTACTAGTTCAGAGACAACCTGACTAGAACAATAAATAAAGTAATAATTAATTAATAAAAAAATACATATGAAAGAGACATTGTTAAATAAGTAATAATGTAACATAAACTATAATACACATAAGAAAAAGATAAAATTTTAAAATATAAACATTATTACGTAGTAATAATGCAATAAACAAATATAATAAATAAATAAATAATAAAATAAATAATAACTCAGTAAACTTTGAGATAAGTGAGAATATTATTTCATATTCTGAAAGAGCAAGTAAAATAACCTAGGGTACCTCAGCCAAAGTACCCTAGAAAACTTACTCCTTCTAATAATAAAATTAACTTAAAAGAATACTCCTACTAAGCGCTAAAATACTTACTAGGTATAAACATATGTAATATGAGATTATTCTAATAAGTAGAAGTCCTCAAAATACGGGATAAGTACTTAAATAAACTATGTAATTATCCTTTAAACACATAAATAAAATATTAAATAACATTTGACATAAATATCACGCTGTTTTATAGTCTTTGTATTATTATTAACTTATACAAATACATACAGTATAAGTTAAATAATATCATAACACATGAAAGACACGAAACAGGGGACTAAGAAAACATCAGAATACTTCAAACAAGTCTAAAAGAACTTGTACAATTAAAATAAATGACAAGCTCTTTTTTATCACGGGAAAATAATAAATGTTGACACTTTTCCCAGGATGTTTTGCTTGTCAAATAATTGAATGGAAAGCTGTTAAAGCGCTCACCATGCAGGTATGACAAGAACTCTCATGGTACAGAACTTTATATATGAAATAACCAAATTAAACAGAAATAAGATTCTGTATTATAATTTGATTATTCCTTTTTTATTCTATTGATCAAGTGATCATACATGTTGTACATCAAACTAAGAGCTCTTGAAGCGCCCTCAGATGATGTCTACAGATGACTGAAAGACTGTATTAATTATTGACAGCCTGTACATGTAATAATTTGATAAATTACATCATTTATTTCTACTAAGGATAACTCCTTCCTTGTAGTGTTCCCATAGCCAAAATAACACTTGATGTTTCGCCATCAGGGCTCCAGAAAGGCATTTAAGAGGCCCTTTCTTCCCCCTGTATTTTGATTCCCCAGCTTTATCATATTTACCATCAGCATTCCACCAGTCCAGCTTACTAGTGTCCTGCCCAGTAAATCAGTCCTCAAGACTTCAAAGCCTCTTTTCCTCAAACCCAACTCTGTCCAGTCATCAAGCCCACCTTTCCAACCGCTTCCAGCTGTCCAGTTTACCTTAAGAAAGCCCCCCCTCCTCCTCTTAAAGCCTACAGTAAGTCTTGTTTCACTAGGAGTTGTGGCCCTTTCTTAGCCACTATTTTTACTGGGCACTTAAAACACCCCTGCTTGCAGGCCCCAGTTTAAAAGGTTACAAAGTTCCTGTGCTTTATCACGAACACCTTTGGAGGGCACCTAAAACACCCCTGCTTGCAGGCCCCTCCCAATTAAATTTATAATCTTTTAATATTAATAAAAAGATTAAAATCCTCTATAATAATTTATTCCATATTATTTTGAGTCTTGCACCTTGTGTAGCTAGAAGGTTATCAGTCCTTGGCATCACAGAGCGTGACAAACACCCCCCCCAACTGATGAACCACAGGCCAAAGAACTATAAGCCTTTTCCAATATTGAGCTTCTTGAATTTGGGGTTGTTGATCATAGCCTGAAAATTTTGCTCTGACTCTATTTGCTCATTGGTAAATCCATGAAAATCATTTGCTGAAAAGTTAGGATTGATAACTGATAGATGTGCCTGAGCTGCTGGGCTACATTTGGTTGATGAGTTAGACATGGATGAGTTGATAGGATGTCGATCGGGGTGTTTTTCATAGCAGATGGACTCGCGATGACCCGCCTTGTTGCAGTGAGAGAAAATGGTGAACCCTCTCTTGCAGTGGGGGCATAGATAATACTTTTCATCGGTGGTGAGGAGAGACATCTGTGAAGGAGGTGCTGAGGAGCGATCAAGTCGGTTTTGAATTGCGTGCTTCTCTAGTTGGGTCAGAAGTATTGCCACAGTATTGTTTGGACACCCAACGTTGACGACGTCCCGGAATGACTTGAACTCCACCGATGGGAGCTTACGGAGTATGATCGCAGTCTTGCACTGCTTGTCTAGACCAACCTTTGCTGAGATCAAGCAATGATTTGCTGATTGAATGGCTGCAATGAAAACGGAGGGAGGAGACTTGTATTCGATGTCAAGGAAGTTATCTAGTGCTTGATCCTTGGCAACGTGATTGTCGCTGTGGGAGAGCTTATATACCAGAGGTGCAGCACTGAAGCTGAGCCCGCAGCCACGGGCTCAGCGGCAGACTGAGGCTGAGGTAAGGGGGTACCTACCAAATGTCATCGGACATTCCGCGGGGAAAAGCACGGGGCGCAGCATGTGACATTATATAGTTGGCGCGGGCAATCGGTCGAGCGGACGAAGGCCGCTTCAGTATGCGCGAGGTAATGGACCGGGCGGAACCACGGGGTTTGGGGCACCAGGCCGCAAGCGGAGCGGGGGCAGAAGAAGCGGAGTCGTGTGCAGGGGAGCGACAGACGGCTGCGGGGGTCAACGGGGTATAGTAGTCGGGGACAGGCTGCGGTGTGATGCGGGATCAAGGAGACAGGCAAGTAGGGCTCCAGGGACAGTACCGGGGAATGCGGGACATGATCGGGGGGACTGTTGTATAAATAGAGGGTTGTACCAGGCCTGCGGGATCTTATCTTATCTTATCATCTTAGTAGATAGCTATCAACTACAGCGTATATAAGAAAACCTCATTGTTTAGAGTTCTCTCAGCGATTATTCAGCGTGTGCGGACAAGCAGAACTGCGTAGGGCATCATCAGGAAAACAAACGCAAGAGGAACGGTCCCCTTGCTGAGTATAAGGTGTTGCAGGGAAACCAGTTGACTATCCGCTGACAGTGTTTATGCCGCAGAGGAAATCAAAGAACCACCGGAACCAACCAGGAAGAAGGGCAACCTACCATTTCTGTTACCGAGGTCGCCTTTATTTCCACATCGCCGCTGTACCTTTGCTTGAGGATGGACCAGACTGCGTATCCACTGAAAGCGTTCAGATTGGTCATTGTTTGCTGAACATATGCCAGGTTTGCTCTATCCAGATGCTCAATCAGTACATGATATGCTTGTCGGTTCAGCTCATGGTAACTATTCTTTTCTTCCTGTTTATCCGAAGGCTTGACGGTGCCCTGAAAAATTCCAAGAGCCCCAATCTGATTGATTTTTGAGCTCATTAAGAACGACCAAGAGTCATAGTTACTATTGTCCAAGTAGAGTGGGATGTTCTTTGCTGACATTGTAGCTTGATGAAAGTCGGCAAAGATGTGAGATTGGCAGTTGGATGATGATTTAAGGGCTGTAGAGAAGAAGTGAGGTTGATTTATTTTCTTTTGGAGAGTTTTGATGTGGTAGCAAATTATTTTGACTGTTAATCGTGAAAAAGCTTTGAAGCTTTGAGGAAAAAGTTTGTGAAGAAGACCTTGAGGAAGAAAGCTCAGAGGCTGGGAACAAGATAAAGAAGCCCTCTAAGGGGCTAAGACTGCTAGCTTGTGAGAGGAAAAAAGCTACTCACTACAAGAGACTGGATGATGGTCTCAGGGAACTGGTGCAGAGAACAGATAATTATATTGCTATGTGTTTTGAGGGTTTATATGTACTACATCTTTGGGATCAGAATGTGGGACTGAAGGTGACATGCATATTCATCTGGAAGGAAATGAATGAGTGACAGATGGGAAAAAAAGGAATGGAGAGAAATGAGCCGTGAAATTCCAACATTTATCCCCCCAGAGAATATTTAGAACACCTTAGCACAGTACATACCTTAGAGTTATTTACCTTGCTTAGTTCCCATTCTGCAACAATCCCCCAATTCTGGATAATCTAGAGTTTATTACTGTTATTACCTCAAGAATTGGCCACAACCTACCTTCAATAAGGTAGAAACCACAAACCCAAGTTGAGTCTCTCCTTGGATTCCTATTAATACTTTTTATTGATTTGGATGCGCCTAATTAGAGAAATTAGAGCAAGCCTCTTAGACAAGACTTAATGATTGAGGAATATCCTTTTTTACAGGACATTAACATACCAAAACCACTTTAAATCATCAACCTGACTTAGTTACAACCATTATCCACGGTTAGTTCCACACCCAGGCTGACAGATGGTGGTCTTGATGGTGGTGGTTATTATTAGCCTTGCTTGACTCAAATTGTTTTTATCATTTATTTCTTCTTGCTTTTCCATTTTTTGTTGTTGGCTTGTATGTAGTTAGGTCCTCCTGGGCAGGCGTCTTGTAGCCTTGCTGAGGGGGTGGGTGTTGTGACCTAGGTCACATAGTGTGACTCAGCTGCCGCTCAGCCAGCCGGAGGAGACTACATCTGTCTCCTTTGGACCACACTAGCAGAGATCTACACCGATAACCGACTATACGTTCCTACAAAAATCAAGTCTGAAGAATCCACTATGAAAGCTACCTCTTCCAAACTTGATGAATTGTCAAGAAATAGGTGTACCAATGGTATTCATCTTCCCAACTCAAACCACACCAAAGATCAATGTTGTGAATTGTTAGATTGGGAACAACTGAAAGATTTATTTCCTTTTATCAGAATATCTAGTAAGTCTAATACAAGCTAGATAGCGCAAAGCTTAGTTGCCTGAAAGCAGTGCTCGATGTTCACAAGATGATAGAGAGAGAGAGAATAGAGAGAGGTAGAGTCGAGAGGAGATAATGGAGCTTAGTGAGAAAAGAAAAAGGAGAATAAGGAAAGTTGCAATCAATAGTATTGTACAAAGCAGAAGAGAATTCATCAGCTTCTTCCTAAGTTCAACGTTCTTTCTGTTCTGACTATAACTCACGATCAATAGTATTGTGATAGGAGATAATCCCGTTTACGCGCTATGATTTTTTTGAGCTTTTTCTGCACAACAATAAACATTAATTAGCTTTCTACATATTCATGTGTCTGTCTTTTTTTTTTTTTGTCTGTCTTCATCAAAGAGGAAACTGTCAACTTACTATTTTTAGTGTTGCTTGTTATCCTCTTTGCAAGTTCTGGGGTGGTTGTTGGTAACACCTGAGTTGGAGCTAGAATCAAGTTTGTACTTGTTCTGCCTAAGTTTGGAGCTACAATTGAGTTTTTGCTTGATCTGCCTAAGTCTGGGAAGTTTTAATTAACTTTGATTTCTCACATGAATTACATCCAGAAGAAAAACTTAAATTCAAGAGAAGACAAGCAAAATCTAAAGCAAAGGCAAAGAAAGCGTTGAAACAATACTCTTCTCAATCCAGTTCTGGCACTGCCCGGCACTGTGTCCTGAAGGCTTACTCAAAAGCGCTTTCTTCAAACACTGCCTATCTCAACAGCGGAGCATCTCATCACATGATATATGATAAATTGGTATTCTCCACCTATTCCAAAGGTGAGAAAGGCAAGATTGAGTTAGCAGACGGAAAGATGACATTGTTGGCTGGATTCATAAACATTTACATCAAAACATTGAGTGGTAACAAGATCAAGCTTGAATGTCTCCACCTTCCTGAACTTATAGGAAACCTGATCAGCATGGGCAACGGTGGGCCGCTACGCTATTTCACCGCTAACTGTTAGCGTAGCGGGGTTTTTTTCCCCAGAAAATCTGTAGCGTTAGCTGAATTTACACTCCGCTACACTAACAGTTAGCGTAGCAACAAATTCTTCAAGCCATATTTTTGTAGTGTTAGCTGGGAAAATTCACTGCTACGCTAACAGGTAGCGTAATTTTTCTTGCGCTAACAGAGTTTGAAGTTTCCAGTAGCCTAGCGGCATCAGATCATTGCTACGCTACACCAAATTTTAGCCGTTAGCTGATACTTTTCCCATAAATGTTAGCTGTTAGCTGAAGCTTTTCCCATTCAAATATGCTCAAATAGCGGATTTGTTTTGCCGGCTAACTGTTGGTTTCACCAATTAACATGGCTGCTGAATAAAAAGCCGTTGTTATGGCTTCAACAGGTAAACTCCTGCTGCATTACAGATCTTAGAAGAGACATCCAACTTCTTTCTTGTCTTTGAATTTACAACTTAATCCACCATTATCTAATCAACTGGGTTTGAAAATCCACCATTTTTGAAACCATGGATACCTTAATGAAGAACAATTTAGTTTTGAAGAAAAAAAAAAATGAAAATAGAAATTAAAAATAAGCTTTTTTTATTGCTGTACTTGCTTGAGTAAAGCAGTTACAACAGCATTTTGATTTATTCACTTGTGCAAGTACATATTTTTCATTGGTTTACTTGCACAAGTACAGGATCCTAATTGAGCAGAGTGACCAGCTTTGACCTCAGACAGGGGAATTTATCACTCCTGCTATATTAAAAGTAACTGCAAAATAACTCATTGGTGTCACCCGCATCACAAATCCTCATTTATGATCAGGGTGAAACCGATTAGGTAAGGATTGTGAATTGATTGAAAATTATAGGAGCTCTCCAAACTTGCTGGGGCACCTGACTGACCCCCCTTTGAGTTCAGCAACTGATTAAATGACATGGGGGTGAAGAAATGTTAGCAATGTTGGTTTAAGCCTTGTACAAACTCAGAAAACTCTCAGGGGCACCTGACTGACCCCCCTTTAAGTTTTCTTGATTGGTGTTACCCTCATTGCTACTCTTATAGTATAGCAGGAGTGATAAATTCCCCTGTCTTAGGTCAAAGCTGGTCCACTTTGCTCAATTAGGATCACTTTTGTTTCCCTTTTTTTCCTTTTTTTCCTTTTTGTCCTTTTTTATTTATTTTTATAAACAAACAGGAGTTAGCGTAGCGCTACACTCACAGTTAGCTCAGCACAAAAGGGTACTCCGCTAACAGTTAGCATAGCTGAGAAGAGCGCTACGCTAACAGTTAGTGTAGATGAAAAGAGCGCTACACTAACAGTTAGCATAGCTGAAAGGAGTGCTACGCTAACAGTTAGCATAGCGTTTGTTCCAGCTAACACCGCTACAAATCAGCTAACAGGTAATTCCTGTAGCGTTAAATTTTATTTTTTAAGTCGCTAACGCTACACTACCCCCTATTTTTTTTTTTACAAAATGTTTTTAGTGTTAGCTGAAAAAAAAACAGCTAACAGTAACTTTGTGTTAGGGTAGCGACAAAAGCTAACATTATGCTACGCTACAGCTATTATTAGCGTAGCGGGCCCACCGTTGGCATGGGTCCCTTGTATTGCAAAGGTTGTTGACTGGTGGCGGATGACTCAGAGTCATACAAACTTGTAAATCAAGATCAAGATGTTTTCAAAGTCAAGATTAATGATCACAATTTCTTCTTAATTTGCCTTGAAATATTAAAATGAAAGTCTCAACATCTTTCAAGACTTTCAATTCCGACGTACTCTGACATAATGAATCTTCACAGGAGAGCGGGGCATCCAAGCAACAACTCACTGAGAAGGATGTATGATCTACCGCAATTCTCCATTGCATGTGACGAGTGCTCACTGTCAACATCTCATAGAATCCCATTCTCAAACTCCCTTCCAAAATCCTTAAACACCCTTGATTTTGTACATATGGACCTGAGTGGTCAGATCAGTCCTTCCACCGTTGACTACCTCAAAATAACGGATCAATTTTCTTCTTATAAATTTGTCTATCTCCTAAAAAAGAAATCCAAAGCATTTCAATCCTTTCAGAAATATTATGCTATTGTGACAGTTTCTCAAGGATGTCCTATAAAAATAATTGTGATCAATGGTTGTGGGGAGTTTAACTCCAATGAATTTAAGAGGTTTTTATCAGAGAAGGACATTACTGTTCACATCTCTGTGCCATACACTCCACAACAAAACCCTGTTGCCAAGAGAGGGAATCACACAACAACCAAAAAAGCAAGAACCTTGCTCAAGCAAGCTTGGATCAGTCACTTTTTATGGGGTTATGCGTGTCAGCTTGCTACTAGTTCAGAGACAACCTGACTAGAACAAAAATGAAACATAAAATAAAACATATAGTATTAATAATTTAACAAAGAGTAATAAATGAATAATAATAAGATAAAGCAACATAAAAAAGTAATATGTAAATAATAAATACATTATTACATAGTAAATTAATAATAAATAAACAAATACAATATTAAGTATAAAACAATGAATATGTTAATAAATAATAAGATAAATGGAAATACTATTTCATAATCTTAAAGAGCGTGTAAAATAACCTAGGGTCCTGCAGCCAAAGTACCCCATTTACCTTAAAACTTCTAGTAGTAAAACAACTTGAAAGAATGTTACCACTAAAGCGCTGAAATAATTATTATAAATTAAAATACAGAATAAATACATAAATACATATAAAAAACCACGAAATAACAATGTATTTAAATAAAAATATAATCAAATAAATACATATAACATTAATAATATAATTATATAATACTAGTAATATACTATGGGCATTGATAAAAAAACCCAGTTTTTCCGCGTTTACACCCGGTTTTACGCAGCAGCGACGTCCAAATTGCTGCGCAGTACACCCAGTTTTCCGCATTTACACCCGGATTTTTTATTCAATTTTTTGCGGGCGGATTTTAATTTTTTTTTCAAGATTTTAAAGTTGTTTAATATACTTTAAGGGGTGTAGAATTTTCTGGTATTTTTTATTTTCCAAAAGAACAAGGGCTTCTATTTTTTTTGGCCAATGCACCCTGTTTTTTACAAAAAAAATCCCCACGGGTTGTTTTTCATGATTTCTAATCATTTTTAATTTGTTTATAACACTTTGAAGGGAGTATAATTTGATGAGACAGAAATTTCATTTTTAAACTCATTGGTTGGATTTTCATGACTTTTGGGCCAATCCACCTGGTTTTTTTGAAACAAATTCCCCACGGCTTGATTTTGAAGATTTCTCAGCTTTTTAAATTTGTTTATATTACTTTAAAGGGAGTAGAATATTATGGGACTAAGACTTTTTTTTTGAACTCATTGGTTGGAATTTTATGATTTTTGTGTGAATCCACCCGGTTTTTTCAAAAAAAAATCCCCACGGCTTAATTTTCATGTTTTCTCAACATTTTAATTTTTTTATGGAATTTTGATTGATTATTAGCACTACTAATCCATTATGTATTAGTACTCATAATCTATTATTAGTACTAACAATCTATTATTCTAATAATCTATTGTTAGTACTAATAATCTATGATTAGTACTAATAATCTATGATTAGTACTAATAATCTATTATTAGTACTAATAATCTATTATTAGTACTAATAATCTATTATTAGTACTAATAATCTATTATTAGTACTAATAATCCATTATTAGTACTAATAATGTATTAGTACGAATAATCCATTATTAGTACTAATAATCCATTATTAGTACTAATACTAACAATTGATTTTTAGTTTCCCTTCCCCCCCTTTATCAATCACTTAATGATTTTTTGATGAGTATGTTTGGGGAGGTTGTGCGCATCAAATGCCACCCTCCTTATGAATATTGAATATAAAAATTATATAAAAAAAAAAAAACGGGTGTGGGCGCTGAAAACCGGGTTTACTGCGCAGCCGCAATTGCGCAGAAAACCGGGTGTAAACGCGGAAAAACCGGGTTTTGTTATTAATGCCCTATACTATAGTATCTATTTATTTATTTATTTTATGTTATTACATACTAGATACACTAAGGACGATTCAGAGGGACAAAGACCACGAACAAGAGGAAGGAAATAACATGAGAACCTTCTGAAAATAACAATTGAACAACTGTTCAAAATAAATGTATTACATCCTTAGTGCGAAATTATTCATTGACAGATCTCTGCAGTCATGCATTCCCAAAGAGCCTGCATGACAGGGATCAAACAAGAAGCTCTTGAAGCGCCCACAGAACAAACAAATACATTTATTTCACATTGTACACAATACAAAACAATTAAACTCTGACAAATGTGATCAACAGGTACATGTGATATTTAATCAATACATTTTGACATATAGTTAAAACCTTTGATCAACACGTCTAACAAACCTTGTCAGAGGTTCAGAAGCGCCTCAAGATGCCAGCAAAAGAGCTTAGAAAGGCTGTACCCATAGTAGACAGCCTGTACATATGGAAATTTGATTAAACAACTACATTATACATTTGTATTAAATCTTAACCCCTTCCTTTTAAATGTTCCCATAGCCAAAAATAAATCCTGTGTTTCGCCATCAGAGCTCCAGAAAGGCATTTAAGGAGCCCTTGTTCCCCCTGTATTTTGCCTCATCATGCTTTAATATATATACTACAACCTTTGCCCAAATACATAGCTTTAAAACTGTTATTCTGTCTGGTAAGGTCCTAGTATCTGTCTCTTAGCCCCTTCTTACTCCCATGAAATTGCCCAGTGTCCACCCAGCTCTTCCAACACCCTTTTCAAGCGCTTCCAACTGCCCAATTTCTCCCTGGAAGAACCTCAAGTCTGTAAAGGTAATTTATTACTAGTAAGTAGATAAACCTTTCCCTTGAAATTCTCCCCCCCCCCCATCTTTCATCTGGGATTTAAAACACCCCTGTTTACAGGCCCCAGTGTGTTCAGGTACCTAAATCCTCTGCTTGCAAGATACCTTTGAGGGATTAAACACCCCTGATTTATCAGGCCCCTCATAATTTTAATTATATTAAATTTATTTAATATAATTAATTATCTTTTACCCCTCATACCTCATATCCTTATTGGTATTACCTCTTATAAGTCCTCCCAGAGCTTTATATTGCTCTTTTTCTTTTATTTTGCACCTTGTGTAGCTAGAAGGATTACTCCTTGGCATCACAGAGGCTGACAATGTGGTTGAAACGGTGTTGTTTCTTGAAAATTCAACTGCAACCAGGAAGAACAACTGGTTGTTGTTGTATGAGTTATGGTTCAAATGGCCATTCAAAATCTCTTGGCTTTGTCCGTTTGGGTGTAGGGCATGTTTCAATATCATCAAACCAAACAGGGCCTCCAAGGTTGCGGATACAGCTAAGAGGGGGATCATGGTTGGTTACCAGCTTGGAATGCATAACTGGTGCATTTTGACTGAGGAGGGACATGTGGAGTTGAGCCATGACATCAAGTTTGAAAAAGCTCTTTATCCAGGAATCTCCATGTTCTGTCCAGCTGGGTTCATTGATCCTTCCAATATTGATGAATCATTTGAAGAGGATTTTATCAACATTGAGGAGGAAACAATTGAACCTCCGTCGCGGTTGTCAAAATCATCAAAGTCCAAATCGTCTCACTTGTCATCATCATAATCTGGCAAAGCGGATGGTTGAATAGCTAGTACTCTTAAACCTTCATCAGAAGCATCTGCGCCATCTATTTGCCGTCCAAGTTTTGATTATATTGTGCAACCAGTTGATCTGTCAGCCTCTGTGATGCCAAGGAGTAATCCTTCTAGCTACACAAGGTGCAAAATAAAAGATAAAGAGCAATATAAAGCTCTGGGAGGATTTATAAGAGGTAATACCAATAAGGATATGAGGTATGAGGGGTAAAAGATAATTAATTATATTAAATAAATTTAATATAATTAAAATTATGAGGGGCCTGATAAATCAGGGGTTGTTTAATCCCTCAAAGGTATCTTGCAAGCAGAGGATTTAGGTACCTGAACACACTGAGGCCTGTAAACAGGGGTGTTTTAAATCCCAGATAAAAGATGGGGGAGAATCTCAAGAGAAAGGTTTATCTACTTACTAGTAATAAATTACCTTTAACAGACTTGAGGTTCTTCCAGGGGGAAATTGGGCAGTTAGAAGCGCTTGGAAAGGGTGTTGGAAGAGCTGGGTGGACACTGGGCAATTTCAGGGGAGTAAGAAGGGGCTAAGAGACAGATACTAGGACCTTACCAGACAGAATAACAATTTTAAAGCTATGTGAGTGGGTAAAGGTTGTAGTATACATATTAAAGCATGATGAGGCAAAATACAGGGGGAACAAGGGCTCCTTAAATGCCTTTCTGGAGCCCTGATGGCTAAACACAGGATGTATTTTTGGCTATGGGAAAAAATAAAAGGAAGGGTTTAAGATTTAATATAAATGTATGTAGTTGTTTAATCAAATTTCCATATGTACAGGCTGTCTACTATTGGTCCAGCCTGTCTAAGCTCTTTTGCTGGCATCTTGAGGCTCTTCTGAACCTCTGACAAGGTTTGTTAGATGTGTTGATCAAAGTTCTTAATTATATGTCAAAATGTATTGATTAAATATCACATGTACCTGTTGATCACATTTTTCAGAGTTTAATTGTTTTGTACTGTGTAAAATGTGAAATACATGTATTTTTTTGTTCTGTGGGCGCTTCAAGAGCTTCTTGTTTGATCCCTGTCATGCAGGCTCTTTGGGAATGCATGACTGCAGAGATCTGTCAATCAATAATTTCCCACTAAGGATGTAATATATTTATTTTGAACAGTTGTTCAATTGTTATTTTCAGAAGTTTCTCATGTTATTTCCTTCCTCTTGTTCGTGGTCTTTGTCCCTCTGAATCATCCTTAGTGTATCTAGTATGTAATAAAATAAAATAAATAAATAAATAGATACTATAGTATATTACCAGTATTATATACTTATATTATTAATGTTATATGTATTTATTTTATTATATTTTTATTTAAACACATTGTTATTTCGTGGTTTTTTATATGTATTTATTTATTTATTCTGTATTTTAATGTATAATAATTATTTCAGCGCTTTAGTGGTAACATTCTTTCAAGTTGTTTTACTACTAGAAGTTTTAAGTTATCTGGGGTACGTTGGCTGAAGTACCCTAGGTTATTTTACACGCTCTTGAAGATTATGAAATAGTATTTCCACTTATCTTATTATTTATTAACATATTCATTGTTTTATACTTATTACTGTATTTATCTATTTATTATTAATTTACTATGTAATAATGTATTTATTATTTACATATTTCTTTTTTATGTTGCTTTATCTTATTATAAACATGTTGTCCAGACATCAAGAACCAAACATCATTTATCCACCGAAACATCTATCCGTTAAGGATTAGCTAGCCAGTAAGCAGCCATCCTACATATCTTCTCATATTAAGATATTGACAGGTCAATTCCTTTTTCACAGAAAAACAAAACGCACCCCATACAAACCGTACCAATATCTTTCACCATTTCCGAGTTCAATCAAGAACCAGCGGAACACCGTGAGTAATCTTTTGAAAAATCATAAGAAATGTCTCAACGAAAAATTAAAAATATTTGTTTTTTCCTTTTTTCAAAACCAATAGAGTTCCAAGTGTTCATCAATAACACTGAACTGGAACAGACAATACAAGCCAATTCCTCGTTCCCCAAAGGATTGCTGATCAACCCCGACAGTTGGGTGGCTATACAAGACAACGTACAAGTCCCGAAGACGGTTAGAAAGAAACCAAAGAAAAGTGAGAGAAATTTTTTATCTCCTATTACAATTTTTTACTAAAAATGACTCCACATGTGCTTAGAAGCGGAAAAAACACCGTCGAAGCAACCGACAGCCCTGTCGTCCCAGGCAGCTTCAGAAGCTATGTCAAACATGATGATCGACCATCCACAAGAAACCATGGCGGTATTGCTCCCTCCAAATACTATCCAAGCGGCAGCACAGACCCTACACAACGCAAAGAGGATCCTTATGACGCCAACCGCGAACGCATCCCCGTCGGGTCCTATGATCAAAGAAAATCGATCACTGATCTACCCCCAACAGAGAGGGGAATTGATCCCCCCAGTTTTCAAGAACGGCCAGTCTCAAGTCTTGGAGCCAGAAGCCCAAGCAGCCCTATCGATGCTGAACATGGTGTACAACTCGTTCATGACAGCAAGGATAATGCATCAACTGAGGCTAACAGAAATGTTCCTCAGGCAATGCATCTCATCCCAAGAAACTCTAAGGAGTATTGTCGGCGACCAAACGACGAACAAGTTAAGCCAAAACTGGAGCGCAAAAGCCGAGCTAGCTCAGTTCAAACAGGCTCACCCTCCCCCTCCAAGAGAGCGAAAGACACCGCCTCAGCCAGAACGATCTTTGTCAACGAACCACAGATCCAACAAACCCTATCAAGGGAAGAGGAAAGATCGCGACTGGCAAGAAAGCAGCAGCTCTGGCCCCTCGGACAGAAGCATCAAGAGGACGCTGGAAGCAGCGGACTTCCTCCACAGAGCGTCAGGCTGGGCGGACCGTCAAAACAACAGAAGCAAGAAAAAATGAGCGAATCAGTTAGTTTGAGCCCGAGGAGCTCTCATGAGTACAATAACTCAAAAAGAGCCACTGCTACATTATTAGAAGAAGTACAAAGTACTCTATTGTTGTCTATTTAAAAATAGTCTTAACCATGTTGTCTCTAATTTTGAGAAGGATATGAATTCCTTAACTAATAAATCTGTTAGTAATCAAAAAACCATAACAGATTCAATTAATGAAATACCCTCCAAAGTAGTTGATCATTTTGACCAACTAAGAATAGGAGAAAACCTTATCCATGAGATCAAAAAAGCAACAATAATCTCCAATGAATTATTTCAAAATAAAGCTGATTACATCAGAGAAGAAGTAAGAGATATGGAAACTAGAGTAGGAGAGCAAATTGCTACCCTACAGAATGACTACTCTAAAAATAGTAGGGAGACTAACACATTTATTAGTCAAATGTTCTCAAAGATAGAACAATTCCAATTGACTGAAGTTAAGAGACTGAATAAAATAGAAAACCAACTAGCTGAAATTAAGGAACTGGTTATTTCCTCAAAAACACCCAATGGGGGGAAAGAAAAAGATTCAGCCCCACACCTAGCCTCAGGCACTACTCTAGAAAAAGAGGAAGTAAATCTAGTGGAGGAAAAACCCCAGGTCATTAACTTAGAACACCCACACCAACAGTGTCAACTTGCTGTACTCTACTCCACTTATTGTGGCGTGTACAGTAAGGACTAAAGAATTATTTTACACTTAAAAGTGTAAATAGACAATTTCCAATAAAAGCAAAGTACTTAAAGTGTTATAAAACACTAAGTATCAAATAAAACAGGTTATGACCCTGCTGCCAAAACTTCAGTTATGGGAATAAATCCTCTGAAGGGCTAACCAGACTTGAACACGGTTTTTTCAATTAATTAAAGATATTTTAATTAATTGAGGAGGGTTTGTTTTGAAGAATTTTAACTAATTTAGATAGTATATAAATAAAGGCCAGTCCTCCTTACTTACAGGAGAAGGTGAGCGCCTTTGTAGCTTATAATAAGTTATCTGGTGTATGTTAAAATTGATGGGGGGAGGATCTCTTCAATTTGGTGAAGAGACCTCCTCCTTAAATAATAAAATATTTGTATTAATTCCTCTGCAATTTAATTGTCAGTGGGGATTGGGGCAATATTGACAGGTGATTCTGATCAGCCTGTTCGTGGTAAGAAGGGAAGCATGGTGTCATTGTTAATTAAAATGTCACCATGTTTATTAATTAACTTAATTTAATGTTTATTTTTCTCAATTAAACTAAGTAATTCTTAATCACATGTACTTGTAACTTCCTTTGGGGTTAGAGCTTGAAAAAGCGCTTGCTCTGGAGAGTTAATCATGTGGTATTTAATTTACAAGTCTTTACTGCATAATTAATATACTTTACATAAAGATTTACCCTTATTCATGTGTAATTTTTATACTATAAATTACTATGGGTTAATCTTGGATCTTCCAGGATTTTCAAGAAGAAAACTATGTCAATAAATGGTTCTTAATCTATTTATTGCATGTTTTGAAAATTAATTTTCCAAAGATTTTCATAAATTAAATTATCCTTATTTTTAGTAAAAATTAGATATAATTTAAACAAATGATTTTTATTAAATATGGTCATGAGTGTGGCTTGAACTCAGGTCCTTATGTCAATGACAGTTATTACTGAGCGAGTCTCTTACTGTTAGACTATTGTACCATTTGATAAAATGATAAGGTCTAAATCCCTTTCTGTTCAGACTATAAAAATTAATAAATAAAGAATAATAATAATTATTCAAGCTTGCAGTTTTCAAGTATTACATGTTACATTATTACATGTTACATAATACATGTAATATCTTGGTGGCTGACACTCACTCACACTAAAAAAAGAGAACAAAGGCTAATGTCTTTTTTCTACTCTATAAGTTCTAAGTAGAGAATCATTATTAATATCTTTAGCTTCCAACCATTTATCTTTATCTGCTAAAGAGTTCTTAAATCTGACAAGGTATTGTCTAATACTCTGATTATTTTTCATAATTCTTCTATCATTAATGATTTTGAGAGGAATTAGATTTTCCTCATCTATGATAGGTGGAATGGGTGTATTTTTCTTAACAGGGACATTGTTATTGTCTTTATCAGAAGTGATATATTTCTTAAGAAGACTAATTGGAAAAGTTGGATGTTTCCTATGGAATGGTTCTGTCAGTATTACTTCCACTGCATTTGGGCCATGGAAAGCTTTTACTACAAAGGGACCAATAAAGGAATCTCTAAGTTTCTTAGGACCATCCATGTTAGCAAAGTTTACTGTGGATATCAATACTTGATCACCAACTCTAATGTTAGCTTCTTTATGGGTCTTATCCCATCTTGACTTATTATAGTCAACTGCTTGTTTGATACAATCTTGAGCATGTTTCTCAGCCTTATTCATCATATTCAAAAATGATTCAGATGTTGGATGAATGTGTACTGTTTTACTAAGTACGCTGGTTACAGGCATAACAGGAGTCCATCCTCTTTCTAACTCAAAAGGAGTTTTTCCAGTAACTGAGTGTTTGCTTGAATTATATGCATATTCAAGTGCTGGTAATAAAGATATCCAATCATGATTAAAACCATCCTGATCTTTATAACTAAGGCCAAAGGCACAATATCTTCTGATCATGTCTTCCAGAGTTTGTATCATTCTTTCAGCTAAACCATCTGTCTGAGGGTGATAAGCTGTAGAAAATGCTAATTTAGTACCCATCAAATTGAACAAATTATCCCAAAATTCAGAAGTGAATTTTGGGTCTCTGTCACTGATAATGACTGAAGGACAGCCAACATCAGCAATAATGTGATTCCAAAATAATAGTGCTACATCCATTGCATTATTTTCTTTAAAGCAAGGAATAAATCTTGCTCTCTTAGAGAATCTGTCTACTACAACTAAAACACAGTTGTAATTCTCTTTACCTGCTGGAGGTAATCCAGTTACAAAGTCCATATTAATGACTTCCCATCTGGATTTGGGTTCATTTATTTCTTGTAACATACCATGTCTTTTACCAGTAGCTTTATTGGCCTTCTGGCACCTGTCACAAGAAGAACAGTATTCTATAACATCTTTTCTCCAATCAAACCACCAAGCTACAGACCTTACTCTTTCAAGGGTTCTGTCAGTAGACATGTGGCCAGAAAACATATTATCATGGCATTCAAATAAAATGTCATTAATATGATTTTGTGAAGTAAGTAAAAGACTACAGGCATAGTTACTTTTATAATAAAGAAGCCCATCTAAGAGTACAAATCTCTTTTCATCAAACTTTCTTTTCCAAGGTGGATCTAAACCAATTTAAAATACCAATGTCTTTGAAGTCTGACTTCAGAGCTTCTACAATGATTGTAGTGTTTTTGTTATGAGAGTAACTGTCTACAATTGTTTCAAAGAATTCATCTTTGAGGCTAGTGATTGTTATACCCATGATGGGTAAATCTCTTTCCATATTTTCCTCATCATATGCAGGATTGTCTGGAGTGTTTGGTAAAGACCATCTACTGAGTGCATCAGCATTCTTATGTATTAATCCTTCTCTATGGGTGATTGTCATAGAACTTCTCCATTCTTGGATTGAGATTTGCCATCTCAACATATGTCTATTTGGTGACTTAAGATTAATAAGACTTTTAAGAGCAGTACAGTCTGTGATGACTTCAAAGAAGCATCCATCTAGATAATAGTACAATTTCTCTAAAGCCCAAACTAAACAAAGGCATTCTAGCTGAGATGCACCATATCTTCTTTCAGAATCCTTCAATTGTCTAGAGATAAAGACTACAGGTCCTTCAACTGGTAAATCATCCTTAATTTGAACTTGATGCAAAGCTGCACCTAATCCTTCCATACTAGCATCTACATAGAGCTTGTAGGGTTGAGTGGGGTCAGGATGAAAAAGTACAGGAGCTGTAGTTAACATTTCTTTCAAAGTATTATATGCATCTATTCTTTCTTTAGTCATTTCAAATACTACACTAGGGCTGATAAGTTTTGTCAGGCTAGAAGATATAGAAGCATAATTCTTTAAATGTTGCCTGTAATAACTCATAAAGCCTAAAAAGCTTTGGAGTTCTTTCACAGTAGTGGGTACTGGTTTAAGTAAAACAGAAGCCACTCTATTTTGGTCTATTCCCAAAGTAAGACCAGAAACTACATGTCCCAAAGCTTTGAGTTCATTAAACCCAAAGTGACATTTGGGCAGAGAGATTTTCATATTCATTTTAATGGCCCTTTTAAGGACCAAGTCTAATCTAGTAAGATGTTCATCCCAATCTTGGGAGAAAACAATAATATCATCTATGTAGATAATAACCATCCTTCTCTGAGTTCATTGTAGAATTCTACATCCATCATTCTTTGGAAATGTGAAGGTGCATTTTTAATGCCAAAGGGCATTCTTAAATATTCATAAACACCTAAATAGCAAATAATCCTCAGATATTTTCTGCTCTCAACACTGACAGTGTTTTGATGAAAACCTTTAAGTACATCCATTGTAGAGATATATTTGGCTTTGGCCAAATTTGTAAGTGATTCATTAATTTTAGGCATAGGATACCTGTCTGGGACAGTAACACTATTTAAAGCTCTAAAATCACCACAAAGTCTTGACTTGTTATTATGCCAAGCTATTATTACAGGTGTAGTAGTATCCACTTCTTCTCCTGGAGAAACTTTTCTAAGGACTTTCAGTTTTAATAAAGTGTCTATGTGTTCTTTAATAGCTTCCCTGCTTCTGGGACTAGCAGGATAAGGAGATCTCCTTAATATTGGAGGAAAAGGTTTTTGAATGGTCAATTGAATGTTGACTTCATGTCCTTTTATTGCTCCAAACTCATCTTTAGGAGTATTGAATGCACTAATATTCATGTACAGGGTATTGTACAACTGAGTAACTTGATCACTTGACAGTTTCTCATATACATGAGCTTCTTCTTTTATTTGGTTTTTAAAAGGAATGATATTATTAAAAGAAGAAGAACTTCTAGTATCATAATGATACTGTACTGTACTATCTCCAATTGTAACATAATTGGAATCTGAGTTGATCAGATTAATTTTATAAGCATGTAAATAATTGTTACCAATTATGAAATATTGAGCTTTAATATCTTCCATTACCATGAAAGTCATGTTCATAGAAACTGTACCAAGTGTAATATCATAGTTAATTTTTCCTATGTAATTAAGTCTTTGATTACAACTTTTGTAAGTCTTGTTGTCAGGACTAATCAATTTAGATTTATAATCTTTATCTATTTGGGACAAGTATCTAGTACCAACACAAGATACATAAGCACCTGAATCAAGTAAAGTGTTTATAATTATGTTATTTAATTTCATTCTCATAACACTACTCTTGCCTTTGCTTTCATCTATATGAAAGATATTACCAACAACATCTTGAGACTCTTCTTCAAGTTCAGAGTCCTCATCAATTTCTGGATCTTCTGATTGTTCAGAATCTTTATTTTCAGATATAGTGTTAACAAATTTCTTTCTTCTGCAGTCTTTAGCTACATGTCCTTTAATATTACAATTTGTACATTTAACATCAGAATAAGTCTTTTTATCTGATGTAACAGGAGGACTTGCAACAAATGGTTTGTTTTGGTACTTTGATCTTTTACCCAAATTAGTCTGATCAACTATTTCTTGTAGAACATTTATAAATGTACTGATATCAGCTTGAGTTGTGTCTAATGCACATTTAACTGCATAAGCCACCTCTCCATCACACAAGTCTAATAATTTAATATTGATTTGCTCAATATTTAAATAAGGTTCAATTGACTTAATCCTTCTGTACTGTTTAGTAACCCAGGATGATACAGAAGGATTATTGGCATCAAATCTTGAAGTATAAAAGGCTTTTTGTACCCTTCTTCTCCAAGTAGCATTACCAAATTTCTTTTCAATTTGTTGTTTCCACCATTCCCATGTTTGAAGACCAAATTGGGTTTTGATGCCTTTATACCATTGATTGGCAGAATTTTTAAACAACAGATTTAATCTTGAGATTATAATTCTATCATGTAAATCTATGTCAGATTTTAAGGTGTCAATCCATTCAATAAATTCTGTATGGTCATATTCTCCTTCACCTGTAAAGGTGGGCCAATCAGATGTTTTGGGAATTGAAGCTAACATCTGTTTTCTAACTTCTTTATCCACATCAATTAGATGTGTATCAGTTTGACAATTGTTTAAATTATCATATTTTTGTATTTTAACATGAGAATTCATGTCTTGATTTAAATTCTTATGGTCAAAAGAATTTAAGTTCTTATCTTCACAAGAATCTAAAGGAAGATCTTCAACAACTTAAAGATTTAACATCTTTATTCAAATGGTGACTTGATTGATTTAGTTGAAGTGATTCTAAATTTTTCTGAATCAAAGATTGATTAATTTGTATTTCTGATATATCAGAAATAATTTTATCAATTTTTTGTTCAATTGATTTAACTTCTTTACCTTTAAAACTTAATGTTTGAACCTCATTCTCAAGTTTATGTGTAACATGTCTTAAATGTTCATTAAGGGGCTCAACATCTTTCAAGAAGTACTTTTGTATTTCAGTAGTGATATCACTACACATGTCCAAAATGTCAGTTTGATTAGAACAGACTTCCTCAATAAATTGAGTTTGAGAAATGATTTTCTCTTCAGTTTTTAAATTATTTTTATCTACAATTTGTTCTATTTTAAGGAACATGTCAGATAAAGTATTTAAAAAGAATTTCTTTGTTACAATATCATCTATTCTTGATGATTGTTGTTCTGGTCTCGAGCTCTCTGGTCTTGCCGGGAGTGATCTATGTACTGGTAAGTGCCCTGAATCTGGCGCGCCAGGCGGAACATTTCGCCGTAAACTGAGTTGCGGTACTCGCGCCTGGACATGCGGCGCTGCGTGTTGCGTCGCTGCGGACCGGCTTGAGCCTGATTGGGCTGCTGGCGGCGGTTTTGCGCTGGAGGCACTGGTGGGCGCTGGCTGCACTGGGGGCGCTGGCTGCACTGGGGGCGCTGGCGGCGCTGGCTGCGGTTGCGGTACCCGTACTGGTTCTAGCACCGGCTCGGCGCGCGGCTCCGTGTTGGGAGTAGTCGGCGTCGTGGCCGGTTGACTGGTCGATTGACTGGTCGAGGCCTCTGGGGCCTGGCTCTGACGCAGAGCTTTCCTGACGACGAAGGGATTCCATCCCTCCGTCAGGATTAGAGTTTTTGAACTCCCTAAAATCTTCGTCAAGCTGCGGTGTGTAGCCAAAGCTTGCGTCAAGAAAAGATCCCTCATCTCCGAGTTCTCTGACGTAGCTTCCTGGAAGCCGCGGAAGTTGGCTTGATGCTGCTCCAGGATTAACCTGGTCGCCGCGTTTAGGCTTCCGTGTACTAGGTTCAACAGGTATGTCAGCAATTTTTCCGGCTAAGCGGCTACTTGTACGGGAAGGAAGGACTGACTTTCTTCCCGCTCCTGCTACTTGGGCTGGGGTTTCTATTAGACATAATAATAAATTAATATTGTTAGTTTAATATTTGAATATGTAATTGTAATCTTTCGAAAAAAAAATAATAAAAAATATTTACGCGGAGTAATAGGAGTCCACGCGTCGGCGGTGATTAACCTAGACTCTCCTGGGGCAGGAGAGCTTCGAACCTGGATGGGTTCAGCGTCAGGGATTACTGTATCCTCGTTGGGAGGTACAGCGGTGGATCTAGTCTCGTCGTTGGACGAGCGGGATCGACGGTTAGAGGTACGGCCACGGGGGACGAAGACGTCTGACACTACAGACGGGACAGATATCGGTTTAAAGAACTGATAATGACTAATTTTTTGATCAAAAAAGATCTTACTTTTGTTGAGTAATGAAAAAGTTGTGATTTTTCGAAAAAAAGTCGAATTTTTTTGATGATTCTTATAATAAGAATATTTTTTGAGAGTGTATTTTTGGGTTTTTTCTGTGAAAAAAAATCAAAAAATAAAGGATAATGTCAGTTTGATAATATTTATCAAAGAATATTTTGTGAAATAAGGATAAGGGATTTATCAAAAAAAAAATTGATGAAAATTTTCGAATTTTATTTTTTGTAAAAAAAAATAAAATAAATTAATAAATTAATTTATACAAGGCCAAAAAGAATTTATGGCCACTGTTGGGACACCAAATGTCAGCTTGCTGTACTCTACTCCACTTATTGTGGCGGGTACAGTAAGGACTATAGAAGTTTTTTACACTTTAAAAAGTGTAAATAGACAATTTCCAATAAAAGCAATTACTTAAGTGTTTGTTAAACACTAAGTATCAAAAATAACAGGTTATAACCCTGCTGCCAAAACTTATATTAAGGGATTTAAATCCTAGAAGGGCTAACCAGATTGATACACGGTTCTTCCAATCCAATTAAAAGTATTTTAATTGATTGGGGGGGATTTGGTTGAGGAATTTTAACTATTTAAGATAGTATATAAATAAAGGCCAGTCCTCCTTACTTACAGGAGAAGGTGAGCGCCTTTGTAGCTTATAATAAGTTATCTAGTGTGGTTTAAAATTGATGGGGGGAGGATATCTTCAATTTGGTGAAGAGACCTCCTCCTTAAATAATAAAATATTTGTATTAATTCCTCTGCAATTTAATTGTCAGTGGGGATTGGGGCAATGTTGACAAGTGATTCTGATCAGCCTGTTCGTGGTAAGAAGGGAAGCATGGTGGCATTGTTAATTAAAATGTCACCATGTTTATTAATTAACTTAATTTAATGTTTATTTTTCTCAATTAAACTAAGTAATTCTTAATCACATGTACTTGTAACTTCCTTTGGGGTTAGAGCTTGAAAAAGCGCTTGCTCTGGAGAGTTAATCATGTGGGATTTAATTTACAAGTCTTTACTGCATAATTAATATACTTTACATAAAGATTTACCCTTATTCATGTGTAATTTTTATACTATAAATTACTATGGGTTAATCTTGGATCTTCCAGGATTTTCAAGAAGAAAACTATGCCAATAAATGGTTCTTAATCTATTTATTGCATGTTTGAAAATTAATTTTCCAAAAGATTTTCATAAATTAAATTATCCTTATTTTTAGTAAAAATTAGATACAATTTAAATAAATGATTTTTACTCAATATGGTCATGAGTGTGGCTTGAACTCAGGTCCTTATGTCAATGACAGTTATTACTGAGCCAGTCTCTTACTGTTAGACTATTGTACCATTTGATAAAATGATAAGGTCTAAATTCCCTTTTGTTCAGACTATAAAAATTAATAAATAAAGAATAATAATAATTATTCAAGTTTGCAGTTTTCAAGTATTACATGTTACATTATTACATGTAATATCTTGGTGGCTGACAGACTTACTGTAGTATGCTTTGAGGGAAGGAGGTGGGGGGACTTTCTTATGGTAACTGAGCAGCTGGAAGTGGTTGAAAAGGGAGGCTGGCAGGCTGAACAGAGTTGGGGTTGAGGAAAAGAGGCTTTGAAGTCTTGAAGACTGATTTACTGGGCAGGACACTAGTATGCTGGACTGGTGGAATGCAGGTTGTAAATATGATAAAGCTGGGGAATCAAAATACAGGGGGAAGAAAGGGCCTCTTAAATGCCTTTCTGGAGCCCTGATGGCAAAACATCAAGTGTTATTTTGGCTATGGGAACACTACAAGGAAGGAGTTGTCCTTAGTAGAAATAAATGATGTAAGTTATCAAATTATTACATGTACAGGCTGTCAATAATTAATACAGTCTGTCAGTCATCTGTAAACATCATCTGAGGGCGCTAAAAGAGCTCTTAGTTTTATTTACAACATGTATTGATCACTTGATCAATAGAATAAAAAATAAATAATCAAATTATAGTACAGAATCTTATTTCTGTTTAATTTGGTTATTTCATATACAAAGTTCTGTACCATGAGAGTTCTTGTCAGACTTGCATGGTGGGCGCTTTTACAGCTCTCAACTCAATTATTTGGCAAGCAAACATCCTGGGAAAAGTATCATCATTTGTTATTTTCCCGTGATTAAAGGAGCTTGTCATTTATTTCAATTGTACAAGTAATTTTAGACTTGTTTGAAGTATTCTAATTTTTTCTTTATCCCCTGTTTTGTGTCCTTTATATATTATTTTATTTATTAACTTATACAGTATGTATTTGTAGAAGTTAATAATAATACAGAGACTATAAAACAGTGTGGTATTTATGTCAAATGTTATTTAACATTTTTTTTATGTGTTTAAAGGATGATTACATAGTTTATTTAAGTAATTATCCCATATTTTAAGGACTTCTACTTACTACAATACTCTCATATTTCATATGTTTATACCTAGTGAGTATTTTTAGCGCTTAGTAGGAGTAATGTTTAAGTTAATTTTATTTTTAGAAGGAGTACGTTTTCTAGGATACTTTGGCTGAGGTACCCTAGGTTATTTTACTTGCTCTTTCAGAATATGAAATAATACCTTCACTTATCTCCAATTTTAGTGAGTTATTAGTTATTTTATTATTTATTTATTTATTATATTTGTTTATTACATTATTATGTATTAATGTTTATATGCTAATGTTTTATCTTATTCTTATTTTTTATTATAATTTGTGGTACATTATTACTTGTGTAATAGTGTCTCTTTCATATGTATTTACATTAATTAATTATTACTTATTTATTGTTCTAGTCAGGTTGTCTCTGAACTAGTAGAAAGCTGAAAAGTATTCACCCTCTACAGAAATACAGTGTCCCTATCAATGATATCACACCACAAAATTCACCCCATTGACTCATAAGATTACGGACGCCGTCCTTATTTTTCTAGCCATCACCGTCCAATTTTAAGGACACCGTCCTTAGTATTCACCCTCTGCAGAAATACAGCCTCCCTATCAATGATATCCCACCAAACAATTCACCCCATTGACTCATCAGATTAAGGAGGCTGTCCTCATTTTTCCAGCCCCCTTTGTGCTATTCACTCTTCTGGATACTTCATTCATATAGCTCTATGGTTACACAGCTATGCCCAGTGGATGCACATAATCCCTCAATGCTTCCAAGAAGTATTTTTCTATGCCTGTCATTTTTTTACGGATGGCGCCCTTGTAACTCCAATACTGAAAGTACCAGCTTTCCAAACAAATTCATCTTTGGCCACTAAAATCATGGATGCACTCCTTGTGTCACTTTATTATTTTCAGCCTGCTACTAATTCAGAGACAACCTGAACATAGCAAGTTTTTACCAATATACAACTTATATTCTTAGTCTCAAAAGAATGCACACCTTACGTCTTTTTGTTTCAAAAGAAATTATTAAAACAAAACATATAACACAGAATCTAGATATCACTTCTAAAGTGCAAAGAAAACTTAGAATCTTATTTCAGATTCTCCATCTACAGGTAAATTAACCTAGGGTAGCTCAGCAAAAGTACCCTGTAATTATTAATCCTTCATATCCCTTCACAAGGCCTTCAAGTTTTCATATGACTTGAAGATCTACATAAACTTAAATATATGCTAGTAGACTATGTAATTAAGGTTAATAGAGTTTGGGTATGATGCATAAATAAGGTTTACATCATCATTTCCATAGTTACATGTACCTGGCCACTGTAATAAAAGCCACAACCAACGCCGCGGCCATACTTTTCCTACGAAGGCCAAGATAGCCCAATTGGTTAGTTGTAAATAGACTACTGGTCCAAACAGAAGGAAGACACAAAATTGGGAACATTAAACCACTTTGGGCCTTTTGCAGCATGTAACTAAGCCCTACCGTAACCAAACCAGTTGTACAGGTAACTAGGGCTTAGTAGAAGACTATACCAGGAAAAACAGAGCTTCTGCTTTGCCCCCAAGAGCCCAGAATGGATATATCAACAGCCCTTCCTTCCCACAAAATGATATTCCCATCTTCATTTACATTTACCAGCTGTTACCCACCATATCAACCAGCCTTGTAGCCTGTTATATAGTCAGTTTTTGCTTGTTTTATACTTGAATTTCATTCAACAACCCTTTCACCTTTCTCAGCACTCAACCACCACCTGTTACTCAACCTTGTGAGCGCTTCTGGACCACCTCAAACTCCCTGAAGGACCCCTGACAGGAAATAGAAGCAGTAAGTCTATTTCCTCCATTCCTTCAGCAGTTATTGTCTAGGTGTACTCCTTGTTCAAAGGACTAGACTTTCAGGTACCCAAAATACCCCCTGGTCACACAGGTCCTGAATATTTTAGAGGGCAAAGTAAATACCCCTGTAACTCAGGCCCCTCTGTTAATAAAAACTTTATAGTTTTTTTATCTTTTCACCTTTTTTACCCACCTTTCACTGCACAACCTGCAGCTGTTGTTACCTTGCACCCTGTGTAGCTAGAAGAATCCAGTTCTTGGCATCACAGAGGCTGAAAATTATAGGGACCAACCCTTTGTGGCTGGAATACAGACCACATATTCATGAATGACAAGGACACCGTCCATAAATTGACAAGGCTTTCTGTATCTGGATCTTTCTGCATTCCATGAAATTTAACTTTAATCTATCTCACATCTGCCTCCTTACTCACTTGATATTATTACTCCTGCATCACTTGACCATTATCTATATGTGAATTTCATCCTAAGCCTCTCCATATCCACTCCACTTCATCCATCTAAATTCAATCGTTAAAAGTGTTTTTGAGAACATGTTTGTCATGAGCCACTCCTCAACAAAAGATGCACATTAAGTTCTGTTTGTTGGTTTGTTTTTCATATTTTTTCTGTGTAGTCAACCTTCCATGCTGCTTCTCTTTGAGGCAATATTTGTGTTTTTTTGTGTTAGCCAGAATCCCAAGACAAATTTTATATTGCCTCCTCAATTTATTGAACACATTCATAAAATATCAATTTATGGATGCCATCCAGAAATCATCAATTCATGGAAGCCGTCCATATATGATGGATTCATGGACACCATCACTAAATGATCAATTTATGCATGCCATAAGTGATTTATTTATGGACGCCGTCCATAAATCAGAAGTAATCAATTTATGGAATATTTAGGGACACCATCCAACAATTGATCATACAGTAATCCATCAATTTATCACCTATGTATGATGTCCATAAATTGACTATTTTTTGATAGCTTCCATACATTCATCACCTATGACTGACATCCATAAATTGATCTTTGGTGAATGGCATCCATCAATTCATCTGTCAGCCACCAAGATATTACATACAACATATAACACTTGAAACTGCAAGCTGAAAATATTAATAATATTTAATTATATTATTATTTATTTTATTTTATTTTTATTTTATTTTACTAGTTATCCTGATTATAACAGAAATTATCAACAATTGGTATAATAGTTGAACAGTTAAGAACAAGCTTAGAAATATCTGGTTGGTACATAAGGCTCTGTGTTCAAACCACACTCATGACCACATGTAAAAATGTATTAATAAACTTCTTTAAAGTGTATCTATTTTTTATCAAAAATCCAAGGAAATTTGATTAAGGAAAATCCTTGGCAAATTAATTTTTAAACACGCAATAAATGGAAAAAGAACCATTTGTTGGTTTAGTTTTTTTCTTGAAAATCCTGGAAAATCCCAGCATAACCCATAGTAATATATACTATAAGATTACATATGTATTTACGTACATAACTTATGTAGTATGTATTAATTACCTAAGTACATGTGATTTTAAATTACTGATCACTCAGGGAAAGCGCTTTTTCAAGCTCTGGTCCCTAGAAAATTTATTCACAAGTAATACTTAGTGAAATAATTATTCAATGCTGAAATAATTATTTCCCACTAAGCAATTTATTGTGAAATAATTATGGGGTCATTCTACAAAGGAATGAAACCATTTTTTCAGATCAGATCACAAACAGGGTTATCATTTCCCCCTGGTGGTCTTACCTTGATCACTGCTTCCAAGAAGCTTGTGAAATAATAATTATTTTATTATTTAAGAGGAGTTTTCTTCACTAAATTGAAGATCACCTCCCCATCAATTTTAATATACATTAGATAACTTATTATAAGCTAAAAAGGTGCTCACCTTCTCCTGTAAGTAAGGAGGACTGGCCTTTATTATATACTATCTTATATTTAAAATTCCTCAACAAACTCCCCCCAATTAATTAAATACATTTTAATTGATTGGAAGAACCGTGTATCAATCTGGTTAGCCCTTCTGAGTTAATACTCAATCAACATAAGTTTTTGCAGCAGGGTAATAACCTGTTATTTGGTATTACTTAGTGTTTTTATAACACTTAAGTTATTATTGTTATTGTTATTGGTTTATTACACTATTTAAAGTGTAAGATATTTTTTTTAGTCCCAGAATAAGTGGAGTAGAGTACAGAAAGCTGACATTTTGTGTCCCAACAGTGGCCTTAAATTCTTTTGGCCTTATATAAATTAATTTAATAATTAATTTTTTTTTTTTTTAAAAAAAATAAAAAAAAATCAAAAATTTCCACTAAAACATTTTTCTGATTGAACCTCTTCCTTGATTGCAAATAATTTTTGATAAACTTATCAAACTGACATTTGCTCTTTTTTTTAAATTTTTTTTTCCAGAAAAAACCTCAAAAATACACTCCCAAAAATCAGATTCTTATTATAAGAATCATCCAAAGTTCGACTTTTTTTTGAAAAAATCATGTCTTTTTCAGTTCTCAACATGAGTAAGATCTGAAACAGTCAAAAAATCTTCCTTCATCAGTTCTTTTAACTGATATCCATCTTGTTTTTAGTGTCTGAAGTCTTTGTCCCCCGCGGCCGTACCTCTAACCGCCGATCCTGCTCGTCCAACGACAAAAACAGATCCAACGCTGCACCTCATAACAAGGATACAGTTATCCCAGACGCCGGGGCCTATTCAGGTACAAAGTTCTCCTCCACCCGGAGAGTTTAGATTGGTTACTGCTGACGCGTGGACACTGATTACTCCATGTAAATCTTTCCTTCTTTTTAAGCAACACATTATACAACTACATAATCAAATACTATTTAAAAATACATTGTTATTATTATGTCTACTCACAGAGACCCCAGCCCAAATTGCGGAGCGGGAAGAAAGTCAGTACTTCCTTCCCGTGTAAGTAACCGGCTAGCCGGTAAGATTGCTGATATTCCTCCTGTCGAACCTAGTACATGGAAGCCTAAACGCGGTGACCGGGTTAATCCTGGAGCAGCATCAGGCCAACTTCCGCGGCTTCCAGGAAGCTACCTTGGAGGACTTGGAGATGAGAGATCTTTTCTTGACGCAAGCGTTGGCTACACACCGCAGCTTGACGAAGATCTTGGGAAGTCCCAAGACGTTGATCCTGACGGAGGGATGGAATCCTTTTGTTGTCAGGAACGCTCTGCGTCAGAGTCAGGCCTCCGCCGCCTCGAGCAGTCAGCAGGTCACGGCGCCAAATACTCCCAACACGGAGCAACACGTTGAGCCAGTAATAGAACCAATACCGGTACCGCAACCGCAGCCAGCGCCGCCAGTGCTGCCAGCGCCACCAGCGTCTCCAGCGCAAAACCGGCGCCAGCAGCCCAACCGAGCTCAAGTCGGTCTGCAGCGCCGCAACACTCAGTGCCGCATGTCCAGGCGCAAGTATTGCAATTCAGTTTACCGCAAGATGTTCTTCCTGGCCCGCCAAATCCAGGGCACTTACCAGTACATAGATCACTCCCGTCAAGACCGGAGAGCTCAAGACCAGAGCAACAATCAAGAAGATTAAATGAGGAAATTACCAAACAATTTCTTCTTGATACTTTGACTGATATGATTTTAAAAATAGAGTCAATTGTAGATAAAAATAATCTAAAAACAGAAGAGAAAATTATTGCTCATACTCAATTTATTGAAGAAGTTTGTACTAATCAGACTGATATTTTAGACATTTGTAGTGACATTACTACTGCACTGCCAGCATAATTTCCTAGGTTGAGTTCATCCCAGTTAAACTAGGATGCAAAAAAATCAATTTAAAGTAGGTTGACCTCAACCAAGAAATATAAAACCAAGGGGGGTCCCTTGGATTTATATTTCATCAGTTGATTTCAACCAAGTTTAAATTGGTTGAGTGCATCCCAGTTTAACTGGGATGACTTCATCCTAGGCAATTATTCTGGCAGTGCTGAAATACAAAAGTATTTTTTTAAAAGATGTTGAACCTCTTGATGACCATTTGAGACATTTTACAAATAAACTTGAAAATGAAGTTCAAACACTGAGCTTTAAAGGTAAAGAAATTAAATCAATTGAACAAAAAATTGATAAGATTATTTCTGATATATCAGAAATACAAACTAACCAAGCTTTAATTCATAAGAATTTAGAATCACTTCAATTAAATCATTCTGTCCCTTATAAAGATGTTAGATCTTTAGTTGTTGAAGACCCTCCTTTAAATCCTTTTGAAGATAAGACTCTCAATCAAAACCTGAATTCTTATGTTAAATTACAAACTCCAAACAATTTAACAAATCATCAAGCTGATACACATCTAATAGATGTAGATAAAGAAGTAAGGAAACAAATGTTGGCTTCAATTCCAAAAACATCTGATTGGCCTACCTTTTCAGGTGAAGGAGAATATGACCATACAGAATTCATTGAATGGATTGACACTTTAAAATCTGATATAGATTTACATGATAGAATTATCATCTCCAGATTAAATCTGTTATTTAAAAAATTCGGCAAACCAATGGTATCAAGGAATTAAAAACCAATTTGGCCTCCAATCATGGGAATGGTGGAAACAAAAAATTGAACAGAAATTTGGTAATGCTACTTGGAGAAGAAGGGTACAAAAAGCCTTTTATACTTCAAGATTTGATGCTAACAATCCTTCTGTATCTTCTTGGGTTACCAAACAATACAGAAGGATTAAGTCCATTGAACCTTACTTAACTATTGAACAAATCAATATTAAATTATTAGACTTGTGTGATGGAGAAGTTGCTTATGCAGTTACATGTGCATTAGACACTACTTAAGCTGATATCAGCACATTGATAAATGTGTTACAAGAAATAGTTGATCAGACTAATCTAGGTAAAAGATCAAAGTATCAGAACAAAACTTTTGTTGCTAACCCTCCTGTTACATCAGATAAGACTAAGAATTATTCTCCTGACAATAAAACTTACAAAATTTGTAACCAGAAACTTAGCTACATAGGAAAAATTAACTATGATTTTACACTTGGTACAGTTACAATGAACATGACTTTCATGGTAATGGAGGATATTAAAGCCCAATATTTCATAATTGGTAATAACTATTTATATGCTTGGAAATAGTACAGTACAGTATCAATATGATACTAGAAGTTGCTCTTCCTTTAATAATATTATTCCATTTAAAAACCAAATAAAAGAGGAAGCTCATTTATATGAGAAACTGTCATGTGACCAAGTTACACAGTTGTACAATACTTTGTACATGAATATTGGTGCCTTTAATACTCCCAAGGATGAGTTTGGAGCAATAAAAGGACATGAAGTCAACATTCAGTTGACTATTCAAAGTTCTTTTCCTCCAATATTAAGGAGATCCCCTTATCCTGCTAGTCCCAGAAGCAGGGAAGCTATCAAAGAACATATAGAAACTCTATTAAAATTAAAAATCCTTAGGAAAGTTACTCCAGGAGAAGAAGTTTACATTACTACACCTGTAATAATAGCTTGGCATAATAACAAGTCAAGACTTTGTGGTGATTTTAGAGCATTAAATAGTGTTACTGTCCCAGACAGATATCCTATGCCTAAAATTAATGAATAACTTACTAATTTAGCCAAGGCTATATATATCTCCACAATGGATGTACTAAAGGGATATCATCAAAATACAGTCAGTGCTGAAAGTAGGAAATATCTCAGGATTATTTTTTACTTAGGTGTCTATGAGTACTTAAGAATACCTTTTGGTATTAAGAATGCACCTTCACACTTCCAAAGAATGATGGATGTAGAATTCTACAATGAACTCAGAGAAGGTTGGTTGATTATCTACATAGTTGATATCATTGTTTTCTCTCAAGATTGGGATGAACATCTTACTAGATTAGATTAAAATGAATATGAAAATCTCTCTGCCCAAATGTCACTTTGGGTTTAATGAACTCAAAGCCTTGGGACATGTAGTGTCTGGTCTTACATTGGGAATAGATCAAAACAGGGTTGCTGCTGCTTTGCTTAAACCAGTGCCCACTACTGTAAAAGAACTCCAAAGCTTTTTCGGCTTTATGAGTTCTTACAGACAACATTTGAAAAATTATGCTTCCATATCTTCTAGTCTGACAAAACTTATCAGTCCTAGTGTAGCATTTGAAATGACTAAAGAAAGAATAGATGCATATAACACTTTGAAAGAAATGTTAACCACAGCTCCTGTACCTTTTCATCCTGACCCTACTCAACCCTACAAACTTTATGTAGATGCCAGTATGGAAGGATTAGGTGCAGCTTTGCACCAAGTTCAAATTAAAGATGACTTACCAGTTGAAGGACCTTTAGTCTTTATTCCTAGGCAATTAAAAGATTCTGAGAGAAGATATGGGGCATCTCAACTAGAATGTCTTTGTTTAGTTTGGGCTTTAGAGAAATTGTATTATTACTTAGATGGATGTTTCTTTGAAGTAATAACAGATTGTACTACTCTTAAAAGTCTTATTAACCTTAAGTCACCAAATAGACATATGCTGA
Source organism: Puccinia hordei (assembly GCA_007896445.1). NCBI lineage: Eukaryota > Fungi > Basidiomycota > Pucciniomycetes > Pucciniales > Pucciniaceae > Puccinia > Puccinia hordei. The sequence continues at coordinate 182,363 of RDRW01000064.1, read as the reverse complement.
GATGGCAAATCTCAATCCAGGAATGAAGAAGTTCTATGACTATCACTCATAGGGAAGGATTAATCCATAAGAATGCTGATGCACTTAGTAGATGGTCTTTACCAAATACTCCAGATAATCCTGCATATGATGAGGAAAATATGGAAAGAGATTGACCAATCATGGGCATTACAATTACTAGCCTCAAAGATGAATTCTTTAAAACAATTGTAGAAAGTTACTCCAACAATAAAAACACCACAATAATTGTAGAAGCTCTGAAATCAGACTTCAAATACATTGGTATTTCAAATGGTTTAGATCCACCTTGGACAAGGAAATTCGATGAAAAAAGATTTGTACTCCTAGATGTACTCCTTTATTATAAAAGTAACCATGCTTGTAGTCTTGTACTTACATCACAAAATCATATTAATGTCATATTGTTTGGATGTCATGATATGTTTTCTGGCCACATTTCTACTGACAGAACCCTTGAGAGAGTGAGATCTGTAGCTTGGTGGTTTGATTGGAGAAAAGATTTTATAGAATACTGTTCTTCTTGTGACAGATGTCAGAAAGCCAATAAAGCTACTGGCAAAAGGCATGGTATGTTACAAGAAATTAATGAACCAAAATCCGGATGGGAAGTCATTAATATGGACTTTGTAACTTGATTACCTCCAGCAGGTAAAGAAAATTACAACTGTGTTTTAGTTGTAGTAGACAGATTCTCTAAAAGAGCAAGATTCATTCCTTGCTTTAAAGAGAATAATGCAATGGATGTGGCTCTATTATTTTGGAACCATATCATTGCTGATGTAGGATGTCCTTCAGTCATTATTAGTGACAGAGATCCAAAATTCACTTCTGAATTTTGGGATAATTTGTTTAACTTAATGGAAACTAAATTTGCCTTTTCTACAGCTTATCACCCTCAGACAGATGGTTTAGCTGAAAGAATGATACAAACTTTAGAAAAAATGATTAGAAGATATTGTGCCTTTGGCCTTAGTTATAAAGATCAAGATGGTTTTACTCATGATTGGATATCTTTATTACCAGCCCTTGAATATGCATATAATTCAAGCAAACACTCAGTTACTGGAAAAACTCCCTTTGAGTTAGAAAGAGGATGGACTCCTATTATGCCTGTAACTAGTGTAGTTAGTAAAACAGTACATATTCATCCAACATCTGAATCATTTTTAAATATGATGAATAAAGCAGAAAAACATGCTCAAGATTGTATCAAACAAGCAGTTGACTATAATAAGTCAAGATGGGATAAGACTCATAGAGAAGCTAACATTAAATTTGGTGATCAAGTATTGGTATCCACAATAAATTTTGCTAACATGGATGGTCCTAAGAAACTTAGAGACTCCTTTATTGGTCCCTTTGTAGTCAAAGCTTTCCATGGCCCAAATGCAGTAGAAGTAATATTGACAGAACCATTCAATAGAAAACATCCAACCTTTCCAATTAGTCTCCTTAAAAAGTACATCACTTCTGATAAAAAGAATAAAAATGTTCCTGCTAAGAAAAACACACCTGTTCCCCCTATAATAAATGATGAGAATTTGATTCCTCACAAGATCATTAATGATAGAAGAATTATGAGAAATAATCAAAGCATTAAACAGTATCTTGTAAGGTTCAAAAACTCCTTAGCAGACAAAGATAAGTGGTTAGAAGCTAAGGATATTAATAATGATTCTCTACTTAGAAATTATAGAGTAGAAAAAAGACATTAGCCTTTTTTCTCCTTTTTAGTGTCGGTGAGTGTCAGCCACCAAGATATTACATACAACATATAACACTTGAAACTGCAAGCTGAAATAATTAATAATATTTAATTATATTATTATTTGTTTTATTTTATTTTATTTTATTTTAGTTTTATTTTATTTTACTAGATTTTCTGATTATGACACAAATTATAATACTTAACTGTTTCAACATTTTTCATAATAGTCTAACAGATCAGACCAAGCTTAGAAATATCTGGTTGATACATCAGGCTCTGTGTTCAAACCACACTCATGACCACATGTAAAAATATATTAATAAGATTCTTCAAATTCTATCTATTTTTTATCAAAAATCCAAGGAAATTTGATTAAGGAAAATCCTTGGCAAATTAATTTTTAAACACGCAATAAATGGAAAAAGAACCATTTGTTGGTTTAGTTTTTTCCTTGAAAATCCTGGAAAATCCCAGCATAACCCATAGTAATATATACTATAAGATTACATATGTATTTACTTACATAACTTATGTAGTATGTATTAATTACATAAGTACATGTGATTTTAAATTACTGATCACTCAGGGCAAGCGCTTTTTTCAAGCTCTGGTGCCTAGAAAATTTATTCACAAGTAATACTTAGTGAAATAATTATTCAATGCTGAAATAATTATTTCCCACTAAGCAATTTATTGTGAAATAATTATGGGGTCATTCTACCAAGGAATGAAACCATTTTTTGACATATTCACTGCCAGAATAATTGCCTAGGTTGAGTTCATCCCAGTTAAACTAGGATGCAAACAACCACTTTAAAGTAGGTTGACTTCAACCAATGAAATATAAAACCAAGGGGCGTCCCTTGGATTTATATTTCATCAGTTGATTTCAACCAAGTTTAAATTGGTTGAGTGCATCCCAGTTTAACTGGGATGACTTCATCCTAGGAAATCATTCTGGCAGTGATAGTGCAACTGGGATGAACTCAACCTAGGCAATTATGCTGGTAGTGCTGTGGGCTATGTTTTTTGGTGGTGGGTTTTGGATAAGTGAGTGGGGGATTATGTGGTTTCTGGCCAGGGATGGAAATATTGTTGATGGTTGAGGAGGAAGGAACTGAAGGAGTTGGGTCAGTTGGAGGAACCTCACAAGTCCCCTTATGACTCTGACGGTTGTGAGCCTTGTGCCTTGCAAGCGGTACAGAGTCACCCAGGGACAAGGGGTTCCTAGAGGTGGCCATGGATGGTGAGGATGGTGGTTGATGGCTTGGAGGAACCACACAAGAAGTCCCCTTATGACTATGACGGTCATGAGCCTTGCACCTTGCAAGCGGTGCAGAGTCACCCAGGGACAAGGGGTTCTGGTGCTTGATCTGATGGGAATAACGCTGTCTTTGGTTGCGGGTCATGTTGTTGAGGTAAACAGATTTATTGAGGTTGGTGATTTTAGAGAACCGTAGATGATTATTGAAGAACCAAGGATGGATGAGGAGTTGGTCTAGGTGGACAATGTGTTGATTTGGTGATTTATGTAAGAGCCGGAGGACAATAGATCTGAGTTCGATGAGAGTAGTTTAGTTATTTTAGGTTGCCAATAGATGATAGAATGGAGTATACCTAGCAGGTCGGTCAAAAGAGCATAGGTCTTGGGCTAGATTTGAGTAGTTTAGGTAGTTTAGGTTTCCAATAGTTGATAGAATGGAATAGTGCTGGTAGGTTGTTCAAAAAAGAATAGATCTTGAGTTTGATGAGGGTAGTTTAGGTATTTTAGGTTGCCAATGGATGGTAGAATAGAGTTGTGCTGGCAGGTTGGTCAAAAGGGATGCAAAGGCGGCCTGACTGACCAGACATTTGAAGAGACAGGCACCCATTAAGTATCAATCTGCAACGTGTCGCTCTTTGGGTTCTCAACAGACTACATATTTACATCAGCTTAACTTCAAACAGTTCTGTCTGCTTGGCCTTTTATGTACATACCTCTTCTAAATATAGTTGACATCCTCCATCTCTTGGATTCCTCCTCATTAACAAAATCCTCCCTGCCCACTAGTGTCCACACTGTGGGTCATATCCTCCGAGCCATTGCTTGTGTACACTGGCTCAGGTTGACCACCATGCCACCTGCCAACAACAACCTCAACAACCCCTCCCTTGAACACACTACTGTCCCTGGAGGCAGCAAAATTTTTCTCAAACCATTTGTTAAAGGCGTTAGCGTTGGCGCTGGGATCTATCATGCTGGAATGGTTTTTGATGCAATCACTGAGTTTTGTAAATTTTTCCTCAGTACTTAATTGTTTGAATATTGCAACTAAAGCAACTTATCACCCGCCTTAGCCTCACAGAGCTCATCTTGCTACCTTGTACCGCCGGCTCTCCCAACTTGGCTGCCACATCTCATGCTGAATTTGGACCACCACTCAACTTGTCATCAGTTGGTTGCTCCTTTGCTTTGATCTTTAACTGATGCGTATCTGAAGAATTTCCATCATCTTGACTATTTCTTGTTAAGTTAGTCCACATCAGTCCAACTTAGTCTAGGTTGAAGTTTCAGTCTGCTACATACATTGCTCTCTTTCTGCTCTCTTTCTTTTCTCCATCTCATGTCTACTTCATTTCACACAGGTTTCACATAGTCTACATAGTATACTGAGACAGCAGACGTGGAAGGATTTCCCTTTCCTCATCCTTTCACCAACAACAACCACTCACCTCTTTGTGTCTGCTGTTTTCAGGTTAGTTTCTTTTTCTGTGTTATGTTTCACTCTATTTCATTTAAGTAATTCAATCATCCTTCAACCAACAACAACCACTCACCTCTTTGTGTCTGCTGTTTTCAGCTGTGTCCCTTTCATCAGGTTATGAGCCCGCGCTAGAGGCACATCTTGACCAAACACGTTAAACAAGGTCTCCTGAGTGGTCAGGTGGTTCTCCAAATAGGATTGACTTCTAATCTCGGACGTTTGACATGGACAACTCTGTGTCTAAAAATTTTTTGTCTCTCAATCTCGGTGTCGGCCTATCCAACGAGCACTCTCCAACCAAGCTTCACGGTGCAAAAATCATTCCCCTTAAGGCACCCAACTCGGAATCCAACTACTCCGACTGGGAGTACCAAACTCTCATGCTTCTGGAAAACCACAACATTGATTACGTCCTCACTCCTTGCAAGCTCCAATCGCGAGGCCCGCACTGGGAACGCAATAACAAAGCGGTCTGCACTCTTGTTTCACAGGTGGTAGAACCCTCCAACTTTTGCTTCACCAAACCTCATCAAAAGGATGCCGCCAAGACCTGGGAAGCTCTACGAGTGGCCCATCAGGATTCTTCCCCTGGGGTTCAAATGTATTGGCTCCAAAAGCTATCAGTCGCTAAGATGGAAGGTACTGATATGCTATCTCACATTGACGAAGTCGCCAAACTTGCCAAACAACTTGAATCACTAGTCACCAACAACATGCCCTTATCATGTGATGAGATTCATGCCACCGCCCTGATAAACTCTCTCCCAAATGACTGGATCAACTGCGTGTCTTCACTCATGAACAAACCACAGGTATCCGCGGAGACAATCACCATGGCCCTCAAAAGCGAGTACCTTCTTTGAAAGACCCACGACGGCGAGGTACCTATTACAGTATCCTCAACTAAAGCCATTTGTCCCGTCGGGAGAGGACCATCTCTCCCAACATCCCATCGGCCCTGGAAACCCCCCCCACGATAATTCCGGCCACTGCAACTTCTCACTGCATGAATTATTCCATCGGACAGCCCTGTCCGACGAGAGCTCAGACAGGCCAGTCCGCGCAGATGTCGGACTTGGCTGTCCTATGGGTGGTCGGACTCACTGGTCAGACCCCCCTGTCCGAGCAGAACTCGGATACCTCTGCTTGACGGGTCCTCGAGCAGCTCAGTCCGACCACCGTCGGACTTGCTCAACCGTGCTGCAGTCGGACAGCGCTGCTCGAGCTTTACTCGGACTGGCTGGTCGGACAGCCTCGTCTGAGGAGATGCTGTCCGACCAGTTCCCACTGGTCGGAATTGTATGTCCGACAAGTTAGCGACCTGTCCGACAGGTTCACTAGTCGGACTACTTTGTCCGACAGGTGCGAGTCCGACAAGTACGTCATTACTGTATATTTCCAAGAGGACGGATCAAGTTTGGGACAACAATTGCGCCCACGGGCGGCGTGTCAATTGACTAGGTCACCGACGCAAGAGTCGTGGTCTAATTAACTTGGAATTATAGCGAGGACAGCAGGACACAAAAAAACCCCTTGGGTGTTGCTGAAATCTCATGAAGAAATCATCTTGGTTGTCTAGTTTTTCTACATCCAATCCGCTAATCTGTAAGTATCATAAATCGACATTAACTCTGGATTCTTTGTCTTGAGAGTTTCTCTTAGCCGATGAGATAGTCCCCCGAAGTTGATTGATAGTTGATTTCATAGAGTCAAGCTCATCTTCAGCGGAAGGACCGTGATCAGCCAGATGCCCCGTTGCCTCGTTGTCGGTAGAGTCCTCTGCTTCTCCGCCATGGACACTTTCATTGCTTTCCATCTCGTCGTCGTCAGTTTCTACCGTATCTTGACTGCCCAGTGTGACTTCTCCGTCGCTGCCGAGCGATCTCACTGCCTCGTCGTCGGTAGCGTCCTCGCGGCTGAACATCTCGCCGTTGCTACCAAGCAATCCGATGTCCTCGTCTTCAATGTCATAATCACCGCGTAAAGTTGCGTCGTCGTCGCTTCCAAGACATCCAAGTTCATCTTTGGTAGCGTCCTCACCACGTAGCGCCACGTCTCGGGCATACGATTCCGGTTCGCTTTCGAGCTCGTCATGTTCGTCTTGATCGGCAACCCTGCCTTGTCCAGCAACGGTGATCGCAGATCCTTCGCGAGCCACGTGGCTCAGTTGCTCGTTGGTGCTAGCTCGGGGATTTTCGTTGGATACCTGCAAAGGAGCTACACATGTGTGAGTTTTATCCCACTATGATTCATGAGATGAACAAACCATTTCGATGAGGTTTGACCGTCGTAGTTGGCCGTCTGGAAGAAGAAGAGGCCCAATGTTTGGGAGGAGGGATGAGACTGGAAAAAGTTCGGGAGTAGAATTCAGAAGTTGGGGAGGCAGGGGGAAATTTGGGAGGAGTAGTTGGAAAAAGTTTGATCACGCTGTCTGAGAGCGAGAATTGAATAAGATCGGGAAGAGGAGCGACACGGTGATATTTATCCTGGAAGGGGGGTTGGTTTAATTGAAATGGAGCCGTCTGGGAGGAGGAACGAGATAGTTGACCAAGGTTTTGATCAAGCTGTTCGGGAGTGAGAATTCGATCAATTTTGATCACTGGCCGTTTGGAAGAGGGAATCTGATGGGATTGCTAGTTGCTTCGGGGGAGGTGTGAAGCTTTGATAATCAATCTGATATGAGCAGGTGGGTAAATGGATATGAGGCCGTTTGGAACAATATGAGGCCGTTTGGAAAAAATTGCAGCTTGTTCGACGAATCAAAAATTTTCACGCGATATCGAGACAAAGTTAACCTGGATAAAATCAAACTTACCGGTTGAGAGTCAGATCCAAAGTTGTGACGAAGCCCAGGACGGAATCGATACCAAATCGATTCTGTGACAAAATTAGCGAACAGGTTTGAGAGCTACTGGATCGCCAAATTGTGAGTGGTTGTTGCGATGAACGAGAAGAGCGGGGCCTTCAAAAAAAGCCTGACCTTGAGCGAGCTCCAGTGAGGCTTGTTGCGAGGGTCTGATGATGATAGATGTGGAAAATGATTTCAAATCCAGTTGGATATGTTCATGCAGACAGTTTTGTGCTTGTGCTCATCATGAAGGAATCGAACCCTAAGTGATAAGACTTGAGGATTAATCCGGAAAATCAAGTTTCTGCAAGATTGGGAGTTGGGAACTGCAGCAGTATTGCGTACTTTTGGCTCTGTGCGTTGAAGGCTGAAGGTATTGAGGGGATTGTACAAATAGTAAGGCAGAAGACTGTGGTCCATCTTCAGCCGTTGGGAAAGTGACCAGAGTGTGAATTCAGCCATGACCTTGAGTCGACAGGTGATTAGGTTTTGTCTGGGGACAGAAAATGTAGAAACGGGTCATGTGTAAGCACCAAGGAGGATGAACCCAAAGCAATGAGGTTTTGGTAAGACATTGAGCTTCACTTATCTGCAGATGGTTCCTAGTGTTCCTCGATTGTCCATAGGGAAAGTGGCCGTTGCTGGAGGCGGATGGTTTGAGGTCAGAGTGGCTGGGAGGAGTGCCTTCCTGTGGTGAATGAGTTGGGATCCCCGTCGGGCGTCGGGGGGGACGGGGTCTACGCACTTGTTTTACTCAACTCCGCAGTTTCGGGATCGGTAATGGCAGTGTAACTCCCCCAGTACTCCCACAAATGTTGAGATATGTAATGAGAGATAGCCCATACTATTCCCTCAAGATTGATTAACTGTCATGTCAAAGCCCAGCACTCCTGAAAATTCAACAAATGTAGCTTGGCAACAAGTGGAATGGCTAATTTTTATTTGAGTAAAGGGTATCAGTTCATATTCTACAAATACATTGAAAACAAGACGTACATAAGGTCTAAATGAAAGCACTGGGGGAATCATTTTTTGTTGACAAAGGGGGTGGGGTAAAACTGAGATAACTGCATTTTTCAAGCATCCACAAAGAAGTTTTTCAAGGCCAGGTGATAGCATAGGCCAGCTAAAGCGAAATCCAAATCGTAACTCCCACCGCTTGACGTGCAAACCACAACTCAAAACAAAAACACGGCGCAGAAGCCTAACTGTAGAGAAGTCAAGCAGAAACCTTCAGGCGCCAACACTCGAAAGAAATCCATCAGGAAGGAGCGATATTTCACACATGCGAGCTGACAGATGGATCCGCATTGTCGTCCGGGGTTGTCCGGGGTTGTGAAAAGCGGGCTTTGCGACCAGATCCCAACCAACATGCCATACGCGATTGCTCTCAACGTGATTTGAATTCCCAGCAGGATCCCTGTACAGGTTGGCACGATACGTCAGTGAGGTTTTCAAGGGTGACCATAAGCACTGAAACGGTTGACTGACATGATTTGTCAGCCGTTTCCGATGCCAAGCTGCATCGGGTCTCCGGTCCTTCGCATATCGCAGATTGGTGGGGACCGCGCTCAAAAATTCGAAACTGAAAATTTTGAGCTGAGCGGGCTAAGACGAAAAATTCCAGATATCAGCTCAGTAAACTTTGTTAGTTTCGATTACCCTTACCATCGAGTCCGTATGCAGGACAATCGGGTCCACAGTTTCCATGAATTTTTTCATTCAAGGTATGTCTTTTTACTGCAGTAGCGCTGAGACGAGAATGACTGTGACAGGCCTTCTTGTTGTATTTGACATCACCGCAAGTATCGAGGTGAGGACAGGCGTACATCGGCATTTCGAAGTTTGATTCTGGGACGGTTTGCGAAGCTGAGAGATGCAGACGCGTGTCTTTACATATTTATGTGGATGTGAAGATGACGACAGTCACGGGGGGTACATACTGTGCGCAGCAGGGCGCACCGCGCGCATCTGCTATGTACATGCATAGGGCCCGGCGATAAAGGCCCTCCGCCTGTCCGCTTCAGATGCGTGCCCGAGACTTCGTAATTCACCATTGTCCGAAGTCTATCGCCCCGTCACGCGTAGTTCGGTGAGTGATTTCGCGTGCTTCTATAAGTGTGTCACCCGGGTGTCTGAATGTTGCTCTCTCGGTAGATGGGAGAGTATTAGACGAGCTCCATAAACTCTGAATCGGCCCAAAACGTGGTCGGGATGGCAGAGGATGAACCTTCGATACTTATGCGCCTACGGCTATGGCAAGAACGCGAGAGAGGGGACCTTGATGAAGGCGAACTTTTGGCGGAGAACAAGAAACTCAAAGAAGATGTGAAGGAGCTCGAGCATGCAAAACAAAAGTTGTTGCAAGTGGAACAGGTTCTTCAAAATCAATTATCATACAGCGAAGACGAAAGATACAAGTTAGAGGCCAAAGTGGCTGAAGCCACTGATGAGTGCCGTGTTAAAGCCAAGCTGTTGCGTAAGACTTCAGGTGAGTCTTGAGCTGAAGGGAGAACCCCAATTATAAAACTTTCAAATTGTTTTCGAATAGAAAACCCAACAATTCAAAATTTTGGTTTATAATTGGGGCCTTACTTCTATTCTTGTTTTGCAGAAGAGCTACGTTTGGCAAGACTCGAATTAGACTCGATGGACTCGAGATTGTATTTGCCCCATGAAGTACAAAAAAGTGCGTCCCAGGATGAGAAGAAGAGCCAGGTAGGCCTTCCACCAGCCATCGAGGGTAAAGCTCTGTGTTGATATTGCGACTGCATACTAGGAGATTGAGTATGCCGAATGCGCCAAAGAGATTTCAAACAGCCTCCAGGACCTTCGACTTGAAAATCGCGCGCTCCATACGCTGGTCGAAGGACAAGAAACCATGATCGCAGGCCTGCACGAAACGATTCGAAAACTATCTTCGTTGAACGAGGTCCATGGAGGCGTAGAACTCTCCGGTGAACGTAATCTGGTGCTTTCCGAAGAAATTCACTGTCCAGCAAACCACGCTCTCATTGCAGGTGCTCGAGAAACTGAGATAAACACACGAAATGTGAGACACACTTCTCAAGATTTCGCATACGCATCATTGGTTAAAAGGTTTGGGGGAATCATACTGAAGAACATTTGGTTGACTACCATGGACATGTCAGGCTTTCGCGGCCGTTATCGCTTCATTTGGGTTATTTCCTGGCTAATTATCATTCCTTGTATCTTCATTGCTGCAAGGTGGAATTCTGTGGGAGATGATGTAACGGTACATGCATGGTGGTACCTGAGAGAAAAACATCATCTGAAGCAAAAGTTGCAGTGAGACCTCATTATAATAACTTTAACTGTCCACACAGTTAACAGAACAAAAAGGGCCACCTGGAGTCAGTATGAGAGATGATCCCATCAACAAGCAGCTTCCTGGGGAGGGTGTCTTCCGCAGTTTTTAGCATAGCTGGAAAGTGTACCCAAGTAATTTTTGGCATAGCTGGAAACTGTGCCCAAGTAGTTTTTAGCATAGCTGGAAACTGTACCCAAGTAGTTTTTAGCATAGCTGGAAACTGCCCAAGCAGTTACATCCAAGGTAAAATGTGCTGCAGAACCAAAATGATAGGTTTTTAAAGATGAAAATAAATTTGATGGTGATTTTTTGATGAAAATGTTATTGTCACCTCTTTAGTGTTGCTAAGGGTCAGGTTATAAGATTTATGTAATCCAAAGCCATTTTATGGAATTGTAACAACCTAAAGGTTGTTATGATAGTATGTTTTATGTATTAGATAATCATCACATATACATATTTTCCCATACTACATACTATCATATTTTATTACATATTTTTAACTATTATTAGATAATTATTCTCATCATACAAATTATGTAATCACCTTGTATATAAACCATCATTATTCGCAATATTATGTATCCCTCGGGGGAGTTTTCTACTATACTTTTTATAATTCTAGAATATCATCTCTTCAAAGGTGACAGTACATGTTGGTGTTGCAAGATCACATTCCCAAACACAACCTCAATCTGTCATTGAATATAATGTGAGAAATATATTGTGTTTCCAAGAAAGCTTGGACAAATCCCAAATTTTCCGAATTTTAATCACCAAAAATCACATATTACATATGGCCAGTACAAGTAGACTGTACGGCCCTGTACCAAGTCTCCACTAGATTAGTGGTACAATACCGTCATGTGGCTAGCACATACAGACAGTAATTCAGTCACCCACCAACTTGGGGGCCCAGGATTAGAAAGACATCTTTCCTCCTCAGTAATTGTACCGGAAGGCCTTTCCCACTTTTATTATTGCACTCAAATAATCCTCTGATAAAAAAGGGTCTTTCATTAATAAACAAATCCAAGATGTCATCTTTCTACTATAAACCATTGGACCTCAGTACTCCCTCAGCTCGAACTCCTAGCTTGAGCCTGCCATCTACCGTGGTTTCAAGCACAACCATTCCAACTGTTGAAATGCTGTAATCCACAGTGCCTCTTAGCAACACAGTAGGTATGGACTTGGTAGCCTAGTTGGTAAAGGCAGCACTTCTAGTATAGTGTCTTAGCTTCTGCTAAAGTCGCTGGTTCAAATCCTGCCCAAGTCAATCATTTTCTGCTAAATGTCTGAAAAATGCTTTGTTAATTCTAACACCAACATCCACTGAAGATTGCCAAGAGGAAACTCCAATTCAAGTAAATCAAACTTTTGATTCTGTTTTTTTCTCTTCCTCAACAATCCTTATTCTTTGCTTATCCAATTTTTATTTTATTGATCACACTCTAGGGTGAACCGATGAAAATCCTCATCAGCTTCAAGCTGTTTGTTGCAACCAGGAATAAGAAGAAGGAAAAGTTTGGATTCCGGTTAACTCTGCAGCTGAGTTCCCTGTGAACATAGTAATTGGGGATACAAAGTTTGAACAGTTCCAACAACAGGTTGCTTCTGCTTGTGATCATCACTTCCCTAATACCCAATCGATAATCCTTGAATCACTCAAAAACCCAGCCAAGTCTCTATTATGGTTGGCTAGTATCCCCCGCTGCCCCAATTGGAAGAAAAGTGACAAGATGGAATTTGAAGACTGCGACCTTGGTCAAAAGGCAATTGGATTGAACATCAAGATGGCCAACCCCGCCGATGCCAAGAAACGAGCATTGAAGGAGGACCTCCTTGCCAAGCAAGAGGCCAGGGCTGCAGCAGCAAAAGAATCTGCTTCAAAGAAGCGTAAGGCCACTACTAGCGATGTCAACGAATCCAATGCCAACACCGGGGAATCTGAATCTGAGATTGATGCCGATGACTTTGACGACATCAACCTCCACATGAAGAAGCTCTACAACACCCATCCAATCAACTGCGTTTATGATCGTCATAACCCCGTTTATATTGACCCAACCAACCCCCGCCGGTACATTCTCTTGACAACTGGAGCGGTGCAGGCATGGGCCAAGGATTTGGTAGGCTGGCTTGCTGGTCCCATTATGTTTCAAACCGGCTTTGTCTAATAACTCGCTTTTTCTTTGTTAACAGATGGATCGGAAGTTGGGGGTTGATCTACAATCACCCCCAAGCTCACTGAAGTATTGGACCTTGAACAATCCCAAACGTTGTCGATCAGAGCAAATAGCAAATATTGCTTGGTGCGGTCCCACTCAAGAGGAGGTGTTTGCTGATGCCCCATCCTCCTCCCCACCAATCGAATCCACAATATTGGCATACTTGGAATTTATTGGGGTGCACAACCGAGACCACGTATTTGAGATCCTCACTGCTAACGACCTCACCTCCCACAAACTTTTCAGATCTTCTGGACTGGCTCGAAAGGATGTGATGGACTTGGGATTGACTCTGGGCACAGTTACTATGCTATTTGATAATGTAACAAAGTTTGAGAATCACTTGGCCGCCTAGCCACTCAAAAGCTCCTCAGTACTATATTCATTTGTCATATAGAAATTACAGTCTCCCCCCGATAAATCAAAATACAAACCCAATATGTTGAGCCTCAACAGGGCTTCAAGGCGCTCCACTTTCAATCCTTTCTTGCAAAGTAGAGACCTGATTCCTCTAACATGGCAATTGTGATACTCATTTTTGAATTGTAGTCTATGGTTGGGGTACCCAAGAGTTCAGTAGATTTTTGGATTGCCAAAGCGTGTCCTACGGAACACGGCATGCTCTGATTGTACATGGACGGCTTTGAACACCGACAAATTTCTGGAGCCGGATGAATGTGTTTGCCGGTTGACAGAGCTCTTCCACGAGTCCGGAGGCCATATAACTTGATCTCAAGACTCATCTCCTTCGCCCTCAAACACTCTAGGCAAACGTCTGTTTAGACATTGGCTCTGCTCTCCATTGCAGGATGCTGATGCGATTTGAGCTCGACTAGATGCGGTAGACTCTCATGAGTCACCCCTCCTTTGAGAAAACCTTCAGTACCCTTTCGGGTCTGCCGGATCTAGAGCGATTGATCAGCAGAGTTCACGCGGGTGCATTTACGGTACCCAACTTCCTCAAGGTACTGGAGGCGTTCAAGAAAATTTACAAAACCACGCAAGAGCTTTGCCAGCTCATCGATGAGGCCCCAGCCAGCTTACTTCAAGAGCTACTGGATTCACTCCCAGATGTTGAGAAGCTACTCCAGAACCTTGAAGACATGTTTACTCTAAATGATGACCGGCGAGAACTTTTGCCTCTTGAAGGAAAAGATGAGTCTTACGATATGGCTTTAGAGGAAGAAAGGGAGGCGGAAAAGGCGCTCAAAGCTGAATTAAAGGCGGCTCTAAAGCTGCTCAAGTAAGCGTCCAAATTCCCAATTCTTTTTTGTTAATCGCAATTGTGTAGTGCTGCAGCTACAACATTGGGGGCATGTTGTAGCCACAGTGGCGATACTGATTATGGCAAAACTGAGCTGTAATTACATCTGTAAAAGTGGATCGGATCTCCCACTTGGGGTTGGTAGTGTAAGTGAGAGCCTGAGTTCTTTGGAGACAACTCTTCAAAGCTGCAAAGCAGAGCTCAATTGGGTTGAGCTCTGGACAATAGGGGGGGAGGTACATGATGCGTATAATAGCATCATCACAAATTTCCTGAACACGGCTTTGCTTGTGGATCCTTGCATTATCACAGACAAGTATAGAATTTGGACCCGGGTATGGGTTCATTCGAGGGATCTAATGTTAATATGAATGTGTCAGTAACGTTTGAGATTTTGGGGGAGATCAAAGGGACATACCAGATCCCACTTCAAGAAGTGCTCAAACTTCTTTGCAGTGAAAGTATCTTCTCGCACTGTCAGTGCAAGGACCCCATATAATCCAATAGCAGGGAGAATGCTTAATTGCTCGGGATTTTGGCAAATGATGTGACGGGCTGATGGAGAGCCTCGAGCTGACCGAGAATACATCCAAAGGAGATTGCAATCACAGATTGCACTTTCATCTGATTTAAATTCCAAGAAAATCAGTCCCAAAACAAGTATGGGGATGATAATTTAAAGATAAAATATCTTCCATCTGACCTGTGAAGACCAGGAATTCAGCTGGGTAAAATTCCATCCGGCTAACACATTGGAATTTCTTCAGTAGGCACTTCTTCACATTGAGTGTGTCCGCTTTTTTGAGTGTAATTGATAGCTGGTTGACCAAGTTCTCGTGGACTGCTTGAATACTGAGGAGAACCCCTGTTGAATTGTAGAGCTTTTCCTGGATTTCGTCCAAAAACAGGCCAGGCTTGTCTTTGAGAAGGAGGACCATGAAATTGGATTCTTCAGATGATAGCATTTTGATGCGGCCTTTGCTGCTTGTATGACTGGGGATCTCAAATGACTGATTGGGTTTGCTCGTATAGTTGCCGCCACCGTTTGAGTGATTGCCGAGACACCGTGTAGCCAAGTGTGTTGCAGATGTTGGCTAGACTGAAGCCCTGTAAAGACATTTGGACAACCACAACCTTGATGGCTGGTGGGTAGGATACAAAGACCATTAGGCAGGAGAAAATCAGTCGGTTTTTGGGGGGCAGCAGTGGTGATTGGGACCCAAATATTACCTGTTGCATAACTCACAGGAGCGATTTGAGGACAACACATGTATGAACAGATCAGGCGCATGAAACCCAAGTACAAATACATTTTTAATCTATCTCCCAGAGGAGATGAGTATTTTCTGTATTCACATGCAAGTTTCCAAAATGCACAGCCACTTTTTGGCCATATATCCATAACTGTTTTATTTTTTTCAAAAAAATGGTCCAAGATTTCTTGGAAATACAATACAATTCAAATATGTGAAGAATTCAAGCTTTCAAAAGTTGTTGCAGTACTTAAAATTTATCAACTGTAGTAAAGCTTACAGATTTGGACCTGCGCAGGTCATTCTCTGCCCTCAAACCCGGTAAGCACAGAAATTTATTAAATGCTGCAAAATTGTAAGATAAATCACCAAAGCAGCTACAACTTCATCTGCATGAAAAAATCTATCTGTCTGGGGCTGGGTTGCTCTTTTTGGATGGATGGGGAGCAAACCTTATGTTCAGCTTTGGTGGCCTGCCTGCCTGTAGGTATTACATGAAAATTTCGAGTAAGCTGCGTGGCGCAACTAGGCCCGACCCACCACAGGGGGTTACCCCATCCGTACTTATTCTCAAGATCCCAACGCACACATCCAAGTGCTCCATCATCCACACCACCACTTCCAACATCCCCCGGAACAAACGCATTATGCACCCAACAATCATGGAACCTTGGTCAGGCTTTTCTAGATCATGTGGCCTCTGGATTTCCACTGAGGACAGCGGCCAACGAAAATGGCTTACTCCAATGTACAACGTGAGTTCATCACCATCTTCATTTTTCTTAAGATTCTGAAAGATTGAACCCCTTCTTGTCTCCAATCTCAGATGAAAACCCAGGGGCCCTCTCTCAACCCCCACTCGTCTAAGGCATCCATCCGTTCCCTCAAAACGGACGAATTCAGAAGATTGTGGCTGGTTCGTGTCCCGCGTAGGCCAAGTAATTGCGGATCTCATTGATTACTGCCACTTTCCTGCTGGTGCTTCATTGCTGATTTCAGCACTACCACCAGTAAGTTTGATTTTTGTTTGCCAGTTCCTGTTGCCGAAGCAACTAGCAATCCGACACCACATCATCTCAAAGTCCTTCATCACACGATTTCAAGTTTTATCTTAGTCAGTCCAATCATGGACCTATCCGCATAGGGAAAAGTGTTTTCTTCGGCGTTACCGATCAAACCAAGGCTACCATTGAGGAACTGAAGAGGGATAGGGTGGTACGCAAACGGATGCTCATTCACCAGGAGAGTCTGCTACCTTCACCCTCAATAATCACCATTGGCTCAACAAAGCCATCATCGAAACCATCAACTTCTACCGATCAAGATACACAAGAAGAAGTCGATCTGAAAAATGAGTATCAGTTTACCCCACCCCGCCAATGTGGGATCTTCTTCTCTCCACCAAGGAGCTTGGACAGCTTGGACACTCTCACTTCAGAGCGAACCAGATCTGAAAACTTCATCAGAAGTACCCATCGCCTTCAACCCTCCAAGGAAGAGACCGAAGCAATGATCAGATCGGAGAGTTACCGTCGCTTTTCTTCTGCCTTCTCGCGTGCAATTGTTGGTGGTGCTATTTATCTCGATCTTGAGTAAGTAACTGCTTACATTTCAAATCACTATTTACTGATTCTTCAATCCACTAATTTCTCTTCTCTTATCTGTTTATTAATAAATTCAATTTGTAGCAATCAAGATCTTCGTACAATTCCAGACCTTCAGAAACTGGTCGAGGAGTTTTCACCACGCCCGACTTCCTGTCTGTTCCTGTCAAACAACCAGTTGACCTCGAGTCCGTTTTGTCAACTCGAACGGATCTACTTCCAAGGACTCGAACATCTCAGTCTACGCTCCAATCGACTGACCGAAATCCCGGAAGAGATTGGACAGCTGAAGAACTTGAAGCTTTTGAATCTTGCCTTCAACAAGCTCGAGTTCCTGCCCTCCTCGATCCTCAAGCTAACCAATTGCAAGCTGCTTCTTAACGCAAATCCCTGGCTTAAGCCTCCCCTTCCTCTCGACAGCTCTTCCCCTCCTGTGACTACTTTGGGGAACCGGACGGTCCAGCAGTTCAAATGGCTCTCAGAATCCCAGGGGGTTTTTTACTTTTCTCCACCCGCAAAGACGTTTGTGCCCATTGACGATTCGCTATCACCTCCGCTGCCAAGCTTACTCGAAACCTGTATCCGAAAGATGTGCATAACCAAGGATCTCAGCAGCGAGAACGAGACACTCATCGTACACGATGATGATCATGATCTTGACCATAATTACTTGTATCTCCCTTCTTCATCCACCAAGTCACCTCATCCGTCTACAGAACTTCCCGCCGTATTGCCCGCCCAAATCCAGAAAATTATCAAGCACCCTACCTCATACTTCTATCGCTGCAACCTGTGCACCACCAAGTTGGTCTTGAAACCCGGCGTGCTCCCCCATCCCACTTCGCCTCAAACCTCTCCCCATCCTCGGCACGCTTTCCATTTCAGAACCCTTGGCTTTGTCGGTCTCGCGCCCTTCCCCCAACCTCAACCCCAGCCCCAGCCCCAACCTCATACTCCTGATCAAAAGATTGAACTCAATCATAATCACTTGATTCCCATTCGCTGGAATATCTGTAGTCTTAAGTGTTGCATCGAGCATCTCATTACAACTTAATGCCCCCCACTACTTCATTGATGCATGTTTCTTCTTTTTTTTTTGCTAGTCATGTGAATGACGAGGACAGTGGAAGTGATGGTGTGGGGGAAGAGATCCATCCAACCGGAGTCGCCATTATGTTGAGCGATGAGGCTTTCAATAGCGAAGTTATCTAAACTGATTTTGAGGGGGAGGGAGAGAGAGCGAGTTACAAGACTTACCTGCAGTGATAAAAGTGACACAGACTGGGAGCTCTCTGCTTGCTTTCCAGGTTCTCCCAGGAAGACTTCTCCTGGAAGAACTTGAGGAAGACTTCTCCCAGGAGAACTACAGGTTCTCCGAGGAAGACCCCAGGAGAACTACAGGTTCTCCGAGGAAGACAAGGTACCTCGGGAATAGTTCTCCCTAGTTTTCCTTCTCACCAAACTGGCCATGCACTTTTCTGAGGAGTTTTCCTCCTCACCAAAATGGCCGAGCACTTTCCTAAGGAGGTTTCCTTGGTTGGTATCAGTTTCTTTCAGTTCAATTATAATATATTTTAGAATAGATACAGTGATGTCGATTTGATTATGAATAAATTCATCGCTGTTTGGCTCCATCAGTAATTTGAGCAAAAGTAATTGTTATTACGTTGGTGTTACATGATCTGAATTATAACTCTGCAGCCGATCCTCCTCTTCACCGTGAACATGAACCCGATAGATACATGTTAGATCCGGGTTTCCATGATTTGATTTGATTTTCAAGAGCACTTGCGAATAGGGCTGTAATTTTGTGTTGGGGACCGTGAATTCTTGAACGTTCGTCAAACCGTCTATTCTGTAAGTACCATCGACTAATAAATCTCCCTCCTGGCTGCCGTGATCCAATCCCCAGAGCTCGAATTCTTTGGGTGCCGTTCGAATATCATATGCCAAGGAACGGGAAACATGCCGAATTGTAATTCCTTCGACTCTGATTGCTCGGGAGAGTTGAATTCCAATCTGACCAGTCGTTCCGTGGAAAGGCCAGCATGTCCCCAGGCTTAGATCGGAAAGAAGAACGGTAAGTGAAGGACTGCCGGATATTTTCTGGAATTTTTGGTAAAAAGGAAATCTCGGTGTTTGTATTTTGCGATGGTAATTCCAGGTCGGGGACGTCAGGGATTCAACTATGGATGCGCCGGCAGAAAAGGTAGCGAAGTCTTTCTTTGTATAGTGGATTAATCCTTTCCCTTCTTTTTCTATTGGAAATTTGTGGCTGGAGTTCTCCCGAGGACATGTCATCTTCCAGCGGTTCTCTATCCGGAAAAGGCCCTCCTCGAATTCGGACCTTTTGACTCCTTCCATAGCTGAACCAATGAGACTTGCAACATGTTCGGACGTTTTCAGGGCTTGTTCTCGTAGATCTCGTAAGTTCTGATCGAGAAGGATAATCTTACTGTTAAGAGATGATTGCTTCTGGGTGACAACTATCCGACCGAAAAAACCACTGTTAGTTCAAAATCTTTTGTGAAGAATCGCATGGTAATAGCTACGTTAAATGGACCACCAAACTTATTAATACGGTTGACACAAATACTAATGTCAAAGCACTGAACCATTTCTTGAGGCATTTCCATCCGATCGCAGCTTTCCTTCCAAAATTTCCGACAGATTTTCGATGGGTTTCCCTTGAGTCGTGTGAGAGTGGTCGAGGCATCTTGTCTTGTGTATGTATTGCAGCGGTTAAAGGTTTTCAGGGGAGACGCAGCATCTGCCTCAGGCCAAAGACAAATCTGCTGCAACACGCGCGTTACATCCCTGAGACTCGCCGCAGCAGGTGATCAGACCCCAACCCCGAACACTCTCCACATCCTTTCCCAGATCTTCAGTGCAAATTCTTTTCATTGCCAGGCCGCTGATAAGCTTGAAACTTTGGGATTTTCAAGTTCCAAAACAAATTATGGAACCCGCTAAGGGCCCAATTATAAACAGTAATTGAGTTTTTTTTTGAAAATCTTTTGAATTTTTTTGGAATTTTTTTTTGGAATTTTTTGAATTTCAAAAAGGGGCCCAAAACAGTTCCAAAAGACTTTTGGGCAAAGTGGCACTTATAAACCCCAACTCGCGCAAGCCGCAAATCTGCCATGACTGCTGCGCAGTATCACCGGGCCCTGGCCGGCCGCATCTGATCTCATGCAAACCAGTGGCCCAGCAAGCCACGATATCCTCAAGGCCACGATATCCTCAAGACCCGATATCCTCAGGATCACATCAAACCGCACTTGATTAAACACCAGATCACTTACCCTTGATTTGACCTGGCGGAACACTCCTGTTTTATCCTACAGGTAAGTCATTCCAGGTCTTCTGCGACTACTTCAAAAACCGCTGACCATGATGGCCACTTTGTTATTTCAGTCTTAGTAATGTGCTCCCTCCACCGATTGACCCAACCCTACTCCATCTATATGCCCTCTGGCAGATGTACCACCAACAACTAGGACCCTGCAAATACATATACATCCGTGCACCCCAAGTAGCATTCAAGAGACCTACTCGCTGGGAGCCTTGGAACAATGACCGTATCCCGCCCATCCGATTCCTCGAGTACTTCCGCATGTCATTGGACGACTTCTGTTGGCTATCAGACAAGCTACGAGGCAATTTGCAACAAGATCTCCTCCGCCGAGGGGACCCGCTGAGTGTGGAAGCCCAAGTCGCTGTAGGGTTGTATTGGCTTGGTCATGGGGCAACCGACGTCAACATTTCTCACGTCTTCAACATTGGAAAAGAAACTGCGGACAAGGCATCTGGACAATTTGTGATGGCAGTCCTACGAGTCCTCAGGAGGCAATCCATTGGGTAAGTTAACATTGCTTGTCAGTTGTTGGCACATTGTGGGACATACTGACAAGCCAATACCCCTCAGGTGGCCGGCTCTGGATAACTTCAACCAGTGGCAAATGATTTCGGACTCATTTGAATCCACTCACGGGATCCCTGACATAGTGGGGGCTATTGATGGCACTCACATCCCCCTGGCCGTCCCCCCGCATGACATCTGGAATGGATACATCAACCAAAAGGGCTGAGCATCCATTGTCTTCCAGTGCATTGTAGATGGTGATGGTAACTTCCGCAATGTGAGTGCCATCTCTTTAGTATGCCTTAATAGATGGCTAAGTTTAACTTGCATTCCAGTTTAGCGGTGGGGGGCCCGGATCAATGAACGATAAACGGGTCTTCAGACAATCCAGCTTGGGGCAAAGCCTCCTGTCATCCGGCAATGTTGCGCAAATGATTCCGCGGGGGTGCATGCTCATAGGTGATGCAGGCTATCCTGAAAACAAAGACATCCTACTTCCTTATCCATCCAAATTCACGCCTCAGAACGCAAGGTTCAACTACATCCAATCCTCAACCCGCATTATTTTCGAACAAACGCTTGGCCAATTGAAAAATTGGTTCCGTATCCTCTTGTCTCCCCAGTTGGCAAGGCCTATTTGAGCACGCAACAACTGCTTTGTATGTATGATACTTCACAATCTACTCAACCGCCGCGGGGCCCTATACCTCCAAGACTGGGACCAATGCAGCATTGAGGAGGCTCAGTACGGACAGATGTTGGCTGGGGACCCTGTCAGTGTTGGTCCATCCGAGGACATACAAGCTGTGCACACGACCTCAATGTCTACTCGTAGGGACATGATCCGCAACTCTCTGTGCCAAGGGTAATGGTTTGATTGTTCATGGTGGCTTTCCCCTTAGCTCATTATCAATTTCTCTATATCAATACTTGTATTGCGTTACCTCTCAAAGCCAACGACAACTATCGGCTTTGACAACTTCTCCTTGTCTGGTAACGGTTTATGGTATTGTTTTGTAGTCTAGCCCCTCTTCCATGCATGTATTCAGTTGATCTTGGCTGTCATGCAGAATGTCCCTCCAAGTTGTTAATTGTGGATACAATCACAGAGTGTCGACACCGACTTGGGCAAGTTAGGTGAAAAAGGCACTATCGTATGCACACGGGATTTTATCCTTCTTGTATATCACAGAAGGTGGAAAACTGCAGTGAGTCAATTCTTTTTTTTTCACAATGATGTTTGTGTTTCAGATTGCACAAGCTCAAGTTTCATATAGGAGATGTAATTACAAATTTGCATGCAAAGTGGTGCATGATAGTCGTGTTTAGCCTCTGCCAGGGCATCAATTCGCAGCAGCTCCTTATGAGCAGCACAAGACTCGGCTTCCCAATGGTCCTTGCGTCGCGCCTCCTCCATCTGCCGACGCTCCACCATGGCCTCGCACCGCTCCTCCATCCGTGCCTCTTCTAAACGTACCCTTTCCTCGTGCATCCATCTAGCCAACGTATCTTGGGCCTTTTCCATCATCTCCTTGATGGCAATAGTGTCATTGTCGTCCTTCTTTGGTGCCTCCTCATGGCGGCCCCGACGATGAGGAATACTAGAAGTTGAGCGTGGGGGCCGGCTATTCCAGGTTTTTTGCGCCAGGGTCGGGGTGCTTGTGAGACCCTTTTGAGTAATAATGGCCTTATTGCGTGTCATCACGGGAGGCTGTTCAGGCTCATCATTGCCTGAAGATGAGTCCAAGGCCCTCTCGGCTGCGGTCAAATCATTGAGGAGTGCCGCCCGCCGCCTATGTTGAGTTGGGCGTGGAACAGATTCCAGGGGATTGGTTGGCAAACGGGTTGATCCTAGACTGCAGCTGCCCTTGTCCTGATCAGAAATGGCACCCCCGTTTCCGTCATCTGGCCCAGGCGCAAGCTCATCGGACAGGTCATCCAATTCCATGTGTCCCATTGCATCAGCGGCTTGATTGCCCACATGCATCCCAGATAGAAACTCCCACAGCTGGGAGTAGTAGTTTGGTATTAGAATCCCCATGATAATCATCAGAATCGGTAGGGGCAGGTACATACCGATAAAGAGAGCTTTTCTTGGTCCAAAATGACCTGGAGGCCTGCACTTCTGGAGCGATGTAGAGTGTCCTTGACCTTCTGTGGGGTGAATGGACTAATCAGCAACCAATATACACATGCAATTGCTTGTGAGCTTCACTGACCCGGTAAGTTCCCATTATTGCGTTGTACCGAGATGTCATCTGCGAAACCTCGAGGTTGACCAGTTGAGGATAGGCCTCAGGACTGACATCATATGAGGCAAGGAATTTTGAGAATATCATGAAGCCCTTGTTTTTTGATTCGTACTCGGTATGTTCATCCTTGACTGACTTCCAAAATTGAAGCAGTTCAAGCGTGTTAGATTCCCCCCAGACCATCCGTTGTTCCTTCTTCAACCCCTGGGCCATGCGGTAAATGGCCTGAGCTTGCTTGGCCGCCAACTTGTCTCTAGCGGTGGCGGCCTTGGCCGCAGACTTAATGATTTTCTCAGCTTGGAGTGCGGCTGTAGCGTCCTTGGCCCGGCTAATATCCTCGCGAGATTGTTTGGGCTTCCGAAACGGGTGTAAAGGGTTAGGAATCAGGAAGGGATTTGGAGTGATGCGGTTTGTATTGATGATACCAGAGCCAAGTATAGGTGGTGCACTTGCAGGCAGGGGGGCGGCTATTTGTGGATTGCTCTCGTCATGGGGCAGTGGTTCAGGGGGAGGTTCAGAATAGTGTGGCTGGCCAGACCAATGAGATGGCACTATAACTGGTTGCGAAGTGACAGACGGTTGGTCTTCAAGGTTCATCGGGGGGAGGAAACAAGGTGAAGGATGATCAGGCTGGTAGTTTGCGTGCTGGTTGGGCGTTGGGGGAAGGGGACTGGAATGGGGGCCAGGATATACAGGCCATGATCCATCGGCCATTTGCTGGTATGAGTATTGATAGTAGCCGTGGTTGTTGGGTCCGTTGTTGTTGGTATGCATTTTTGTCCGGAGGGGGGAAGAGGTTGGTTGTAGGAGGGAATGGACAGCAAGATTCCAAAGCGGAAAATAATGATACTTGCTTACAATCACATATTATACAATATTCATGTGATAGATAATAGAATGATATTACATACAAATGTACATACTACACAAGGTTTAAAAATCACACTTTCATATGTGGAAAAATTCTAAAAGTTGTTTTGGTTTTCAAAACACCTCCTTGAGGTGTTTTGGCAATTTTTGAAAAACCAAAACAACAAAATTCCAGCTATAAAAATTTTCAAAAAATTTTCAAAAAATTTTCAAAAAAAAACTCAATTACTGTTTATAATTGGGCCCTAATATGAAATATAGAACATGGATCTGTTGAAAAAGCTTGAGTAACTCAAAAATTGACAAAGGTGTGTTGAGTTTCAGCTAAAAAAAAAAAGGAAAATAGGAGGCAGGAATTCAAGTATACAAGGAGGATGTTTTGGTTTCCAGAACCTGTAAGAAAATCAACATATCAAGAGAATAAATACAATCGCAAATAACTGAGCCATCTAATTAGAATCAAGTGAGCTGCTATGCCAGCCTTGGATATTGTCCATGTTGATGAGGCAATCCGGCATTGCTTTCAATCCTTCCAATTGCTCTTGGTTCAGATGTTGAAGAACATTCTCCTCGTAGCAATCTCGAGGAAGCCCAAGTGAGACGTGTGTATGGCAGGCAAGAGGCTTAGTTTTATCGGATGGTGGTGCTCTAGTCGCTGGAAGCGGGCCTGGCTTCCTTGTTGTGGGATCCTTGTACAGATCAATTGTACGACGATCAATGTGCTCAATCAACTTGGTGGCTTTTGCGCTACGAAAAGGCAGAGGAATCCGGGTTTTGATGTTCGGAGTTTCGACATCACTTTCATCATCGGAGCAAAGCCGTTCATCCTCAAACAAGAAAGCGAATTGCTCCAATTCGGCAAAAGAATCGCACGTCTCTTTTCGTCGCTTTGCCAACTGGAGGTATGTTAATAAATGACGTTAATAATTAATACTGGCTCTACATGTTCACACTTACTCTTTTTCTCTTGTGAAATTGACGGTCACTCTTTCGGTTACGAGTCACAGCACCCGGATGTGACTCCTCACGATTTCGGGTAGCAATCCGATGCTCCAATGCATGTATCAGCAGTTTTTGCGCTTCTGGGACCGTCGGAGTGTCAAGTTGTTGAACATGTACGCCGACGAAGCAATTCTTCTGGAAAGCAGTGATAAAGACGTCCACCACATATGCTGACACTCTAAGGTTCCACAATCGACACTTGTGCTCTGTAGGGCTTGCCCAAGAGAAGTTTGGGATTCCGTACTGTCTGGCCCGTTCTCGGACGTACAAAAGCAAGTCAAAAGAGGTCGGCAGGTCCGGGTCCAATGGGCGTGTGTCAATTATCTCTGCAAACTTGATGCACGGTGATTTTGGATCTGGATTCCATCCTATTCTTTGGACTTCTTCGGTTGATAACAAACGTGGAGCGTTGGGGCCTAGACTGGTGTACTCATTTAAAGTATATGTGTCGTTCTGGAGAAGCTCGTCAATCAATTTTAAAGGTTTCAAAAGAGACATTTCATCCTCAGTTGGATGGGGGAGCGGAGGGTCCTTCTTTTGCTTTTGTTGTGCGAGATAGTAAATAAATGATTGCATGGCCCGGTTCTGTAGAGGAAAGATGTCAATTCTCTTTTCAAGCAAGCTTGAAGTGCAAAAAACGTACAAGTACAAGGCTGTTATGCCTCTCTGCCGCCGTACGAAGGTCGGGCTGTTGGCCCTTCTGTGATAGGTTTTCTATCTGAACCTTACGCTTCGTTGATGATGGCGTTGCATGTTTCCGTGGGCTGGAATGGGTAGGAGTAGAAGAACTGCAGTTCGCCTGTTGCTGATTCTGTGGGGGCAATTTTGGGATTGCGGACGGTAGCTGGGGGTGCAAAGGTTCGGGTGTTTTTTCTATGGTTTCAGAGGCAGGTATTGACGTGCTTGTCTCTGGAATCTCCGCAATTCCTGATTTTCCATTGTTTAATTCTGTGTTTAGAAGGTTATCAGCGGATGTCAATAACCTAAACACATACCCTCAACATTTTCCATTCCCGATCCATATTCCTTGTCAACGTCCATATCCTTGGGTTGATTTAGGCTAATCAATGTTCCTGGAGGAGATGGTGCAATGGTTTCGGAATCGATGAGAATAGCCCCGTCTCCTTTTTCCTTTATTTAAGACATCACTGCGTTAGCCCACATGTAGTTCTCCCAAATTATTAAGCTACTGCAGTGTACATACCTCTGAGTTTCCACAGCGAGTTGTTTTAACCCTCCAAGTTTTTATGCTTGATTCAAGATCTCGTTGTGTTTGCTGAATATAAATCCATTAATACTCTTGCCACCCGGAAATATTTTGAGTAACTTGCGTACCTCTACCAAATCAAGCTTATCTCTAACATTTTTCAATTCTTCCATGGCAAGTTGATGTCCTGTTGTTTGAAGAGTTGAAATATCGAGCTGAAAAAAAGGCGTCAGTAAGAAAAAGATGCGTAACTTGACAAAACAACACACCTGGAGAGCGGTTATTGCCGTCTCGAGATCCTTCATATTATTGGTGGTGCCAGCGGCGGCATTTTGTTCAGAAGCTTGAACCAGTTGTTCCTGCCTCATGTTCAAGGTTTTGCGGGACAAACAATAGGAACGTGATCAGAAAACTCTGGTGTGGGGTTATCACTGACAGTTACTGCGATGAACCAGCCTCAAGATTTCTTAAACGCTGGTCGAAACTACCGGTTCTCTCAAGACTTTGATCTACGCCAGACTTGAGATGGTGAATTAGCACCTCCACTTTTTCAAAGAAATCGAGCACGTTTTTGATGCCGTCTAGCTCTTCTTGTTGCAACTGCAGATCCTTGCCAATATTTTCTGGATCTAAAGAGGAAAGCTGATAATTGAAATTTTAGCACATTATCTTTCAGCTATCCAAAGAGGACAAATACCTTGTGGATTTTGTTAGCGTCCTGTATCTGTAGACGTGTTTGGGCAGACTCATCCACCTCAGCCTTCTTCTCAAGGTCGGAAATCCTTCTCAAGGCATCCTGAAACTTGTCTTCGATGTCTTGTAACTTGGACGTTTTAGCTTCATCTGACAGGTCGATCTTCATCTGGAATGCGCGTAGGTCATTGTTTGCGTCGAAAGACCACTTTTTTAGCTGTCCTTCATAGTTCGCTTTCAACTGTTCGACGGTCGATGCATCGGTTTCAATCTGTTGAGCGTTGGCTCGCATGATTTGTTCGTGATCAATCGGTTCAGCCAAGACCATCTGGGTTTCTTCTTTCGAGTTGACTTGAGGAGAGTTTTTCATATGATTGTTTAAATGCGAAGCTCTGCTTTCAAGATCGCGGAGGTTTTTCTCAGCATTTTTTAGGTCGTTAACGATTTTATCCCGGGTTTCCGTAGCTAGTCCATCAAGATTCCTTTGTAGTTTTGAACATTCGGTTTCCCACATAGATGTCACTTCTGCAATCCTGGCCTGACTGGTTTGCGACAAGCGATTGATTTCGTGCTGAAGTCCGCCATTGGTGACATAATTCTTCTTTGCGACAGCTTCATCAAGTTCAAGCCGAAATGCATCCTGAGCCTCGTGAATTGCTTGCTGGACATTGGAATTAAGTTTGACTTCAAGCTCGGTCTTGAAAGCAAGTAAGCTATTTGTAACGTGTTCCGTGTATTGGTTTCTGATTTGCTCGGGTAACTCATTGAATTGGGTCGCTAATTCTCTCCCAAAGGTGTCGAACTCGGACCGTAAGTTAAAAAGTTCACCGTGGGCCTTTTCAATCCCCTAAAATCAAAACCATCACATGAGTTTCTTTGCAAGTCCAACTGAATCTCTGAGGGCCTACCTCCGAATTAGCTTTGAGAGTCACCAACTGAGATTGACTATTGAAATGAACAAGCGGCAACGCCTCCTGAGGATATGGGTAATGTCAGTGCAATTCTTTCTAAGGAGTTTTCTTTTTCTCACCTCGTTGGAAGGTTGTTCATGTTGAGAATTAATTGTTTGAACTTGATAAGATTCGCGTTTCCATTTCTCAAGTGAGGCCTGTGGGAAGGAAAGAAGTGTTAGAGTGCTCTAAATCAAGGACGGGCATCAAACTTCAAAGAGTATTCAGGAACAGCATACGTTCAACTCATCAATTTTTTTTTCAGTTGTGGAATGCGTCTTGTTACAAGTGGAAAACCAATGGTCGAATTGTAGAAAGATGGCTTCCCCTTCAATCTAGAAATTATTTTGACATTAGTAAAAAAACTTGCAACTCTTGTTCGGTGGGTTGTCTCACACCTTGAACTTGTCGAATAATTCCTGTAGAGTTGTGTGAGTCAGCATTCCTTGCAAACAAGCCATAATGGGAAAGGAAACTTACCATTCTGGCGGCAATCTGATTGACTTTTTCTTGCATTTGAGTTTCACATCTTTCCAAGTTTGTTTTGAACTCTCGAACCCTGTTGATGGATGGTGCTTCAATCTGAAGTTGAGGTCCTCCTAGCCTTGCGGAGGTTCGCACTGGTTTCCGGGAGGGAGGTTTCTTGGCCATCATACAATCAAAAAACCAAGAAAAGTAGTACTGAGATGGGGAGACAGAATTTGGTGATTTCGTTGGAAAGTCAATAGTGCAAGCCTTTGACCACACCTTGTGTGTCAAGGTCCTTAATAAACTCAAGTCAGCCGTAGTTATTATGGGCTGTGGGCAACTCCATCAGATGCATACACAAGTGCATTGTCAATTTTATTCAGAAAATAAAAGAATCAATTACAAATGAAGTGACGGTGACACTCCTCCATGTCAGCATATCATGTGTGTTGCATGGCTGTACCCTCACCAGCTTGTACATAAATCTGTAATCTCATTTCTTGGTGTCGTACAATATGGTCCCAAGCTGTCCCAAGTATGTTGTATGTACCGAACAAAAACCCGGTGGCTCCCTACATATGATGTAGCATTGCATACATATATAAATAACATTTAAATGCATTCAGACTGTAATTACCATTTATCAGAGCCAAGATATTGTTGGCAGTTGTTGGTCATCTTGAGCTTAACTCATCCGCTTTTTTCTTCTCTTGGACCAAGAATGAAGGGTGTGTTGTCGTGTCCTGGAATTCATCCTCAGTATTAGTAACTCAATGGTTGACAACAAACTGGTTTCACAGCTTTCAAGATCCTCTCACATCTGCTTTCATCTAGAATTTCTCGACTCGCAATTCTGGTAGCAACATGGTTTTTCTTCCGCCAAACCTACATCGACTTATCAACCAGAAATATCAGCAAAAAGATCTGCTCTCTGCTCGAGAATCTTGTCTTGAGGCCATTGAGGTTAGAACCAATGGATGGATTTTGTGATGCATCTCTCAAGTGGAGCATTTGGATAATTGTGCTGATGGCAGTGGCGTTTGTCTTCCGTTGCACTTGGGCATGTGTCGAGGCAGAGCTCAAGTCATTTTGGACTGAACTTCAAGAATAGTATTTGTGAGTAATCGAACGTTTTCATCTGTTTTTGTAAATCAATGCTTTTGGCAGTCAGCTAATTTCCAATGATCGGCCACTTATCTCTAGTCATCTCGAACTTGAGAACGGATAGCCATACTTCTGCTCTTTTGTTTATCTGCGCTCTTCTCGATCATCTCAATTAGGTCCTGATTAGAAAAATTTATTGATCCATGACAGCGTTGTAAAATTAACAATGATGATGTTTTTGATATTGACAGAGTTGTTAATACAAACAAAAAATATCTAGGATCGCAACAAGATTGATAGAAATTCTGACCCTTGAAGACCTCCCCAATTCATTCAAAGAGATTGAGCAATGTGAGGGACCCCAAAGACGATGAATATGACGTTTTTGTTGGAGTGACCAAAGAAGTTTGCTGGTCTTGTGGGATGTCACCGTGGGTCTCATGATAAAGCAACAGGGAGTTAACCCCATAACATACCGAGGGAGTTTGAGAATTTTCAAAAAGCAGCTCAGACGTCACTAGATGCAAAAACGAGAGTTAGCGTTAGAGTGACACCGGCCGTGATTATCGAAGGTTTCTTCAGTTCCTGCTGCGACAGACGTTTGGACCCTCCGGACATGTTAGACGTTTGGTGCACCAGCTTTGTTCAGGCCGGAGAGGACGAGGTTGGGTGGGATGATCAGGGTTTTGGTCGCTGGACAGCCGGATTGGGTTTGGTCTTGCAGACAGGTTCAGTAATTTTTGCCAGAGATGCGAGGTATTGAGGGTAGTAGACCCAAAACAAAAAGCAACATGTTAGCGAACCAATTCCTTGCTTGGATAGGGGAAAGTTGGTTGGACCCCAGAGGGCAGACCGCAGGTGTGCCTCGCCAGCAACTGGGGGATGTGAGAAAGAAGACATACCTGAGCTGATCCTCGGGTTCCACGAATTGCTGGCGGATCGAATCGCCATCGATGAGCTTCTGATATGTACCCGGGGCGAGATGAACGTTCGATTTTGCGCCGCACAGGCTGGATTGGGTGAGTCATCGGCTATAGCCTATTGTTGATGATATGATATGCGGCAGAGATATCGAAACGGCACTTCTGCTGGTTTGGTCCTCCACCTCAAAAACGGCTTGCATGTGACCCCTACGTGAAACCCATGTCCGTAGCTGGACAGCTGCGCAATGTCAATAGGTGTCGCGTGTTTGCAGAATCCCGAGCCAAGAGTCAACACTGCAATTCTCTTTGCTGGCAATTCAAAACCAGTACTACTCAACTACCCCCTCATCTTATGTTTCAAATAAAAATAGAAAAAATTGTTCACCAAAAGAAGATCTAGGCTGTGGCGCGTCTTGAGCAGTTTGAGAGAGAAGAAACCCTGCCCAGAAAACTGCTTGGGCAGTTTGGGGGGGAGGAAACCTCCCCAGAAGACTGCGTGGGCAGTTTGGGGGGGAGGAAACCTCCCCAGAAAACTGCTTGGGCAGGGTTAGAAAACTGCTTGGCCAGTTTGAGGGGAGGAAACCTCCCCAGAAAACTGCTTGGCCAGTTTGAGCCCCAGAAAACTGCTTGGCCAGTTTGAGGGGAGGAAACCTCCCCAGAAAACTGCTTGGCCAGTTTGAGCCCCAGAAAACTGCTTGGCCAGTTTGAGGGGGAGGAAACCTCCCCAGAAAACTGCTTGGCCAGTTTGAGGGGGAGGAAACCTCCCCAGAAAACTGCTTGGCCAGTTTGAGGGGGAGGAAACCTCCCCAGAAAACTGCTTGGCCAGTTTGAGGGGGAGGAAACCTCCCCAGAAAACTGCTTGGCCAGTTTGAGGGGGAGGAAACCTCCCCAGAAAACTGCTTGGCCAGTTTGAGGGGGAGGAAACCTCCCCAGAAAACTGCTTGGCCAGTTTGAGGGGGAGGAAACCTCCCCAGAAAACTGCTTGGCCAGTTTGAGGGGGAGGAAACCTCCCCAGAAAACTGCTTGGCCAGTTTGAGGGGGAGGAAACCTCCCCAGAAAACTGCTTGGCCAGTTTGAGGGGGAGGAAACCTCCCCAGAAAACTGCTTGGCCAGTTTGAGGGGGAGGAAACCTCCCCAGAAAACTGCTTGGCCAGTTTGAGGGGGAGGAAACCTCCCCAGAAAACTGCTTGGCCAGTTTGAGGGGGAGGAAACCTCCCCAGAAAACTGCTTGGCCAGTTTGAGGGGGAGGAAACCTCCCCAGAAAACTGCTTGGCCAGTTTGAGGGGGAGGAAACCTCCCCAGAAAACTGCTTGGCCAGTTTGAGGGGGAGGAAACCTCCCCAGAAAACTGCTTGGCCAGTTTGAGGGGGAGGAAACCTCCCCAGAAAACTGCTTGGCCAGTTTGAGGGGGAGGAAACCTCCCCAGAAAACTGCTTGGCCAGTTTGAGGGGGAGGAAACCTCCCCAGAAAACTGCTTGGCCAGTTTGAGGGGGAGGAAACCTCCCCAGAAAACTGCTTGGCCAGTTTGAGGGGGAGGAAACCTCCCCAGAAAACTGCTTGGCCAGTTTGAGGGGGAGGAAACCTCCCCAGAAAACTGCTTGGCCAGTTTGAGGGGGAGGAAACCTCCCCAGAAAACTGCTTGGCCAGTTTGAGGGGGAGGAAACCTCCCCAGAAAACTGCTTGGCCAGTTTGAGGGGGAGGAAACCTCCCCAGAAAACTGCTTGGCCAGTTTGAGGGGGAGGAAACCTCCCCAGAAAACTGCTTGGCCAGTTTGAGGGGGAGGAAACCTCCCCAGAAAACTGCTTGGCCAGTTTGAGGGGGAGGAAACCTCCCCAGAAAACTGCTTGGCCAGTTTGAGGGGGAGGAAACCTCCCCAGAAAACTGCTTGGCCAGTTTGAGGGGGAGGAAACCTCCCCAGAAAACTGCTTGGCCAGTTTGAGGGGGAGGAAACCTCCCCAGAAAACTGCTTGGCCAGTTTGAGGGGGAGGAAACCTCCCCAGAAAACTGCTTGGCCAGTTTGAGGGGGAGGAAACCTCCCCAGAAAACTGCTTGGCCAGTTTGAGGGGGAGGAAACCTCCCCAGAAAACTGCTTGGCCAGTTTGAGGGGGAGGAAACCTCCCCAGAAAACTGCTTGGCCAGTTTGAGGGGGAGGAAACCTCCCCAGAAAACTGCTTGGCCAGTTTGAGGGGGAGGAAACCTCCCCAGAAAACTGCTTGGCCAGTTTGAGGGGGAGGAAACCTCCCCAGAAAACTGCTTGGCCAGTTTGAGGGGGAGGAAACCTCCCCAGAAAACTGCTTGGCCAGTTTGAGGGGGAGGAAACCTCCCCAGAAAACTGCTTGGCCAGTTTGAGGGGGAGGAAACCTCCCCAGAAAACTGCTTGGCCAGTTTGAGGGGGAGGAAACCTCCCCAGAAAACTGCTTGGCCAGTTTGAGGGGGAGGAAACCTCCCCAGAAAACTGCTTGGCCAGTTTGAGGGGGAGGAAACCTCCCCAGAAAACTGCTTGGCCAGTTTGAGGGGGAGGAACCCTCCCCAGAAAACTGCTTGGCCAGTTTGAAGGGGGGGAAACCTCCCCAGAAAACTGCTTGGCCAGTTTGAGGGGGAGGAAACCTCCCCAGAAAACTGCTTGGGCAGTTTGGAAGGTTTGGAAGATGACAGGCCCTATATGTCCTGACAAATCTGAAACCAGATCTCCCGCCACCTGTGGGCAACCCTAGACCGCATGGTAAACAAGAGCGCGCGCGCGCTCTCATACAGCCTATACCCCCCACACCACCAAGTTGACAAATTTGTCCAGAGAGCATCCAATGTCATATAAAACCCCAACTTGCCGAGTGGGTTCAATGACAGAAAGTAATTCTTGAAGGATTGCCAGCGGGAAGCATCTTTGCTCCCCAGACTTGTAAATGTTAGCAAAATATATTGCTGCGTCGTATCTGCTGCCTTGTGAGACTTGGTACATTGGTCCACCTGAATATCCAGAGGTTAGAAATCAAATCATCAGTACAATTGATAATTGAATGCAAGAGAGAGACCATCACACCTGTTCAGCAGAGTTGTCTTCTAATTTGCTTTCTCTGATTGACCTCGTAGCTCAATTGATTTGGCTTTGAGAAAGAAAAATCCGCGGCATACTAAGTTGCTCATGATTGCAACTGGCTTTTGTATGGTGACGGTGCTGGAAGTTTCCATCCAGGCAGACCACCAAGCAATCGCAAGTACTTTGGGGGTAGATTGAAGTATCAAGGGGCTGAGGTCCGAAGCATGCCGGACAAGAGAGGCACGCTAGTGTTTTGTGATTGCTTAGCTGCATAACCGTGAATACTACCACATCCAATGCCTCTTCCAGTTGGCGGTAGACATCTACTGCTGCAGTAAAAGGTTTTTGCAAATCGGGTGCCTAAGGGACCAATCAAGTTCTATCAGTGAGCATCCACTGTGTGTCCGTAAAATACGTACATACATAAGGAAATGAAGGGAAATTTACTTTTTTGCTGCTTTGAGCATGCAGTCTTTACAATCATGGCTCCAGAAATTGGGTCAAGGCCAGTGTAAAGGGTAAGGCGCCGACGTGACAATTATTCCACAAGTGGTTGTGGAATATGAGGAGTGGCATTGAAAAGGCCGTCCGAGGATTTACAGGTGAACCTGCCAAATAACCTCACCTAAGGAGTTGAATGCCATCTAGTGTGCAGCTACAGAATTCAATGATTGATTGGCTCTGGGCTGGATTGATTGATTTGATTCAAGTTGGAGCCCAAAATGTAAAATAATCAGCTGAACAATTTATTCCAGATAGATCAAAATTGAGGAGGATTATAAACTCACTGTAAATATCAACCAGGTCTACGATTTGATTTGATTTGGATTGCGGTCCACAGTGACATAGGTTAGAGAAATCATTGTAGGAGTGGGATCCGGCCCAATTCTTGGTGAGAATTTTCTGGATCATGTAAAACGGATGAAGTTGATCAAGAAGGAAGCTCCAATTAAACTCTCTAGCCCGCTGTTGATGTCTTTCGTTGCTGGCTTGTACCATCCCATCGATTTCATCGGGTTCTGCTTCCTCCAAGGTGACCCAGTTTGCGCACTCGCTGTCTGTATTGTCGTCTGCATCATCTTCAAGGCCAGGTAGAAGGTTGTTCACATCTTCTGGATTATCAAATGTATTGGTTCAATTGTCAACTGTTGATATGCCAGCCTGAAGTTCACTAGATTCATTATGTTGACGCCCTTGCAACAAATAATTCTGCAGGCGGTATACAGCAGCAGCGTCTTCTTCTTGATTCAGCTGTCTGTGAAGCCGCTGGGTTTGATTTGCCCTAGGAATTCTCACTTGGTGGTGGGCCATGAGATTGGATTCCCAATCACTTGTTGATTCCGACGTATTCCGACGTGGAGGACTGCTTCAATTAGGATTCCAAATTATTCATTGACTCCAACGTGGGGGACTGCTTCAAGCTGGATTCCAAAATGCTCGTTGATTCCGACGTGGGGGACTGCTTCAAGATGGATATGGTGTTTGATTGGCTGATGTGACGAAGTTGATTATCAAAGTTGAATCACATTGCAGTGGATTCAGCTGGGCCTGTCCAGTTTCACTGGATGGGCCCAGAGCACCTGCTAGCCCAGCACGAACTTGTTCAGTGCCATGATCTACATAAATCACAAAGGGAGGCCCAGGCCCATTGTCCATTGATGTGCTTTTGATAAAAGCACATAAAAACTCCAAAGTTTGATATCTGTGAGTGAGTGTAGGTATCTACTTTGTATGGAGAATTGCTCATAATAGATATGAACAGGGAGCCAGCACCTGTGCATTCCCATTTTTTTAGAAACATCAATATCAGATTTCAGGTCTATTTTCAAGTTCAATTTTCATTAGTTTTCAGTACTGTTGTGAGTTTTGGTTTGGAATTTTATTTTCAAGTTCAATTTTTATTAGTTTGCAGTACTGTTGTGAGTTTTGGTTTGGAATTTTATGGATACTATCTCAGCAACATTTCTTTTCAAGTTGTTAGAATTAACAAAGCATTTTTCAGACATTTAGCAGAAAATGATTGACTTGGGCAGGATTTGAACCAGCAACCTTAGCAGAAGCTAAGACACTATAGTAGAAGTGCTGCCTTTACCAACTAGGCTACCAAGTCCATACCTAATGTGTTGCTAAGAGAGTACTGTGGATTACAGCATTTCAACACAAGTAGATACTGGACATATTGCAGGAATAATTCTCAACCCAACCACATATCCCTGTGACCACTGGTCACATTATAAATGTGTGTTTTAAATCAATACAAAAATCTTGAATAACAATCCCTGACTTGAAAGTAGAGATTACTAGTAATACAATCATTTGTTGAGATTGTTGTTGCAAAATATATGTGTTTTGGTGTGCAATTCCACCATACACATATTCCAGAGAGTGCTTGTGTGTGATTCAACCATACACATATTCCAGAGAATACTAGTAATACAATCATTTGTTGTGATTGTTGTTGCAAAATAATCAGTTCTGATAATATGTATGAATTTTTGAAAAAAGAAATTGCCAGATTCCATACACTTTACATGAATCTGTTTATTCATTTGATAATTATACTAATTCAAAACAAATGCCATCCACATGAAATTTATCTTCCTATTTCTAATGCATTTGAAAAATTTACTAACCAATTCATACAAACAAATACTAACCAATTCAAACAAACAAACAATTATTTTCAGGCTTTAAAGTATGAGGGGCACAAGGTGTAACAGTTGACTCCTAGTGATATGTGACAACAAATTATAACTTGAATTCTCTATTGATCTTGCACATAATTGAATTATCTATTCATCATGCACAATATTGCATTTTTCCATGCTACATGAACAACAAATAGAGTATGGTACATGACTTTATTGAGGAAAAAAATTGTTCAATGGGGTTTTAAAACAATGTGTAGATAGATTGTTTAGTTCATTGAACACTTTCCACACTAGAGATAGATTGTTTAGTTCATTGAACACTTTCCAAACAGATCATAACCTCCTGGTATGCCCACAGATATTCTGTTCCATGTTAATGATGGACCATTTGTGACTACATCTTACCATTTGTGACTACATCTTGTTTGTTATATGTATTATGAGTAATTCTTCATAGGAAATATTAGGAAATAAACCAAATGAATGCCAGCATGCCTTCACAGATTGACTTAAATCCAATAGCATGCCTTCATAGATTGACTTAAATCCAATATCTATCAGTAATTCTTATATCAATCAGTCATTCTTCATAGGACATAAACCAAATTGATAGTAAGATGCCATCATACATGAATGTGAACCATTGTTATGAGTAATTATTCATAGGAATTAATAATACCAAGATGCCATCATAGATGAAAGTGAGCCATTTTTATGAGTAATTCTTCGTAGGAAATAATAATACCAAGTTGACTTCATATATTTACTGAATGTTAGAATTAACAAAGCATTTTTCAGACATTTAGCAGAAAATGATTGACTTGGGCAGGATTTGAACCAGCGACCTTAGCAGAAGCTAAGACACTATACTAGAAGTGCTGCCTTTACCAACTAGGCTACCAAGTCCATGCCTAATGTGTTGCTAAGAGAACACTGTGGATTACAGCATTTCAACACAGTTTTCTGGGGCTCAAACTGGCCAAGCAGTTTTCTGGGGAGGTTTCCTCCCCCTCAAACTGGCCAAGCAGTTTTCTGGGGAGGTTTCCTCCCCCTCAAACTGGCCAAGCAGTTTTCTGGGGAGGTTTCCTCCCCCTCAAACTGGCCAAGCAGGTTTCTGGGGAGATTTCCTCCCCCTCAAACTGGCCAAGCAGGTTTCTGGGGAGGTTTCCTCCCCCTCAAACTGGCCAAGCAGGTTTCTGGGGCTCAAACTGGTAATATCCCAAAGCTGCATATTGCATAAGTGGATTTTGCATTTTGCATATTCCATAGTAGGGATATCCCAAAGTTGCATATTGTCAGAATCTGAGCTCTTTAGTCCGCTCACTTTCTCTGTGTCCTGTTCCTGTCCCTGTTCCTGTTCCTGTTCCTGTTCCTGTCCCTGTTCCTGTTCCTGTTCCTGTTCCTGTCCCTGTTCCTGTTCCTGTTCCTGTTCCCATCCCTTCTCCTGTCCCAGTTAGTTCAAGTACATGTCTTGTACCTGTTGTACTGTTTGTTACTTGTTTTCAGGCCCCCTCTGGATCTTGTGCAGGGGGCTCTCTAGTTGTGTGTACGTGTCAGCTCCTCATGAGAAGTAATCAAATTATCGAGTCTGAGCCTTTTCTCATTAGACCCACTTGAGATAAACTCCTTCCCAGCTCCTCTTTCAACATCTCTCTCAGTCATCTCCCTCCCGGCAAGAAGTCTCCAATTGAAATCCTAACACATATTGCATAAGTGGATTTTGCATATTGCATATTCCAAAGTAGGGATATCCCAAAGTTGCATATTGCATAAGTGCATATTGCATATCTCATGTAAATGCATAGTATGCGCATAGCACATTTTGACTGTTAATCGTGTTAGAATTAACAAAGCATTTTTCAGACATTCAGCAGAAAATGATTGACTTGGGCAGGATTTGAACCAGCGACCTTAGCAGAAGCTAAGACACTATACTAGAAGTGCTGCCTTTACCAACTAGGCTACCAAGTCCATACCTAATGTGTTGCTAAGAGAGTACTGTGGATTACAGCATTTCAACACTGAATTCCAATATCAATACCAAGTTGACTTCATATATTGACTGACTTCCAATATCCATCATAACTTCCAATATCCATCAGTAACTCTTGAGAGGAAATAAACCAAATTGATATTACATCCAATATCCAACTGAGATTTTCAATTAGAAATTTATGATTGATTCAGCCAACTAACAAAAACTCACACAAGTGGAACATGCAAAAGTGTGCCCCTTAATAAGTTCATTATCTCATTTCAAGTTATGCACTACCTATCAAGTTGCAAAACCCCAATTCAAATATCAAAATAAATTCTTTCTCTTTCTCTTTGTCTTTCTCTTTCTCTTTCTCTTTTTCTTTGTCTTTTTCTTTTTATTTTTCTTTGAGTTATGTCTGAGAAATTTCATAATATATAGATATAATTATTCATTCTCATGCTTATTTTTCTATTTCTATTTCATGGACTTATTTCTGAGTAATGCACTAAAGAAAAACATTACAGATTTTGTTTTTCAATTGATCTGACTGACCCATAAAAGAATTAAAATGAAATCTAGCTTTTCCCGGGTACACTTTACCCACATTTAAATTACACACATTTTCTGGAACACATGCAGCGCAGCTCTGACTTTTGCGCAGCTCTGACTTTTGCGCAGCTCTGACTTTTGCGCAGCTCTGACTTTTGTGTGCGCTCAAACGCACGCGCTCCACTTGTTACACAATGTTCAGGGTTCATTCCCTGTAGAAAGTTTGTTTAGTTCTTCAACCTAAACAATAACATCCATCACCTTGGCCAACAATCCAATCCATCACCTTGGCCAACAATCCGATAATACTTACCATCCCCTACCATCACCTTTCCCGCTTGTTATCTCCTACAGATGAGTTCAAACTTTTCCAATCCAGGATTACAATCCTCCCAACCAAACAATAAATTTCTTTCAAACAGTCTATTCAACCATAGGTTAAATTTTCATGATCCGTCCCAGCCAAGCAATCAACTAATTGCCAGCCCACAAGTTCCTTCTCAGCTGCAGACTCAAGCAACAAACGGCTACCAAATTCCTACCCCATCAACCAACCTCATGTTTTTCACGCCTGGACCACAGCGCTCTCAACCAACCAAACAAATTCACTACCCAATTTATTCCAAGCCACCAAGCCAATCCCTGGAAAATTGTCAACTCCCTCCCAGAAATCATCCTCCTCTCCAATCCCATTCCCAACCGGCTTCTGGTCGCACTCCTGATCAGCTAGAAGCTCAAATCCTTCATGAAATAGAAAATTTCTCCGTGTCGGCTTCTGTTGGTAAACGCGGGCAATCACATGGTAGGCTTTGAGGTTTGCGTGGTGGCAGGGGTTCACGGGGGTCCAGTAGACAAATCCAAGGTGGACTTTCTAGCGGCACCAGTTCAACCAATCAGCCTTTGGAATCTTGTCGCGACAAGGAGTTCCCAGATCAGCCAACCCTTCTCAACATTGATGATATCCCTCTAAACCCCGCTGAGGACCAAGGTCCAGTTAATCCTGCAGACCCGCCCATCAAAAATACACGGATGAGACTCGAATCCCATATTCTTGATGAGCTAAAAAAGCTTCCATTCAATGAGCTCCTACGCCGGGCTCCAAAATATGCACATTATCAACGACTTATGGCTGAAGATTGGTACCATTTGAATCAGGCTTACTTTGCCTATCAACAGGATATATCCTTGATTATGTGCAAACAAAGACTAGCAGTAAATCCCGTACTGGATCATCTAGGATTATTGAGTCGCATAAGGGGCTCAACTTGCTTCAACCTCTTTTGCAAGTATGATGCTGAGGCAAGTGTCATATATTTGGATGGTGAGAATTTTAATTCAATTTCTAAATACAATTGTAGAGGCATTGATGTTTTATTATTTTCCAGAATTAATTGACATAAACAAGCGGAACAGAATATGTGGTCGCCTTTGGAAGAACCTGGACAGCAACACAAGGGAAAAATGGAAGGACCCTGACTTTATCAACACTATTAAATCCAACGACCCACCGCCTGGAACAAACGACCCAGCTAATGGAACGGCTCTGGCACCCCATCTCCAAAAATCTCAATTCAAACTGAATCAGTGGGCGCGTGTGACAAAGAAAGATGTAATGTGATTTGGTTCTTATCACTGTCATTTTCTGCTAACTCATCTTTCTGCCCCTTTCTGCAATTTTTGGCTTCTAGCTTAGAAACTTGAGTACTGGTCATAATCTTGAGGGGTTCTTTGTTCTAGTGTCGAGGGATCCTGATTCAAATCTGATGGTCTCGGGCGGTAGTTTGCTTGGCGACAAGTTCATTGATATGATGACTGGGAAGCAGGCAAATCCGAACTTTCCTAATGTTTGCAGGACATTTTATTCCTTTGTGAGTGGTCAGGTAGCAATAAAGGAAGTCATTGGAGTGGAACCATCCCTTCCAAAAAATCCAGAATCATACAAAGCGCAAAATTGTTTTTGACGATGACTTGGAGCGCTCCTACGATAATGGTTAGTCTTTTACCTCTGAATCATTTAGTCAAACAGCTGACAACCAAATATTTGGGTGTTTTATGGTTTATTTCAGGAGACAAAGCGGCCAATCTTCAAGCGGTAAGCAAACAGTTAAGAAATGCTTTGGGTGAGTTGATTTATGTCTTGATCAATGACTGATATAATGTTGATATTTTTTTTTCTCAATGTAATAAAAGCCAATGCAACACATGGTCAAGCAAGAGAAGGCTGGCCAGGTACAACAACAGTGTCCACCTTGAAAAAATTGGATGTTGAGTTGCGGGTCAAAAAGAACTATAAAGGTATCACTCCGGACTATTTCTGTGCTCGTCCATCCGGTATGAAAGAGATACAATTGGTACACATTCTTGTGGCCCTTGGCAAAGGATGGGTACAGCTTATTGGCCCACCCACACCAGAAGTCCGAGTCAAAGGCTGCAGTTCAATTGGCGGTGGTGCAGCTAATACTGGTGACCAATCCAACAAGGATATAGACGTTCCGCTGGATGCTGAAAGGACCGTTGTTCAAGTGGGGGGTTGATTGAAGCAAACTGCGAAACAAGGACAATCAGTCAGTGTGAAGAGAAAGAAAAAATCAATTCCTGGCAAGAACAAGACAAAAGGCACGGCCAAAAAAACAAACCGCCGGCATCCAATCATCAACAGTGACTCTGGTTCGGGTGAAGATTAGGTGGTCCCTTGCTTTCTCTTTTTTCTTTCTTCTTTGTCACGATTGTAATTCCTTCACTATATAGAATTGAGGCTTGTGCCATTGCTTTCCCCTTTGTGCAATTGTTTCATTTCTTTGGAATTTTTGCTCATATCATAGACTCGAAAATATTTTATTTACATGATTAATTATTTGTTTGGCTAATTTCTTATTGGGAGAAATTGAATGAAAACACTTTATATAATAAACATCATGCAAGGGTTCAAAAAAAATATAACACTCAATGGAGAGCCTGGTTAATAAGCTGGCTGGTCTTTGAGAAAGCAGTGAAAAAGAAGAGGGAGTCGACAATGTGTGAGGTACAAGGATTTTAGGTTGTTAGGGGGCTGCCACGACTTGGGATGTTTCAGCGTAAGGGTAGGCGGTGAGGTTATGAGGGATTGGAGACTGATGTTGTGTAAGGTTACAACATGGTGGTGGCCGGTTGTTGTGTGAGTGTGTAATGGTAGACATTACAACCCTTACACATATGTAAGGGTTGTAATGTAATATGTAAGGGTGGGTGGGGTGTGTATGCTTATGTTATGTGTGTAAGGCCACCCGCGGTTTGGCTGATGACTTAGAGAAATTTGGGGGGGGGGGCTGAGAGTGCCAGATATCCGGATTCCTAGAGATTCCAGATACCTTGAATTTTGCAGAGATGTGGGGGGTATAGGCTGCATGAGAGCGCGCGCGCGCTCTTGCTTTACCATGCGGTCTAGGGTTGCCCACAGGTGTCTCCCGCAGGGTTGAAATATGTATTTATGTGTGTAATTGCGAAACAAGATCCCTCAGATCTGACAGGAACCCCCTTTACGCTCGAGTTTATCGTCCAATAGTGAGGGCTTCCGCTGTGCCGCAAGAAACCTAACAGGATGCCGTTACCAAGTCCCAGTCCTCGCGGCAACCGCAAGCCACCACATCGTCACACCACATCCTGCCCGGCTCGCCCTTCCCTCCCCCCCATTTGTCCTGCTCCCCCTGATCATTCTCCTGAGATGTCCCAGCCTTCATGCCCCAGTCTTGTTACTGGTATCTCCTGGGTGATTCCGATCTCATGATTTACTTGGTTGGAACATCCTTGAGTATACATTTCAGGCATCAAGGTGGGACTTGACTCTCAGTTTCATACACGGAATGCCTTCACCAGATACTGCTACTCACAATCCCATCATCACGTACCAGCTCTTCATTCGGAAACGTCAACCACAGAGGACCCAACTCCAGAATCTCCCGCTCCTACAGATGTAATGCGGTTGAAAAGCTCCAAGCAAAAGGTAATGATTCATATCAACTCAGTTGTTCTCAATGCATTACTTTGCGTTGAGAGCCACCCTCCGTCACCATACAACCCCCAAGATCCAGTGGCCAGAGAAGAAAGCTGCCTCAATACATTCTCATTTCCCACTGGTGAACTTTCTTGCTTACAGCTGTGTGCGATTCTGGGGCCACCGCACTATCTCAGGCAAGTGATCCAGGTGATTGCAGGATGCACACTCAATGAAGTAGACTAATGAATACATAGATACGTAGTTGTGTGCATTCACTTTTTTGCGGTAGCTACATATACGGGAGCAGAAAGTCGCGCCAGTCACCATACACTTTTCCAATCCGATCTGACAGCGGTGAGGTAAATTCCGCTGATTTCTGGACTGTACTTAGCACTTGCGCTTATTTTTTAGTGCTACAAACCCCAAGCTGAATCTCCTATTACTTTGCAAGCCGAAGTCGACAATGGCCGTGGAGAAAGCGCCGAGGCTGGAACAATGTGGCCCGACTCCTGAAGCAGTGTGGCCGGGTCCTCAGGGAAGTAGAAGATCTTTTTAAGGTAGACTCCACGATTAAATTTGGTGTACTCTTCCTGCTGTGACAACTTAGCATTGCCAGTCTTCAGATAACCGCTGAAACAATGGATGATGAAGCCCCCGAAACCTCAGTCAGAGCAGATGATGCTCATTCTATTCGACCATGTCGGTTGTCTTGTTATCACATCCCTACCGGTACATACTAACTGAACCAACATCCGATTTGCAATCTGTCTAGCGATTCATACGAGCGAAAAATGTGAATGTAAGCTGTCGTAGCATCGATGCTATTGCCAGATAAATGTCTGACATTTCGGACTCCCATTAGCTGAACTTTGCTCTGATCAACCCGCGGAATTGTCCCCTTCCACATCATCCGAAACTCGTCAGTATGCAAAATCAGAAGAGTCAAAAATCTCAAAGATGATCATTAACGCAACTTGTTGCTTCGTCTTCATGACTCAAAAACACAGCACCGGAGATGGAATTTCACTTCCCTTGCGCTTGCCTCCAAAACTTTGAAGGTAAACGACATTTAATTTAGATGGAAAACATAACTTGGAAGCTCGCCATACGAACTTAGAAATTTCATGCCCCATAGGCGATTTGAAGAAGAAAATCAGCAGCATTTCTCTGAGCCTTGAAAAACTGGTCAGCGAGATTCACACAAGGATTGAGGACGGTCGGCAAGGTGAGTGTCACTTTGAGAACAATTTACCTCCGAGTGCACTAACATTAATTAGTGGGTCTGCTTCTGGGGTTCACAAACAACTCGTAAGGATCCCTCGTGGCAATCTCCTCTCGCTTGGATAGCTTAGACCAAAAAGTGAATGGGGTGCATGAAAGCTTGGATCTTTTAAATTCACACGTTCGCCCACGCGCAATGCCT
Source organism: Puccinia hordei (assembly GCA_007896445.1). Classification (NCBI taxonomy): domain Eukaryota; kingdom Fungi; phylum Basidiomycota; class Pucciniomycetes; order Pucciniales; family Pucciniaceae; genus Puccinia; species Puccinia hordei. Next base: position 138,415 of record RDRW01000064.1, on the reverse strand, counting down.
CCACGTCAGTTGATCAATATTTTTTGAAGATTTTCCAGAACTAACAATGACCCTCTGTTTCTGTATATGTAGCTGATGCCAAGAGAGAACTTGACATGATCATACAACGATTGCAAAACTTGGAGCATAATATTGGCTATGAAATTGAACAAGTTCATCGAAGGATCGATGAGTTGTTTCAAAGACTTGAATTTCGTCCCGTTTAATTCCCATATCTACCTTCAATCATGTGAAATTGCCGATTCAGTTGTGATTTGGACTGATGCTTCTAGGCTTCGAAAATATCTGAGTTATCTTGACGTTGATAGGCCACATAGGGTTTTCATAGCGTTACTTTATATGTAGTTTCTGGTACTCTCATACTCACTTCACTTGGTTTTGATGCTTGTGTCTTTTTGGCCATGGCTGAAATATTTGAGATCATGCTTATGAAGTAGCAAACTTCCAACTGAACACAGAATCCCAGAGAAGCACCGGAAGAAAGGGTCACCCTGATGAATTGGGGCTCTGGAGGATTTTGGGGCCCAGGCTGAATATTACCAGTCCCAGGAGCACCTGGGTATCACCCGGGGTCCTGCCCTGGCAATCCATCGCGTCTTTGTTCTAGTGAACGTGACAAGAAATCCGAAAACCCATTGATAGGGACTTGGAGCACCTAGGTTAAAATGGCCCGTCAATAATACACGACCACAGGCAACTATGGTTGAATTTTAGCTGCCGGACCATGAATAGGGGCACCAAGTAGAATTACGGTATGTACTTACCCACTTCTCATAATTTTTTGGAAAAAGTTCGCGAGTTTTCCAAGGTTGGATAAGAAAATTAGTCGCATTGCTCCTTATAATATTGAGTGGAGGACTGACTGTCTACAACACTCATCAGAACACACAAGCCGGCAAGCTCAATACCGATGTTCTTCTCTCGTACCGCTTTCCTAACCATCGTCTCCGGCTCACCTCTTCAGCATGGATTTGTTGTGGGCATGCTATTAGGCTTGTTGCTCATTGCATTGCTTTACATCAGCCGTTACGTCTTGTCTCCTCATCAGAAGAAAGCGCTCGCAGCCAAAAGCAAAGTCGTACCAAACTTTCTTCCACCAGACTACTTTCCCCCAATCCAGTTTCGCAACGGTTCGAAGAATCTAGGCATATTCAATTCGATCATCACGTTCAGTCAATACGGCCCCAATGACTTGGAGTTCACAGATTACGATCGTATGGCCCAAACTTACAGCTCTCCGAAATTCTCTACCATAATTGAAGTTCGCTTGATCTCGTCATTGAAACGAACCGGCCGAGTGATCCGCAGCTTGAATGATCACCTTCATACGTTGGGCATCGATGGTTTCAATGCCATGCTGGTCTTTGTGTTTCAGGTGAGCGTTAGATGATTATATATCTGCAAGATATAAGTACCAAAATCCTGAAAAACAATTTACTTCAGGATGGGGAGGGAATTCACAGTTCAACTGAAGCTTTGCTAAATGGCACGACGAACGAGACAACGACACCAACCCGCAATCAAAGGAGCCTGACGGCTCTTACGCAGATGATTGAAGTTACAAGCTTGTTGACCGACTCAGCATTGGGCCATCATGATGAGCTCATCAAGAGTTTCAACCAGAGCATAGAAAGAATCGAACAAACCGGGACCGAAGCAAGCCAGCAGCAACGACGTTTACTCGCGCAGCTCCAACGATCAGTGGATCTTGCGTTTGTCGTCCGGTCGGGGTTGGAGCGTTGGCGCAGGCAGTTGAAATTGTACGGCATCAACGTACGCAGCACCCAGGTTTGTTTGAAGATTCGTGGCAGTTCGTATTTTGCTGTATGTTGTTACTGATTTATGCCCGGGTGTAGATATTCGATCAATCTGGTGGGATGGCGCGCAGTTACCTACAAGATATGGTTGCACAGGCCTTGGATGCTGTTCTAGAATTCAAATTAAAAAAAGAGGGACCATTAGTTGCGATGCGCGAGGATCAAAAGAAACGCTTTAATGATTGATCATTGATGTATACGTCTGGTTTTTCACGGGCTATTCATTATTTGTACTGTGATTTCCTTGTGCGGTGAGGATCAATCCAGGATATGCTTTGATATTTTATGGTGAAAATTACACTCTCGTACTAGAGGTCAAGGAAGGACGCGTCGTTTGAGTGATAACACCACTAGCTCTGGGTAAGAGACAGGCTTCCAAATTCCATCCTGAGCGTTGAAGCACTGATCTGGAACCTGTTTTCTTTCCAACTCGGTGAATCATGAATTAGCTGCTTGTACATGGTCTGAATGTACTTGTTGTTTTCCTCATCTGCATCTAAATATGTGATCTAAAATTCATACATACTGTCAGATAAAGAGCTGGTGAGGCAATGTTGTGATGAATAATCTCAAATGATGGGGAGTAAATCTCCCCAGGAAACTGTATGGGCAGTTTTGTGGGGAGGAGGCCTCAGCTTCAGCTTTATCATGATAAAACCGCTTGGGAATTGGGTGAGGAAGATGATACGAGACTGGGCCCAGACCTGCCCGCCCATGACTCTTGTGTGCGCCCGCCCGCGCTTCTTATCGGGGGACGGTAAAGCATTGTCTCGCCATGTGCATGAAGGGGTCAAGCCGGCCACACAGTCCAATACATACATTGTCCCAACTATTTTGCCTCGTGAGTTTTCCATCTGCTCCTGCAATACAGCCTACTCTTACGCCGACATATTTGTATTCGAATCGGGCAGGAATTTTAGCTGGATTCAGTCTCTATCAAGCGGAAGACATGAAGCGAAAACTCGATGTTTCACAGGCCCCAACGCGCAAGAAGGGCAGACTCTCCGATCCACCTGCCGACTACCATTGCAAATCTGAATCGCAGGATCTGGATATGCAAGCTCGAAACGCTAGGCATGAATTCAATCTCGGGAGGTTCGAAGTCGCACTCAAAGCTTTTCGTCGTATCTACCAGACCATTTGCGATAATTCTTCTCACGATTCACCTCGAAGACATTCCTTCTTCCTTCACATCCATTTGGATATATCTCGATGTCATTTAGCCTTACTTCAAGGTCCCGAAGCCCTCGAAGTTCTCTCGCCATGTTATCAATGGGGCCATCAAACGAGTATTTCTTGGTCAAATCCTTTGTGGAGTGAGGTCTCATCTTTGATCGCATCATCCCGAACGCTTATTCGACAAGAGGAACAAATCAAAACTATGCTCGAAAATCAACGATGGAAGGAGGCGACCGAGGGTATATCTGAAGTAGTAAAGGATCGCAGCATTAAATTCCCCAAATCAACCACTGAGCTAACAGGATTCTGGTCAGTTTCAAATGCCGAAGCGTTGATGTGGCTGGGACAGAAGACTTCAGCTAGGCAAGAGACCAGGTTAGTAGATCGTTACAGAATCAAGAACAAAACAACACTGACAAAAACAAAGTCGCATTTGCTTCAGCCAAAAAAGCTCGTGGTATTCACACATAAATGAACCGTGGAGACATTTATGGACTGAGGCTTTAATTGCTTACATTGAGGAAGATTTCCCAAAAGCATACTACCTTGCAAAGCGCGGTATGGGCATGGAATTTGGTAATCAAAAATTCGAGTTGGTCATTTGTTCACTGCGCGTCACAAATGAGCAACTAACCGGAGACTTGGCTCTAGACAACTCCTACATAAAATACAACTTGATTATCAACCCGATACGCAGACCCTTTATGAGGTATTGACTTTCCATTACATTCTGACTTTCGCCGTGCTGATCCCATAGATCCCATACATATTCCACAGTTCCTAGGAGTGAAGGAAACAGCAACCACCAGGCAAATCCAGATTGCATACAGGACTCTGGCATTGAACTTTCACCCTGACAAAACACCAAATGCGAACAGTCAAATGATGTCGGCTGTAGGTTTCTATCCATCTATACAGAATTGACCTTCATCTTTGGAAACGACTAATACTTCATTGTTCCAGCTTAATTACGCTCGGGATGTCCTTGTCGATCCACATCAACGCATCCAATATAATTCTTCATTGAGCCACAAGTAAAGCTCTGTGGAGGTATTGCCACACCACCAAATTGTGAGATTCACGTGTAATGTAAAGCTTTCCAATGATTGGTGAACTAAAGGCAGCCTCACCACGAAATGAAAACCATCTGGAGTGTTTGTCTGATGTAGCATCGGTGGAGATAGCCTGACATGAAATTGGCAGTTTGCTCCAATATCATGTCCCTGCAGAAAATTTGTTTTGTGTAGCGGGTCTTCGACCTCACATTGCACCACAGGGGACCCACGAGTATGAGTTGGTTGGGCTTTTCTGAGGGGCTTGAGGCCCACCATCAGGTAGGGGGACTCTGAAATCTGAAAGAGAGAGCGTTTTGTCAAAAGTCATACCTGAAGCCCGTGACCAACTAGCGCGCCGCTGAGGGACAAGTCGTTCTTAATGACTGAAGTGGCAGAGAGGTATCTGCTAGACTTTCCTACAAGTCAAGAGTCCGCTCCTTTTTTCCGATTCCGCAACTTGACTTGCCACCATTTGAACCCAAGGAGGGTTGATCGCAAGCCTGCAAAGCACAGGCTTCTCTGTCTCACAGACCTTTGGTCGGCGAAGTGCCACCAGTCTGGAGTCACTCCGCTTCAGCCAGTTACCCTCGCTCTCGCTCCGGCAGGGATCAGGAGTTGCTTACTCGCCGCCAACACAGCAAAAAAAGGAAAATTCATGTTGTTTGTACAGTGACCCATAGTAACCTGGACTACGCTAGCTCCTGCAGTTTGATGACATGAAAAGATCGACAACTATGTCCCCAAGTCACAAACTTCTAAATATGTAGTTTTTTTGTAGTTTGTGACGATAGCTCTAAAGAGACTACGTGGACACTACTGACTACACGTCTCTACATGTCGTTCGTGACTTGCCCAAGACATGTACACCGGAAATTGATGGCAGCGTTCGCGCTCATGTAGACCTCCTGTCAAATCACTACTTTTCTCAGATCCTTGGTTCAGCAGTCCTTCAGCCTGCAGTGTTTCAATCAGAGATCAAATTATCTTGAGTCAATCACCATGTCATCACACAACGATGGTTCTCCTAACACTCAAAACCCGTCTTTTATCCAAAGGACCAAGTCCTCTTTTGAATCCTGTTTCAAGCTGCTGTTAAGAATCACATTGTTTCCATTCAACTTCATCCTTGCACGCATACTGGGTTCATTTCTTGCGATTCTCTTTATTGCTCTAATACTTTACGGCTTTGGTTCTATGTTTGACGCAAACTACAGTCGGCTTGAATTGACCGCCGGATCTAGATTTCTCGCCAGTCTATTCCCATCACTCAGTGGTTTATACTGCTCTGTCTTTCCCAGTAAATTCTGTCAAGTACAATATTCACCAACCTTTGACTCGAAGGACGAACTCGGACGGATTGCCAACACACTTTCTAGTACAACCGCGAAAGCATCCAATGTTTTCGATTCTATTGCTCATTTGAGCAATCCTAGAAACTTAGAAATCTACCAGACAGAAATATGGGAGCTTACCTTTGCGATTCGATATTCCAGCAATCTCGAAGAAAAAGACGCAATGGCCGAAGATCTCTGGGACTTAGGAGAAATCGCAGGCCAACTGAAAGATAAGGTGATTGACTTGAATGGAAAAGCCATCAATTCATTTTCTTCAATTGCACACGAAGTAAGTTTATTTGATTTCGTGAGTCCACAGTGGCCACTCAATGCTTATTCCCCGCTTGGAAGTTCGCACGTGTTGGGCAGGTTATCCAACTAGTCGGCAACGGCAAAAAAGCTTATTCAATTGATACAATCGAAAAAAACCTGGAGATAGCATTCGGCAACTTCGACTGGGAGCTGAAGAGGTTAATCGACTCAATTGACGATTCGATTCCTCTTGCCTCAAGAGCCGCGAGTCTAGGCCTTCAAGTTTCCGAGAGGATTCATAAAGAACACTATAGACTTCAAGTCTTTCAAGACGAACAGCCGCTCTGGAGGAAATTATTAGATCAGACAAGTAAACGTGGCAGACGACTGCATAGAGATCTTCAACTGACAGCAAGAAGCATTCACACCGCAAGGGCTCTACACACCGGTCTCGAGGAAGTCAGGAGTGATTTGGTATCTTATCGAAACCATGTTTCACACTTCAAGGTTAATACTTCGTTTCTTCAAAAAGTGACTGGATGCAAATAATAAAAATTGATGTTTTGTCGTTGTTTTGTTTTAACTTGCCGAAGGCTGTGATTTCAGGATGGCATCTGGCTGATCACGGTCTTTCCGCTGAAGATGAGCTTGACTCTATGAAATCAACTATCAATCAACTTCGGGAGACTATCTCATCGGCTAAGAGAAACTCTCAAGACAAAGAATCCAGAGTTAATGTCGATTTATGATACTTACAGATTAGCGGATTGGATGTAGAAAAACTAGACAACCAAGATGATTTCTTCATGAGATTTCAGCAACACCCAAGGGGTTTTTTTGTGTCCTGCTGTCCTCGCTATAATTCCAAGTTAATTAGACCACGACTCTTGCGTCGGTGACCTGGTCATTTTTTGTTCGTCTATGGATACTGAGAAGATATGAACATAAGGGCGCTGGTGGACAAAATAAGAAATAGGTTCTTTTGAATATACTGCTACTTGAGATGTGATTGTAAGCTACGGGCAACTGTGGAGAAAATAGCAAAAAAGGGGAGTTCTGGTTTGTTGAATTGTTTTGGGTGAGAGGGAACTCATCATCGCACGAGGAGTGGACGTCGGATGGCCCGCGCCAAAGACTCTACCGTGGTCGATGTGCCGCCTACTCCGAAAACCCCACCCCAGGATTATTCAGGAGATAAACGTAAGCGTTGCCCGAAATGCACAAGTTCCATGTTCTCATACTCTTCAATGTTTTTTAGGAACACCTGAGACCTGCACCTCGAGTGAGATGCCATCACTGCGCTCGGCCAAGGAAGTAGAATCGAAACACAAGAGACACAGATCGTCAAATCTTCTGACGGTCACTGACCACTTCGCTTCAGCCGTTAATTCAGCTTTGAAACACGGAACTAAGCATGCCACGGGTGGTATGGTATCATCAACCCACTCCGCAAAAAAGCTGGCCAAAAAATTGTTTGAAGGGCTCGACGAGGACAGGGGCGGTGTCATCACACCGAACGAATTTGAGGGATACTTTAAAACCGCCAGTGATGCTGCAATGGCGTTCAAACTGTTTGACAAAGATGGCAATGGGGACATCGATCGTAAGGAAATGCGCAATGCCGTCGTGAGGATCTATAGAGAGAGGATGGCGTTAGCCGTTGGCCTACAAGTATGTCAGACGTTCCGCTTAAATCTGTTAGAAAATTTAGCTGAAATATTCCCAACTTCATAGGATATGTCTTCAGCAGTTTCAAAACTAGATGCGTCAGTGAATTTCGCTCATGCTTCTCCAATTTTTACTTACATGCCATGTGGATTTATGATTTTCCTCACAGGGTTTTGATTTCACTGGCCTGTCTTCTCACCATTTTTATATGGTTCTTCATCTTCAATTCTAAGGGGACATCTTCCCAGTTGGTACCGATGGCCACAATTATCCTAGGATTCTCATTCAGTAAGCTACATATATACTCACAAAGCAAACATCTAGATACAATCCACCAACCTAACTAATCACCATTTTTCACAATAGTTTTCGGGAATGCAGCTAAAAATTTGTTTGAGGTGCATCGGATTTTCGCTCTGAGTTTTGGGCCGTTTGAATTGCACGAACTTATCAAAACCGCAAGGCTCCAAATTTTTTCTAGAGCATGCTATTTATCTTTAGTATACATCCATATGACGTTGGAGATATGGTTTCAATAGGTTCGCTATCCATGGACTCGTAGAAGACTTTTTGCTATAAAATGCTGACGCATATCATCTATATCTTTACCATACGCAGATAAAGTCTACATGTTTGTGACGGAGTTCGGGCTTTTCTCCACAACCTTTCAACGAGTGGACGGCCAGGTTGTAGTGGCTCCTAACTCGCTTCTTATTAGCAAGAAACATATTATCAACATTCGCCGAAGTGGCGCGATGTGGGAAACGGCTAGTTATTTCATAACAAAACACTCCTTTGATGTCATTTGATGTCAATCTTTCTGATTCGCCTGCACTCATATCTTTTTCAGACCAAGATCATGGTCGGTTTTGATACTCCCTTAGAGGTGCTGCACAAATTTCGGGCAAGGCTGAGGCAATATGTCATTTGCAACCCTCGAGATTGGAAGGGGGGGTAAGAATTCATGAGCCTGCGCACCAGTCAATCGGCACAAGCGCATACTCATTGATTTTCATTCACAAATAGATTGGACGTCAACATTGATTTTATCAACAACCAGAATTTAATCCAGTCAGTGACTTGCCCCATTTTTTATTTGGGTACATTTGTAACGCTAAGAGTTTTTCTCTGAAACGTTCGTTCAGATTGATTATTGCAATGGAGCATAAATCAAATTGGCAAGATTGGGATGCTCGATGGGATCGTCGTACATTGCTCATGAAGGTATGTTTGACAAAAACATGTAAGGTGATCTTTTTTCAACGGAAGGGAGCTGATGTTTTCTTTATTTGTCTTCCATAGGAGATGAAGCGGATAATGGATAGCTTGAAAATAACCTACAAGTTACCGCCACAGGTGAATGAGTTTCTCTGACTACCAGCAGGTAACTCGGAGGAAATCAAATTAAACCCTTCTTGTTCTGCCCCCAACAGCCTATATCATTTCTCCCACAACGACCTGGGCCTTGCCAGCTCCTGTCAAGGCGCGAAGATGATTCTGTCCAATCCCAGCACCCAAGAGTTAGAGCTACCCCACATCGCTCCTCAACAAATCCAACAGCTTCTCGCACAAGCAATACCTCTCGCCCATTCCCAAATAGGCCTCATTTAACCTCATTCAGATTTCCTGGGACTCTGTAACTTCTGACCATACAAATCGGCCCCACAATCGCGCGCTGAAATATTATATTAATCTTTACTGAATGTCTGGTTTTGTTCCTGTTGTGTTGATCGTGAATTCAACCTCACTAATTCGGATTTCTTTGCCGGTCGCTCAAAAACCTGGTCACCCTTGCTTAATTTCCCGTTTTTATTCATCCACCTGAAGAAGTCGTGATTCATTCATTTTTCTCAATATACGAAGGTGACAAATCCAATTCTATATTTCCAGTTCAAACAGTTAGATTTATAAGTTATACCATCTTGTCTTTTTCACATGAAATAACTTCTTCAGCCTATCTTAGCTGCTCTTCCCAAAATGTGTAAGAAATAGAGTTCAACCACATTTTATTGCAGCTTCAACAGTAAGACTAATACTAATAGTAGTAAAAAGACTAACAATATAAAAGTAAAAGAAGAAAAAGAAAAAAGAAAAAGAAAAAAAAAAAGAAAAAAGAAAAAAGAAAAAAGAAAAAGAAAAAAGAAAAAAAAAAAAAAAAAAAAAAAAAAAAAAAAAAAAAAAAAAAAAAAAAAAAGAAAAAAGAAAAAAGAAAAAAGAAAAAAGAAAAAAGAAAAAAGAAAAAAGAAAAAAGAAAAAAGAAAAAGAAAAAAGAAAAAAGAAAAAAAAAAAGAAAAAAGAAAAAAGAAAAAAAGAAAAAAGAAAAAAAAAAAAGAAAAAGAAAAAAGAAAAAAGAAAAAAAAAAAGAAAAAAGAAAAAAGAAAAAAGAAAAAAGAAAAAAGAAAAAGAAAAAAGAAAAAAGAAAAAAGAAAAAAGAAAAAAGAAAAAAGAAAAAGAAAAAAGAAAAAAAAAAAAAAAAAGAAAAAAGAAAAAAGAAAAAAGAAAAAGAAAAAAGAAAAAAGAAAAAAGAATTAGACTAGAAGAGAAATAAAAAAATATGAGTACCTTCTTATAGTCTAAACCTTGCTATTACTCAAAAGGAATGTGATGAAGATAATTGTAGGAATTGTAGGAAATAATTACAAGCCTAAGAGAGTTTGAGAAATATATTGTTAATATCAATATTTTTTAGAAAGTGAAACAGATAAAAATAATAAAGATCCTCAAACCAAGTACCTCCACTTGGATTACACCATGCTCCTCCTAAATCCTCACAGTTCTGGCTGATGAGTAAATGGGTTGGAATTGACTTGGAAGTTAGGTTGCTTGATGTCGGATTAACAGAGGTTGTTGGTAAGTTAAAGGCGGTGTTCAGTCATTGATTGGATTATCACTTGTTGAGTCTTAGAGCATCCACAATTGTCTTGTTAAATTTTTGACAACTGTGGAGCTCTTAGCAGCTCAACAGTTGTTTTGTCAAGAGTATCCCCACTTGCGGCTTGATAACCCGGGTCTATTGCTGGGTTATTGAGCTGGTTTCACACTTGTGCTCCTCTGAAACTTGAATTGGGGTGCTATACTAAATATAGCACCCCAAACCCCATTTAGTAGCGCCACTGAGGCTGCTAAAGTAGCTTTTTTTATAGCTTGGCTGCTATAGCAGTTCCAGGTCTGGAACTGCTATAGCATCTCAATAGCATCCCATTGGCCCAAGTATCACACAGCAAAAAATTGTGAAATCTGGCCCCTCCCACCCCAGTCATTTTAACACACACAACCGGGACGCTTTGGTGACACCTGAAAGGTTTCATTGCTCCAGGCTACATTATATTGTAGCTTGCGGTGTGTAGCAACCCTGCCTTGGGCTGTTAAGACTCCGGTGAGGTGCCCCGGCACAGTTGATTTAGCAGCTTGGATAACTCCCTGCGGTGCAGATGGCCAGAGAAGATCTACGACGAACACAACCTTCCATCGTTAACTCAGATCGATCAGTGGTTGAACAACAATCATGAGCAGGACAATGGGGCTCTTGCAAATTTACAGACTCCCAATCTGTTGGGTTTGGCTCCTTCGATTACTCCCAATTCGGCATCCTCTGTAACCCAAGAATGCAAGCAAGCTACCCCGTTTACTCCAGATTTTGAACACGGCAACAATGATGAGAACACCAAAGTGAAAATCTTGCTGGAATACAAATTATTCTTTTTGGTCCCGGAAGAGAAGCCAACCAACCCTCGTCAGAAGAAACGCAAGGCTAGCGCGACCAATAACAAGGAAAAATTCCAATTGCTTGCATCCGATCCGGGCAAATTGCACTTTGAATGGGACACAGAAAACCGAAATCTTGTTTCCTTCAAGATGGCCGCTATCAAAGCAATCAAGATGCTTGACGAGTTTGAAGTAGTGGCTCATTCACAAGAGCAAGAAGATGACGGAGAGCTCATGTGGGGAGCTACTATTCCTCACGGCGGACAATTTGCCAATAAAAACAAGGCCCTCTTGGAGGACAATGAGGATCTATCCAATTTCCTCGAGGATCCCAAGATTACAGCCCAGGTCAGCCAGTTGTTATTCTAGTTTGGTACGGTTTGGAACATTCAACTGATGTTATCTTCGTTTTAATAATGTCAGAAAAAAAAATCTCAAATCGCTGAAGAAACAAACGCGGCAGAGGAAGAAGAAGACAATGCTGAGCCCTCTGCAGGCGCTTTTTCATCAGCAGCAATCATGCGGAACATCCGAGAGCTCCGTGCAGCACATGAGGCATGCAAGGAATTATCTGGTTCAGCTGAGGTGCCGGTGTTCATCAATCCAAGCAACCCCAAAGAGTACATCAAGCTCACGATGGACCAACTCCTTTTATGGGCAAGAGCAATGGTCAGCCCATTTCCCTTATCTTCCAAATACTTTGTGTAGAGACTGTAAAATGGAGATGTGTCTGGTGAGATTCGAACTCACGACCTCAGCTAAGCTGAGACACATGCTAGAGTGCTGCCTTTACCAACTAGGCTACAGACGCTTGTGACTGCCAGGGTGTTGGTTGGTAGTGCTCAAGGTTCAGCTGGTGATACATCATGGTAGCAGACTAACAGGCAACTCAACACCCCCCCTTGCTACATGATGTGGAGAGTGGGAATTGAACCCAAGAGGTATGGGGATTAGACCCATTAAGTGTGGGGATGTGACCCAGTAAGTGTGGGGATGTGACCCAAGGAAGGATGGGGATTTGGACCCATGTAGGTGTGGCCGCTGTGGGAATTGAACCCGGGACCTTGATGTAGGCTTAGAGGGGTTTTTGGTCTTACATGAAGCATTCACATCTTCATTCAGTCTCTTATGTAAGCGAGTAGCGCTTAGGTAGAATCTGGGCTCATAACCTGTAGAGACTGTAAAATGGAGATGTGTCTGGTGAGATTCGAACTCACGACCTCAGCTAAGCTGAGACACATGCTAGAGTGCTGCCTTTACCAACTAGGCTACAGACGCTTGTGACTGCCAGGGTGTTGGTTGGTAGTGCTCATGGTTCAGCTGGTGATACATCATGGTAGCAGACTAACAGGCAACTCAACACTTTGTTTGATGGATATCTCCCATTTAGGAGGAAAATCCTGAGATCACTGTCGGCAAGCCACCCAAGTCCGATTGCTTTGCTTTCACAACAAAATCAAAGCGCCTCAGCGCAAGCGGACAAACCTTGGATGGTGATGCGATTACACCCAGCAAGTCGGCCTCTTCATCTTCTTCAGCTTCAACCTTCATCCCATCACCTACGCCAACGATATCTCCCCTTTCATGTGGCTGGAGTCCGCAGATGGCTGCCATGATGGGATGGCAACCAAGTGCTTGGGGATGGCCAGGTATGGCTCAACCAAACTTTGCCACTCACATGAATCTAGCAGGAATTACATCAGCAACACCCCCCATCCGAATGCTCCTCCGACTCTAATGCCTCCGTCGATGGGAGTTACGCCGGCTTCTAGTACTGCGCTTCCGACTGTAATGCCTCCTTTGATTTCAGTTACGCCGGCTGGTAGTACTTGGCAACAAACAATCCCGTCTTCTCCGGTGCCATCAGACGATGACCTCGATTTAGACGACTTCTTTCAATTCGCACATGTTGAACCGAATAAACAGCTTTTAGACGGTCTTGAAGAGCTAGGCATTACACATTTCTCTCACTTTCACAGCTTTTTGGCTTCCAACCTCAAGGCGGCCGGGGTTAAAATGGGCCATGCTAGAATACTAATGGATAACTTGAAGAAATACGAGCAACACTTGAAGTCACGCCGTAATGCTAACCGTCCCCAATGATTTCTTTTTTCTTTTTATCTTTCCTTTTGTGTGCTCCCAGAAGAACAAATCACGGTCTGCTTTTCCCACATCTGCTTGTAATTAAAAAGTTTTTCTTATTGTAATTCAAATGTTTTTCTTATCCCCCAAGAAAGCTGAACTCTTTTTCTGAGATGAATCAGTTCAAGATGCCTTTTTTTGTATCTCCTTTCTCTCTGAGTTCATTCAAGTGGGATTTTTTTTTCTTTCCATGTGTGTCCTCCTGAGAAACATGCAATATATTTCTGTAGAAAGTTTATTTCATTCAACTTCAAGCATATTTTAAAGTGGCCAAAGAAACAAGATCGATCAGGCAAAGAGAATGTTGAGTATGGATACAAGTGAGATAATGATAAAGAAAACCTCTGTGTAGAGATAGAGACAAGATAGTCACATTCATTTGTGATTAATTGACTGCATAGCCAGCACCTTGAAACAACTTCTTGGTCAAATCAGCTGACAATACAAGGCTAATGAAACCTTCAATAACATCATAGTCCTCATTTCCTCCAGTCAACAAGTCTTTGTATTGCCGCAAAACTGATTTGTAGACCGAAAACCCTTTTTCAATAGGGTTGAAATCCGGAGAATAGAGAGGCAAGTATTGCAAAAGGCAACCTTGAGACTCTACTATCTCAGACGTGGTGAATTTGAGCATTATCAAGCACTAGGACACTTCTAGGGGCGGGAAATGGATTCATTGATGGGATCTAGACCCAAAATTATGTAAGATATTACACTATAACCCAAGATTCAAAAAAACCAAACAGACTTACCAAAATGTTTGAGAGGAAGTATTCAAAGTTTGAACGGTTGAAAGACTTCTCCTGAACCATGTGGGCTACCAATCCAGTGGATGATATAGCTGGAATGATATTGTACTGGTGCCTGCTTTGCTGACGTGGTACTTGTTTTGTTCGTTGGCCTACTGGGGCCCAGCCTTTTTTCCTTGAAACAACCTCCAGGCAGACTCCAGATTCATCTGATTAGACAAATCAGCTGATCAGTCAAAATACATCCTGGAGATCCAGGAGATAGATTAAGATAGGAAATCCTTTCATTACTTACCAGTGAAAACCAAGCACAAAACAGGGATTGAAGCAATGAGGGAAATGAATTCAGCCCGCTGATCCTCATCTTGGTTTGGATGAACACCCTGCACTGATTTCTTTGACATCTTCAAATGGTTCCGCAAAGTTTGGGGGATTTTGGAGCTACTGATGTCGATGCCGTGTTTGTCGCGCAAGGAACATTGTATTTTGTCAACGTCCATTGGGTAATGGAATCTTGGCTAATTGAAGCTCCCAATGAGGTGTTGATATTGGTTAGTGACTTTCCATCAATCCAAGCTAAGACGGCTGAGTATTTCAGATTGGCTGAGTACTTTTGAAACACCATGGCCCCTTTTCTAACTGTGTGACAGAAAGAGAAAAATATTAGTATGCACCAAAAAAAATGAGAAGAGAAAATGTGCTCACATTGGCGGAGATTTGCGGTGTCCTTCGGCGTGGGTGTAATGCAATACAGTGCAATCCAGATGACTTCCGCTGTGGAACTACTCAAGGGGCAGAATAGAGCTTGGAAGGGATATGTATAACTACACTAGTACTAATGTAGGTTATGACAAAGGTGCTGATATAAGAGCTGCCTTCCTGACTAATGCTATGGGGAATGAGTGTAACACTAAGAATAAAAATAAAGGTGTGGCTAATTTCTATTTATTCTTAGATGGCTAGTACTGATGAGCTTTGCTACTACACCTGTAAGGTGGGAGGAATGGAAGAGGGGTGTGAGTGGTAAAAATATATAGTATAAAATGGGGCAGGGTTGGTAGCTTATGGAGTCAAAGTGGGTAAAGCAAGAGAGAGGGGCAATCCTCTTATATTGAATCTAAACTGATATTTATATTGATATATTTTAGGTTGATGGTAACTCTACTAAGTATGTATACTAATTTATGGGATCTGTAATGTTGTATATGTAGGGGGTAATTTAGTAAGTTATGGAGTCCATAAGGGAACAAAAGGGAGGAACATGAGTCCTTATATATGTGGGAAAGAAGATGAGCCATCAGGCTGGAGAAAGGAAACAAACAAGGCTATGACATGTAGCTGGTGGGAAAGGAAAATATGACAGATGAGTAGAAAAGAAAGTGACACATATGAAATGGTTTTGACAGTGACAGATGAGTAGTGGAAAGGTAGAGTTTATGTATATATGTAATATGTTATGTAGTATATATTATTATGTATCTTGGTTGTGAAATATATCTAATTATAATATGTACTGTATTCTATACCTTGCTTTATACTGTAACTTGCTGTATTATTCTGAGTTTGCCTGTAACTCTTGAACCATGAGGAAATTGAGGGTAGTTGCAGTGAGTGACTAGGGTTAAAATGGGGTGTAGAATCTGATAATGTAATAATAATGATAAATATATATAAGGTTTGGGATTTATATGTATATATATGTAAGTATTTGAGTTTTATAAGTAATAATAGTTATTAAGATATGGTAATGAAGTGGAATGGATCACCACATCCTCCCTTAACTTATTGTCTGACCCCAGACAATGCAGCCAGAGAAAAAAAGGCTGGAAAGAAAAAAAAGTGATCCATGGAAGTCCAGAGTATTCCTGTCCAAGGTCCAAGTAATCCAATCCAGTATAAGTCCAAGCCAGTGTCCAGTATGAGCCAATCCAGTATAATTTGATCCAAAGTCCAGTGTCCATAGTATCCAGTGTCCATGTATCCATTATCCATAGTATTAATCTTCATGTAAAATATATATTATAGTCTTTAAAATGGTTGAAAATCCTCCTAGTATGCCATCTTGCTGAAATATGTTCTTCATGTAATAGTTTCTTTGAAATATTTAATTTAATTATAATCTAGGTTCATTATTTATTAGACTCAAATACTAAGCCTCCATTTGACTTGTACCTCTAATAAATTTTCCCTCTAGCAATCTTACTTTTATTTATTTAATCTTGAAATCCTTGGAAACTAATAGATGCTTACTGATAATTCTTGAGATGGTGATGTAGTGGGAAATTTAATTCTTCTTAGTCTGGTTTTATATATCTTATAATCTGAGTTAATCCTTAGGCCTTTGGGTATTGGTGCTGATTTGACTATGTCCTTTGGGGTATGGTAAAGTATCCTGAAGTTGGTTTTTTTAGTGGCCATTGGTTTCTGATTCAGTTGGATGCAATTTTCAGTGGGTGAATGGTGGAAACTGAGAGACTGGCTGATGGTTCTTGATGGGTTGGAATGAGTGGAAGACTTTATGTAGAATGAAAAAAAGGGAACCTCTGTGTGATGTGATGTTGATGGGTGGAATGAGAAGAATATATATAGAGTTGGTGGTGAGATGATGATAATGTGTAATGAGTAGAAGATATGTAGAATTTGTGATTGGATGATGAGTTGGGATGCAGAAAATATGTAGAGTGTGATGATGAGGTGTGTAGAAAATGTCTAGAATTGGTGATGAGATGGTGAAGATGTGTAATGAGTAGAAGATATGTGGAGTTTGTGATGATGAAGATGAGGTGGGATGCAGAAAATATGTAGAGTGTGATGGAACAATGTTGAGTTTGGATGAGTAGAAGATATGTAGAATAGGTGATTTGGGGATGATGAAGTGGAATGGATATATAGAAACTCTGTAGAATGTGTGATGTGATGATGGTTTTATTTGATGTCTGGTGGTTGAAGAGTCATGTCAGGAGGGAAAGAAAAAAATAAAAAATTCCTGGTGATTTTTCCTTTGGTAGTGCAGTGCTCCTCCCCCAACTTATTGTCTGTCCCCAGACAATGGAGAAAAAAAATAGATTTTAGAGAATGATAGGTTGGATGGATGATGAACTGATGATGAGGTGGGATGAGCAGGAATGAGTAGCAGATAGCCTGGGAAAGAAAGTGATGAGAATAGAAGGTTTTTGTGGGATTTATTATAAAAGCAGTGTTGATGTATTTGTATTATTATGTTTTATTTGTTTTGTTACTAAATTATTATTTGATTTGATTTTTTTATTTTTATTTTATTATGTATCTGATTTAATTTTACCAGTTTTTTTTTTATTTTTTTTATTATACTCTGATTTAATTTTACTATTTTTTATTTTTATTTATTTTTTTTTTATATTATTTTCTGATTTAATTTTACTAATTTTTTTATTATTTATTTTTTACTGAATAATTTTTATTATGTATTTGAATTTCTTTTTTTTTTATTTTTTTTATTTTTTTTATTTTTTTCTCTTTTTTTTTATTTATTTTATTATTAATTTCAATATGTTTGAAAAAAGAAAAAAAAAAAAAAAAAAAAAACTATGCCGGGTTCTATGTCTGAGCGGGTTTTGATATGTATGCGGCGTTCCGGTTCGCGCCCGCGTCGATAGTGTAATGCGGAGGGATTTGGCTGAACCACGGAGTGCAACCGAGACCGATGGTTATCTGAGCACGAAGGAAAAAAAAAGAAAAGAAAAACAAACCCAGAGAAAAAGAGAAGAAAGAAAAGGAAAAAGATATCAAAAAGGGAACTGGGTCGGCCACCAGAGTCGAATAAGGCTCCAAAAATCCCCCCTCCAGACTGTAGTCTGGGAGGCGAGATCCTCATAAAATAAAAAAACTATGCCCGGGTCGAGCACCGGCGTCGACAATTGCTAGGATAACCGTGTCGTCCTGGTTCGTCCACCAGAGTCGACACGGTTTGGGAGATTACCGCTAGTTATTACGCGTTTCCGGATCGTACACCGGCGTCGATACAGTGTAGTTGCCGCCCATCCTCCTGGTTCGTACACCAGAGTCGAAAGTTGTTGTTTGTTTGTTTTTTTTATTATTTAAGCAGCCGTCTTCGGCTGCTGTTTTCCTTTCTTCCACTTATCTTTTTTTTATTCATACTCGGGTTTTGTGTTATGTCTTCCCCTACCCGGCCAATATCTGTAGCGTCGTCCGCTCCTTCATCTACAAACAGCGACGCTAGCTCTACTACCCCTCGGTCCGATGCTTTTCAAAACGTAGCAAACGTTGGTTCGTTTGGTCCGTTCATTCGGGACACGTTCTCCTTAGAGGAGCTCCAGGCGTTACGTGCCACCGTGTTCGATCACCTCCTCGAATTCGCCCGTGTTGACCACTTGGATCCACCCGCCTCGGCCGCTAGTCGGCACTGTTTATTTAGTCGACTATTTGACTCTTTTGACTCAGTAAGTTTTGAGAAAAATTTTTTTATTTTTATTTTTTTTTTTTGCAATTTTTTGTTAACTTATTAATATGTATTTGTTGATTTTTTTTTTTTTTTTTTTTTTTTTTTTTTTTTTTTTTTTTACCATTTATAGATTTTGATGCACACTATTATCCAGGAAAGAGAAGAGCAGGTTATTGGAAAAGTGTCAATAGTAGAGGGTATGTTTTTTTTTTTTTTTTTATTTTAGTTAGTTCATTTTTATTAGTCTATTTATTGATTTTTTTTTTTTTATTTGTGTGGGAATTTCTCTGATAAAATACTTTTTTACTTGGTTTGCAGCAAATCTTCTGGACAATTCAGTTCCATCCAATTCCTCCAATGTATAGGATCCACCAGGGTTTTTGTGTTTTATTTTGTAAGGACCATTCCACTTATTTTCAAAAAGCTTTCCCCATTGGGAATCCAAAGGTTTATTGTACACTAATACCAATTCTCCATTGTTTAGTGGTCCTCTGTCCTTCTTCCTTGTATTCCAGTAGTCCACAGACTGTCCCCTGGTTGTCATTAATTGTTGGTGTGCCTTTTGAAGAATAGAATCCCTGTTTTCCAATTGATGAGTCCTTGCCAAAAGAAGGTCCTGGGTTGTTTTTACCTGGGTCCAATTTATTCCTGAGAAGGTTTCCAATTCCAGGTCAATGGGTAAGATTGGTGGTTGTCCAAATACTAATTCATAAGGGGAGAATCCTGTGGTCCTTTTTGTAGAAATTCTGTCTGAAAATAAAACCAATGGTAAATAGGTTCTCCACTTCTTTCCTTCCTGTCCACAGAGCTTGACCAGGGTATCCTTGATTGCTTGATGGCCTCTTTCAATCATTCCATTAGCCTCAGGATAATAAGGTGTAGTTACTTTTATTTTTATTCCAGACTCCAAAAGAACTTGTTTGAAGTCTTGACCAAATTCTGATCCCCCATCCACAGTGACTGACCAAGGGGCCCCATACCTGTGTATCCAATTTTCCAAAAACCACTGGGAGATTTTCCTTGCTTGTATCCTTTCTAGGCCAACTGCTTCTATCCAACCAGACAGGTCATCTCTTGCTATTACCAGGTATTTCCACTTTCCAGCTTTAATATGAACTGTATCCAAGCTGACTCTTCCAAAAAGTGTTGATGCTCCTGTAGGTTTCTTGGGTTCCATTGGTAGTACTGAATTCCTTTTCTGGCAAGCTTCACAAGACTGGACCCACTTGGTTACACCTTTCTTGAGTCCTGGCCACCAAAATCTGAGCCTGGTTCTTCTATAAGTTTCTGATACTCCTCTGTGGCCCAAGGATTCATGGAGGGAATGGAGGATGGAGATTTGAGCTGTAGGGTGAGTGACTACTATCTGGGAAAAGGGTTTGTTATTTCTATGAAGTATATTATTGGAGAGGAAGAATGAGGTTGATTTGTGTAAAATTTGTTTGAATTCCAGTTTGCTGCATCCAGGTGGTTTGTTCATGGTTGAAAGATATTCCTGCAGATGTTTCCAAATTCCTTGTTGAAGATTACCTACCTCCTCCCCCAACTTAGCTGATGTCCCCAGAAGCAGTCCAACAGAAGAATGTTTTAGTCCAAATCCAGGATGGGGTTTGATCCATTCTTCATCTTCATCAAAGCTCTGGCATTCTTCTTCTTCTTCTGGGTCCAAAGGTCTTCTTGAGAGTGAATCAGGTAATGTAAAAGTCTTTCCAGGAGTGTGTACTAGATCAAAGGAAAATAACTGAATAAAAGCAATCCATCTGTTCATAGGGGCATTGGGAAGTGAAGGGTTGTTGATCATCCCAATAAGACATTGTGCATCCACTCTAAGCTGGAAATGTTGGCCCCATAGTCTGGTCTGGAGTTTCTTGAGGATTTTGGTGACACCACATAGCTCTAACTTGGATTGTGAATATTCTGACTCTCTCTTTGAAAATACCACTGATTCATAGATCACAGGCCTGTCTAGTCCACTGGAATCTTCTTGGGTGAGTACAGCTCCTGCTGCAATATAACTGGAGTCCACTGATAATTTGATGAGTCCTGCCCCAGGTCCATAGTCCAATTTGCTGAGGGTGATGTCCTGTCCAATGATTCTTTTAAGTTCTTCAAAGGATTCCTGGCAATCTTCAGTCCAGTCCCAAGTGGAGTCCTTCCTGGTGAGTTTTCTGAGAGGAGCAGTAATGGTGGAATAATTTCTGATAAACATTCTGACATAGACACAAATACCCAAGAATCCTCTGACTTCTGTTGGTGTGGTAGGGACTGGCCAGGTTTCAATCTTGTTGAGTTTCTTTGTTGATATTTTCCTTCCTTCTTTGCAGACAACATGTCCAACCAGATCCAGGGCAGGGACACAACAGGCAAATTTCTTTCCAGATATGGTGAGTCCAGCTTCTTCAATCCTATACAGAATCCTTTCCAGAGTAATGGCATATTCATAGATAAACCTTCTGATTTGGGGATTTTCCTTGAGTTTTTCTCCATTGTAGTCTGAAATAGGTCCTTTGATTCCTCCATCATCAATAAATATACCCATGTGCTGAGGCAATTCATCCTGGAGGATCCACATCATCTGGGCTTGATATACTGCAACTGAATTGGTGGCTCCTTGGGGCAATCTGGTGAGTTGAAATCTTCCTAGTGGGGTTTCAAAGGTGGTTAATGGTCTTGATTCCTTGGCTAACTCCCTTTCATCATATCCCCCCATCATATCTCCTAGTCCATAGCATGCCCTTCCAGTAAAGGATTCAATGAGTTCTTCTGGGGATGGTGGTAAGCCTGCATCTTTGATAGTGATTTTGTTGAGTTTCTGAAGATCATGGACTATTCTGAGTTTTCCATCTTGTTTTTTTACACAAAATATAGGGCTGGAATAGCTGGAAAAAGATTGTTCATAAAGGCCAGTCCTGAGTCTTTCCCTTATTAATTCTATGACTTGAGGTTTGATTGGTGCAGGGATTGGGATAGGTTTTTGTTGCCAAGGTTCATGAGGGATGACAGGGATGATGTAGGGCTTCCCATAGGTATGTTTGAGTAGTCCTCTTTCCTCCTCCACAAAGGCCAAGGAATTTTGTCTGAGAGTAATTACCCATACTAATAAAAGATGTTCTTGTTCTGATAGCCATCCAGGAGGTCCAAAGTTGATGAGGTCCAGTCTTTCTTGAGTGATTTTCTGGCTTGGTTTGAAAGGTGGTGGAAAAGGGGTGAGTGGTGTAGAATAAGGGTTCCTGGAGAGTTGTGGTCTGGAAAGAGGTGGATTAAGAGAAAGGGGCATAGGTTGATTTACAGGTTTGATTTTTTTTAGAGTTGATTTGTATTTTGCTAAATGAGTGACTGGTGTTTTATATTTTTTTTGTTGGTTTGCCAGGTCCCCATCTGCTATGGAGAAGAGTTGGATTCCTGGCCCTGGTCTAAAAAATCCCTGGTAGCTGAGTTGACTGGAAGAGTAGTTTCCCACTTTTGGTTGCTAGGCAGAATGATGGGTACCAAGTAAGTTTGTCCAGAAGAGTCCATAATAGAAAGTGATTCCCCTTGAGCTCCATTGTACTTGATTGTAGCTGATACATCCATTAAGAAAGGCTTCCCAATAATTAGTTGAACAGGTCCTTCAGCCACCCAGAAATGTACTATCCTGGATACTTTTCCAATGGTTACCTCCACTTCCTCAGCAATTCCTGGTATATTGGTATGGTGGCCTCCAATTCCCTTAAGTCTCATGGATTTAGCAGTGAGTACTAGTCCTAGTTGGTGGGCCAATCCTGCAGGTATGATATTGACCATTGATCCAGTATCCAAAAGGGCTTGATGAGTCTGACCATTGATGTTGAGATTAACATATCCAAGGGGGCATGAATAGTGAGTTGTCTGATCCTGTTGTACCTCCTCTTCTTCTTTCCTTATGGTATTGGTTGATTTAATGGGGTCCAATGGGATCCTTCTGTTTGAAATCCTCTTTTTGAATGCATCAGTGACACCACTAGAGATAGCAAATATCTCTCCATAAGCCAACTCCATCTTTCCTTCAATAAGCATCCTTTTGGCAATATCCTCTTCTGCTCCTGGGTAGTCCTTGGCCAATGTTTTCTCTAGGTAAGTTTTCTTTGCTGGTTTCTCCTTGGGTGGAGTGCTGGGTCCTTGTGTTTCTAGGTCCTGGAATCTGACATGGGGTTCTGTCTTTGGGTTTTGATTCTGTGTTTTGACTGGGGGCCTGGCCATATGTAGTAAGTCCTCTGTATCCATGTCCATAATGTTGTCCTTTTCTTTCCTGATCCTTTTGTCTGCCAATTTGGGTTCCTCTGGGTCCTTGGTTCCTCTGGTTCTCTTTCCCAAGTCTGCTTCATAGATTGTGGATTGTTCAGGGGTGATTACTTCTTCCAGTTGTCCAAAGGAAGATGATAAATTGGGTTGGTTCTTAGGGAAATTTTCTACCACTGATTTAATTGGTCTCCTGGGGTCCCATGGAATCATAGATTTGTCTGGAAGCCTGAAGTCTCTGCCATCTCTGATTACTGATCCTTGGGTAACATCTTCTTCTAAGGTCCTACATCTGGTCATTCCATGGGTATTTTCAAAGCAGTAGTAACATTTTAGAGTGTAAGTCCTTGGGGCCAAATTGAATCCTGGGGTAGGTCCAACTAGGTGAGGTGGGGCTGATCTTCCAGCAGTGAGGGCTGCAAGCTGCTTGGTGATGACTTCCAATTGTTTTTCTGTAGAGGTTGGGCCAGAAGGAGGGTTAGGTCTGATATAGGGAGCTGGTCTACTGGATGTTGAAGGTGAGTTGTCCAAGTTTCCAGAGGGTTCTTGTCTCCAAAGTTTTCTTCTGTCCATGACTGATGTTGATTGAACTTCCCTGTGTATGTAGGTGACTAGAGTGTTGGTATCTGGAAGTATATCACCTCCATCCTTAGAAGCTAGCATCTTATTGTCCCTGATGAGCTCTCTGGTTACTGCTGACTCCAATTCTGGGCTGAGGGCTTCTAAAAAAAGTTCTCTAAATTCTTCAAGGTTAGTACTGTACCCCATTCTTACCAAGTAGTGAGTGATTGCTTCAAATTTGGTCCTAAAGGTCTTGAAGGCTTCCAAAGTCTTGAGTCCTCCAGTCTGTATGGCTGTGTTAACCAGATTCTTCAGGTCCTGTCTAGTGTATTTGACCAAGGGGAGAGAGGATCCAAATCTGTTGAGTAGCTGTTTCTTCAGGGTTTCCCAGTCTAAGTCCTCATGGCCTGTCATTTCTTCCACTTCATCCTTAAGATCCATTCCTCTGATAAAAGATATAATCTGTCTAGCCAAGTCCTGAGCAGAAGCACCATCAGCTGATCCTGCATTCTCATACCTCTTAATAAACTTTTCCACAGGCATATTGGTTCCATCAAAGAATAGATCCTTATCCAGGGGCTTGATCTTGATTGTCTTGTTGGATGGTCCTGTGTACTTGGGCATGACTGGTTCTCTTTCCAAAAAGTGAGTGACTGGTGTGTCTGAATGGTGGTGAGAGGGTACTGGAGACTGGGGGTATTGTCCATGTGGGTCTTCTGAAGTGTCTGCTGATTGGTTGTTGTCCCTGTATCTTGCAGTATTAGGGATGTTTCCAATGTTGATCCTGGAAGGCCTGGCTGGATTGGGGTTAAAGGTCTGTCCTACATTGGTATTGATTGGTTGGCTGACTGGAGGGTAGATACTGGGGGCTGAGTAGAATCCTGGGAATCCTTGTTGAGACATGGCTGGTAAGAGGTAGGTTGACAGATGGAAGTGGTATAGGTATGTAGATGTTGAGTGTATGTATGTAGAGTGTATGTATAAAAGAGTGTATTAAGGTATGGGTAGTGAATTTGGATATGTATAAGTCCTTTTAAAAAGTTTATGAAGATATAAGTTGACTAATGTATATGTATTTTATGTTGTGTAGATGTTTGAAGATTTGGAGAAGAGAGAAGGGGAAGGTGAAGTAGTGATGAAGCTGATAGTATAGTGTTACTAGGACTAAAGATATCTGAAGAAGTCAGGCCACTGTTGGGACACCACTTGTGGAACTACTCAAGGGGCAGAATAGAGCTTGGAAGGGATATGTATAACTACACTAGTACTAATGTAGGTTATGACAAAGGTGCTGATATAAGAGCTGCCTTCCTGACTAATGCTATGGGGAATGAGTGTAACACTAAGAATAAAAATAAAGGTGTGGCTAATTTCTATTTATTCTTAGATGGCTAGTACTGATGAGCTTTGCTACTACACCTGTAAGGTGGGAGGAATGGAAGAGGGGTGTGAGTGGTAAAAATATATAGTATAAAATGGGGCAGGGTTGGTAGCTTATGGAGTCAAAGTGGGTAAAGCAAGAGAGAGGGGCAATCCTCTTATATTGAATCTAAACTGATATTTATATTGATATATTTTAGGTTGATGGTAACTCTACTAAGTATGTATACTAATTTATGGGATCTGTAATGTTGTATATGTAGGGGGTAATTTAGTAAGTTATGGAGTCCATAAGGGAACAAAAGGGAGGAACATGAGTCCTTATATATGTGGGAAAGAAGATGAGCCATCAGGCTGGAGAAAGGAAACAAACAAGGCTATGACATGTAGCTGGTGGGAAAGGAAAATATGACAGATGAGTAGAAAAGAAAGTGACACATATGAAATGGTTTTGACAGTGACAGATGAGTAGTGGAAAGGTAGAGTTTATGTATATATGTAATATGTTATGTAGTATATATTATTATGTATCTTGGTTGTGAAATATATCTAATTATAATATGTACTGTATTCTATACCTTGCTTTATACTGTAACTTGCTGTATTATTCTGAGTTTGCCTGTAACTCTTGAACCATGAGGAAATTGAGGGTAGTTGCAGTGAGTGACTAGGGTTAAAATGGGGTGTAGAATCTGATAATGTAATAATAATGATAAATATATATAAGGTTTGGGATTTATATGTATATATATGTAAGTATTTGAGTTTTATAAGTAAATAATAGTTATTAAGATATGGTAATGAAGTGGAATGGATCACCACACCGCCCAGTCGGTTACACTGGGCATCGGGAGTCGGGGTCGGGTGAAAAAAAAAATTTGGGGGGGAAAAAAAAATTTCGGTGACCAAAAAAAAAAAAAAAAACCCGGAAATCCGCAACCTTTTCTGCAGTAGCTGTATGTCAATTTGTCAGAAAACACATCATTCTCAAGGAATTCACGCCCCCAAGGCTCGAACATGACCTTAGGTTTTTCTAGCATGATCAATGCCAGTGGTGACTTGATATAAACTGGCAATCAGCCTTCACAAGCGGGAGAGGACTTCCCGTCGCCTCAATCGTGAGCTTAGCCGGACGGGCTAGACCTCGCTTGCGGATAAGGATTGATTGAGATTGAGCTTTCACCAGCAAACAAGGTTCAGAACCTTTGTCTAAATCATGACATTTGGCCGAGAGGAAGTCTTCCAGTGGTGTGAGAAAGTTAGACAAACGGGACCAGGAGTAAAATTCACATGCACCGGCCTTTCATGATCAACAATTTGCGCAAATCCCCTCTTTGATCAAAGTGCCAGACGCTCTCAGCTTGGCAATCATTTCGCTCAATTCAAGATACCTACCGCGAGCGCAAACGGCCAAAAGCCTGGTACTATGCGTGTTTCGGCGACTTGATTCGCGACTGGCTTCCCAGGTTATGCTTTGAACTTTTCCTCCTGGAATTGCTGGGCCAATCCTGAAGCCGCTGTGCCGCTCAACAGACCATTGAGAAGCTTCAATTTCCCGTCAATCATGGGTGACACTCCATCAAAGGAGAATAGTATTGATTTGGTTGTGGGGGCAAATCAATCCAGCTTCAGGGTGGCTTCGTGGTTTAAAAAATAATGAGCTTGATTGTCATCACTCAACTGAGGTGAAGAAAACACGCCAACGGGTGCAGTCTAGAAAGTTTGTAATTAATCTGGTTTCTTTTAAAAAGCCATACACAAGTTATCTAGCCCAGATATACCCCTCCCATCATTCCATAATCTTACCCAGGAGGTTTCGAGGAATAACAGGAATACTGCGTTATCTGCCTTAGATCCCCCGGTTTCAATTCTTGATCAAGATGCTCCACAAGCTCCGGCCCCTCGAGAAGAAGCTTTCAGCCGTCCTCAGCCTCAAGTCTAAAAAAAGTCAGCGTTCCATCAAGTCTGTGAAATCTAGTCACTCGCGTCAAGAAGGATCTCAACAAACGGTAGCAGTAAGACCTGATGGCCCGCCGATTCGAGAGCTACCTCTCAGCACCCGGCATGATTCTGCCTACCACATCCAAGAAGAGACAGGGACAGGAACACAACGAAATACACCATGTGGAAATTGGAATGCAGTTTCCAGCAGCTCCCTGGCTTCTCGATACCGCCGTGCGGTAAATGACAGTGTCCCATCAACATTGAATGTCACAGGAGCTGCCGAACAGGAAATACCCTTAAAGTGTCCTGCCTTCTATTGCGATGAAACTGTTTGACCTGTTTTATGGCTCAAAGGCCGAATCGTTAAAAACACAGGCTGAATTGTGGGTCAACGTCAGGTATTGGACTAAGCTGGCTCTGGGCTTGGCTTCGTAAGTCATCACGCTCGTCTCATCACTCCATCAAATGATCTACGTGGAACCTCAAGCCTCTGGGCACTTTTTGTTTCAGGTATTGGGTGGCTTTGTCCATAATGTTTTCCCACTTCTTCAGCCTTCGTGATGATCCGCACTTGCATTATTTCGACTGGGTGAAAAAGGTGCGCTAGCTTTATTACCTTTGGGATAACCACGTTCGACCAGTCTGCCTTATTGCGAAAGACCAAACTGAGCAATTTCTTCCAATGGAATATATCCAGGTAGCTGCAGGGTTGTTTACAGCAGGCGTAGTCTTGCTCTTGGAAAAAGTAGGCTATTTATCAGAATCATTGCCCGAACAAATCATAAAAGTTGACCTCTTATCATCGAAATTCACGGCATAGATCTTGCTGCAGTCAATTCAATTGAATTTTCATCGAACCAGTTCGAAAGCCAGGCTTGAGGAGAACGAACGAGCCCTTGTAAGCATATCTCATATATCTTAATCTGTGCAAACAAAATGATTATTGGGGAAAGCAAGAAAAGCGCACTGACCCTGCTCTGGCAAACTTGATGCCACGACCGACACAGTGGGCTTTAGACTGATTGGCGGCTGCAAAAGGGATCTCACATTCTTCTATAAAGAGAAACTCAAAGTTTCTAAGCAACTGGTCTTATAATGCGATGAAGAGTGCAAGATCGACAGCAGGAAACAAAGATTCTACCATAGTTGATGTGCCAACTACGCCCAGAGTTTCGAGTGCGAACTATTCAAGAGATCAGCGTAAGCTTTTGACTGAATTGTTTCGCAATTTGGAATTCCTAATGCTTCATAAATTCTCCTAGGAACTACAGATAATGGAAAACCAGGTGCTATGACATTCCTCGAACCGGACAAGGAGCCTGGATTGACGGCACAAAACCAGAAGAGACGTAGATCTTCCAACCTTTTGATGGTCGCCGATCAATTAACCACAGCGTTGAATTCAGCTCTCAAAAACGGAAACGGTATCATAGGCGACACGGTAACATCAACCCACTCCGCCAAAAAGCTCGCCAAAAAGTTGTTCAAAGGTTTAGACGAAGACAGGGGCGGTGTCATCACGCGGAACGAATTCGAGGGATACTTCAAAACTGCAAGTGAGGCTGCAATGGCCTTCAAACTGTTTGATAAAGACGGCAATGGCGATATAGATCGCAAAGAGATGCGCAATGCCGTCGTCAGAATCTACAGGGAGAGAAACGCTTTGGCTGTTGGCTTGAAGGTACGATAGGCAATTACCTTAAATCGGGTTGAACACGGAGCTGAAAGAATTTCAACCTGGCAGGATATGTCTTCGGCTGTTTCCAAATTAGATGCGTCAGTGAATTTTGTTCATAATTATTCAATATGCAAATTACCTACATACTATAAGCAGATCTGTGATTTTTATCACAGAGTTTTGATTTCAATGGCTTGTCTTCTCACGATTTTCATATGGCTCTTTATCTTCAACCCAAAAGGGACATCTTTGCAGTTGGTACCGATGGCCACCATTATCTCAGGTTCTCTTTCAGTAGGTTGCTTTTACAGAAACAAAATCTACATCCGCCAAGCGGATCACTATTCAGCTGATCTCCATTTGCTACAGTATTTGGCAACGCAGCAAAAAATCTTTTCGAGGTAGAGGCGATTTCAGTTCCAGATTTGACTCGAGCAATGTTCACAAACTGATCATAGCCCAAAACATCCCTCACAAACCGTTTGGTAGAGTATGCTTTTTATTTTCAGCATACATCCATATGACGTCGGGGACCTTGTTCTCATAGGTTTGTGATGGAATGGATTGAGAGGAATGACGCCCCAACCCCCCGTGCCAGCTGAGAAAATTCTACCTGGTGTGAAGCAGCGCGTACCCTAGCTGCGGCGACCTACAGGGAATCTATCTAATTTAGACCCTGTCCCACCGCGGAGAGGCTTGCGCTTCGCGTGAGGGGCCCTGCTCCGCCTCCCCAAGGGACCAATCGAAATTGACACGCCGCCCGTGGGCGCAATTGTTGTCCCAGACTTGATCCGTCCTCTTGGAAATCACAGTAATGTTTTTTTTTTCTCTTCCTTCATCCCATTTCCCAGATAAAAGGCTGAAATTGATCAATCCTTCCAATCATCTGACCAGGCCCAATTCAATAGTGACGGTGACAACGGCTCCAGCGAATACCCATGGCGGACAGTGCCGCTTAACTCACCGTGCACCCCGTTTCAGTTCCTCAAGTCGCTGAGGAAAGCGCCCACGATTGCGAATACGTACCATCCCCAACGAACCTTTACCCATCCCATCATGCCAAAACCTGCACTCCTCCCATGCACATGTGAGGATTGTAAGAGGTCCTCAACATACCGTGATCAAAATGGCAAATCACGTCCTGGGCACTTGTGGCCACAGCCACTTTACCTAAAACACCGACAAAATAATCCCAATCCACGCACCCTGCAATCTCAATTATCCTTGCAACCAACACCCGCAGATTCATCTCCAGAGGCAACTCCATCTCCATCTCGCCATTACGGTATACCTGCCGCGCAGTCAAATCAAACCCGAACAAATCCGAGCTGCCTTTCCAACCACATGAATGTCCAGGACTTGTCTGAAAATATTTCACAGATGGAGACAGGTACGTGTCTCAAGCTCGCAGATTGAATTTCCTTCATCTTGATACTGATGCAACCATCTGCCAGGGACTCCATCCGAAGCGGAGCCGTTAGATTCATCCGAACCCAATCAAGCAGACGCACTTCCGTTCCAAAATTCTGACAATCTCAACGACATTGGCCCAACGCAGTATGATACCAGTATGTGATATTTCTCTGCATGTCACTAATCTGTTTTAACCACGTCTGCTGTCATTATTTTTACACACAGGTCTTCTTCATCACAATCAATTTACGTCTTTAAATATTCCAAGCGAAAAGCTGGCTTCCATGCTTCGATCGGCCTGTCAATATCTGCTCAAACACACTAGTGTGGAATCTTCTGACCTTGATCTTCGAGTTCAACAGGGTATCCTCGATATCAAATCAAGTTCAACCAGAAGCATCAATTCACTTCCAGCAAATATAGCTACCATTTTGAAAAAATTAAATATTGAACCCAAACTATCAAAAAGTATATGCTGCATGAAATGTTACTCGATGTACCCTCTCGAATCGAAGGAACAGACATGCTCTTACCGCGCTACCCCTCGCAGTCAAATTTGTTCAGAACCCTTGTTCTTTGATCCACCTAATCAAACACAGCAAGTCATGAAACCCCGCCGATTTTACACAACGTACTCTCTCCTAGAATGGCTAGGGCGTTTCTTACACAGACCCAACATTGAAGATCTTCTTGATACTTCGATTAATAAAAAAAACCTGGCAAATGGTTTTATGCGAGATGTTTGGGATTCTCCGATCTGGTCTAAGAAAAAAAATCCCGATGGAAGCCCTTTCACCTCTACAACGGGCCATCTGGCATTCTCCCTAGGCATTGATTGGTTCAACCCGTGGGGGAACAAGGCTGCAGGCAAAGTCGCTTCACTCGGTGCCCTTGTTTTAGTTTGCCTGAATCTTCCACTTTCACACCGCTATCGTCCCGAGAATATCTATCTTGCCGGTATAACCCCAGGTCCCAAGGAGCCAACAGTCTTTCAAATCGGAAAAGTTCTAGAGCCCCTTGTTAGCGACTTTTTGGACCTCTGGCATGGGGTCAACTTCTCAAGCACCTCGCGTTTTCCCCAATCTGGGCGAACCATCCGAGCTATGATTTTGCAAGTCATATGCGACCTTCCTGCGGTGAGAAAGGTGATGGGGCTTGCTGGACACGCGTCTTTGAATCATCCTTGCTCGTTTTGCAAGATCCACAAGGGAAATCTTGACTCAATCGACTCAACAGCTATGGCTCCTCGAGGGAATCAAGAATTAAGGGAAGCGGCTGTGCAGTGGGCATCCGCCAAGACGAAAGTGCTACAGAAAGAGATTTTTAAGGAGTGGGGCGTCCGCTACACCCCTTTGCTAAAGTTACCTTATCTACGTCCTGTTACTCATACGGTAGTAGAGCCAATGCACAACGTATTCCTTGGGGTCTTGAAGTATCATGGGCAGACCCTCTTTGGATTCAAACAATCCCCTGATGACTCTCACGAAAAAACTACTAAATGTCCCCTAGAGAAAAAAGCGAAATTCCAACCGAAAACCACACTTCAACTGGACACCGAACTACAACAGTGGACAACTGAATCGGCTCATCTATATCGGCTCTTGTTTGAAAGCTCAGAGGGCTCCGATGCGGAGTCCGATCTTGACTTCTGCCCGGAGGGAATCGATTCCAGTAGCAACTCTGATTCGGACGATCATGCTTCAGATTTTGATGATTGTCTCAAGGGGCGCAATGCGTTTGATTCACATGCCATATTCGACAACTCGGCATCTATGGAAATCCTCCGTTCAGTTATTGAAACCATTCGCCTACCCTCGTGGATCAATCGCGTACCAGTCACCATTGGTGAAGTTTCTGGGGGAAAGCTCAAAGCTGATGAGTGGATTGTGCTTTTTACAATCATTCTCCTTCCGGCCATTGGTATTATATACCATACTCAAGCAGATGCCAATGTCGAGATATTGAATAACTTCTTCGAACTCATCAGTGCTGTGACAATTGTTCGACAGACAGAAATCCACAAATCAGATGTAGCTACTCTCAGGGGGTACCTGCAGAAGTATCGACAAAGTGCCAGCAAGATATTCCCGCAATTCAAAGCAGTACCCAATCACCATCTCTTACTACACATACCCGAATGCATGGCTCGTGGAGGCCCCGCCTCCACATGGACTGGATGGGTGTTTGAGCGACTCAATGGTGATCTTCGAAATATACCAACAAATAACCAAATGCGTCAGTAACCTTTCCCATTCCTGCTCAACAGCTTCACCCGCACTTACCCTGTGTATTGCTTCCGCAGGTACTTTAGACTCAACTCTTCTCAAAAAATATGTGGCTGCAGCCAACTTGAAAGCTGCTCTGCCCGCGCTCTCCAAAAATCTTCCTCCATCCCTCAACGACTCCATACTACGTCACCTGCGCTCCACTCGAAAGTCTGGTTCCACAATGCTTGATGATCCCGAAACCTTCGAGGTCCCATGGTCAAAAGAAAACCTCGTCAAGCTCAGTCAAGAAACAGTTTTGCGGCTCGTAAAACAACTCTCAAAAACCATTGACCAGGAAATCGTTTGCTCAAAGGTAGCACCGGGCTGGGGACATCTTCTGAAACTTTTCAAGCATCGTAACGCTACTTACAGCATACACGATTGGCATGCAGGCAACTGTACGGTTGAATATGAGGCAAACGATATGACAGAAAGATGCTGCGGCAGAATATGCAACATCTTCACTATCAGGGGACCCGAAAATGCAAGCATCACAGACATGTGGGTTGAAGTAGAAAGATTCAAAAAACTCGCTGAATCTGACAATTCAAAGCATCCCTACTCTGGGTGGCCTCACATCAAAACAACAGTTGTGTATTCTCTAACACCGCCAGAATCAAATGAACGGTCATCTGACATTACTGTTGACCTCATCAAGCCTGACAAGATCTTGGGCCACATGGCCTGTCTGGAAGCTCCTTCTCAAACATTTGGTATTGAGAAGCCAATATTGATATTAATAGGACTTTCAAGGCATCATTTGGGTCCTTTAGACTGACGGACTACTCCTTTTGAAATTTATATTGATATTAACCTTTGATTGACGTACTTGTCGGACTCGCACCTGTCGGACAAAGTAGTCCGACTAGTGAACCTGTCGGACAGGTCGCTAACTTGTCGGACATACAATTCCGACCAGTGGGAACTGGTCGGACAGCATCTCCTCAGACGAGGCTGTCCGACCAGCCAGTCCGAGTAAAGCTCGAGCAGCGCTGTCCGACTGCAGCACGGTTGAGCAAGTCCGACGGTGGTCGGACTGAGCTGCTCGAGGACCCGTCAAGCAGAGGTATCCGAGTTCTGCTCGGACAGGGGGGTCTGACCAGTGAGTCCGACCACCCATAGGACAGCCAAGTCCGACATCTGGGCGGACGGGCCTGTCTGAGCTCTCGTCGGACAGGGCTGTCCGATGGAAAAATTCATGCAGTGTTCCTACTCGACGAAGTCAGACCAGACCTTTTCCGTGAAATAACTCGAATGGAACGAGCCACTTTCAACAATCTTGTTGAAGAGTTGTTGATGAATGGCCTCCTTAAGAATGGAAGATCAATCTCTTTCGAAGAGCAGGTCCTCATCTTCTTGGATATTGTTTGTTACAACAACTCGATGCGCCAGACAGCCGTGAAATTCAGGCGTGGTTTGTACACTGTTACACGGTGAGCCTCCTATTTTTCCCTTCTCAATATTTCAGTTTTACTAATCAAAAATCTAATGTTCCTTCAATTAGATACTTTGGAAAAGTCCTTGACGCACTGGTAGCAATCTATCCAAACTATGTCAAGTTTGACTTGGATTCATGCAAGCAGCCAGAAGACATTGCACAAAACCCAAAGTATCAAGCATTCAAGAACGCGCTAGGAGCCATCGACGGAGTATTTATCCCAGCTAAAGTACCCGCCGAATCTCAAAGCCCCTGGAGAAATTGCAAGCACTTTATTGCGCAGAATGTCCTTGCTGCTGTGAATTTTAACTTTCAGTTTGTCTATGTCCTTGCGGGTTGGGAAGGAAGTGCCCACGACACTCGAGTTTTTAACGATGCGACATCAAAAGGCCTCAACATACCGCAAAAGAAATATTTCCTTGCTGACGCCGGATATGGCCTTCAACAAGCTTTGATGACTCCTTTTCGAGGCACCCGATACCATCTGAAAGAACAGGCCGCGGTGGGACTCAGGCCAGCAAACAAAAAGGAGCTGTACAACTTAAGACACGCTACCCTACGGAATGTTGTTGAGCGTATTTTTGGATGTATCAAGAGGAAATTCTCGATCCTCCAATCTGCGCCCGAGATTGAACTAAAGAAACAGGTCCAATTAGTCTATGCGCTCTGCATGTTGTGGAATTATATCCGCAGCCATGAAAGTCTTGACAACCTCTTTGACGATCCTGAAGAAGATGTACAAACTCTTTTGCATACCCGCATGGGGGAAGAAGAATCCTTTGATGTCACTGAAGAGGATTCAATAATGAAGCATCGACGCGAGCGACTGGCTAAAAAATTATGGACTCAATATGTTGCCTACAAAAATCAACATTGATTGCCTGTACCCTTTCTGGTTCTCAACCAATTGATCGTTTGTCTACCAGCTTTGTTTCTTTTCTCTTTGGTCTCAGCAACAATGTCACCTCAAACCGAGCTATATAAGATTGTGACAAATAAAAAAAACAATGCAATCAGATTGAGAAATGCATCATGGCGATGCCAGACAATTGGCCGAGAAGGGCCGTCAACGTGTGATTGACATTGAGGAATGTCCCTTAGGAACCAAGACGATAAAAGAGAAATTAACCAGCGAACGAGCCCGAGTACAGTCATATGTGAATGATTATCAACCCTGCTTGAACAACAACCAATGACACTGTGACTCAATAATGGCTCTTGCCTTTCAATATAGTACAATCCATACTTTCAAAAGGGGAGCAACACTGCTCCTGCGTGAATCGTTAATTCCACTAGATCCGGTATCACCCTCAGACTTGCCGATCAACAACAAGAGTCAAATCTGTGTGCCACATCAATAAATAAGAGCTCCATTTGCGTAGATCGACCAACAGACAATCAGACAATCAGACAAGAGTGTGACCGAGAAAAAAGAGCTCATGCAATATGAGCGATAACAGCTAAGAACGACAAGATCCGACTTATAAGAGCAATAAATGATCTGTATTGATCGATTGAGAGAGTCAGCCAGTGGAGGGAAAAATTGTAAAAATCACAGCCATGTCACATCAGTGACACTCTTCTTCCTCTCTCACCTCCGGTTTCCCCTTTCTTCCTCAGACTCCTTAGAACTCAACTTCGACATCAACCTCAATCCCTTCTTCATCAATCAACCTCTCATCCTTCAACATCTCAATTCCTCCAACCTCAATTCCCTTTTCCTCTCACTTATTATCTCTTCTTCCCTTCTTTCTCTTTTCCTCTCATCTCTCTCTTTTCTATCTCTTCCCTCTTTTGTCTGGTGAGATCCTACTTCAATACTCCTATCTTCAATCTAACTTCAACTGACTTCTCTTCCTCAGCTTTGTCTTCTCTTTCTTTCTCCTAAGTTCTCAACCTGCTCTTGCCATTTCTTTCTCTTCTTTTCTTGTCTCAACGTTGGTTATTTCTCTTTATATCTTCTTCTCTTCTTGTTTCTCAAATCTAACTTTTCTTTCTTCTAAAAAGTGTGTCGGCTTCATTTAGGCAATCAATTATCAATCAATTTTCTTTTAAAAATGATACAAATTAAAACTCATGCTGACAGTTTTATTCCATCTTTTTCTTTTCCTTCGCCTCTTTAACCTTCCTTTCAAGCCACAGCTGGCAAATATGATCGTTGGAAGTCCGAAGGAGGGTAAGGAAGGTGCGGGCCGTGCTGTCGTTCTTGAGTACAGATGCAAAATCAACATAAGTTTCATCCAAAACTTTGTTTAAGTATTGGTCAGCACAAACTTGAAGTGCAGTATCAGAAATGGTACTTTGAGGTTCAAGATGAGCGATGGCGGAAGTGGAAGGTTGACCGGGTGGCAGATTAGTAGAGATGGCTGAGGCAATTTTGGCAAATTCTCCCATGAGATTTTTGGAGTTTTCAGATACTGCATTTATTGCCCCGCTGATGCTTTCCATCTCGCCTTTGATGAGAGTGTTCTTGGATGTGCGTACCCGCTTGGTAGTGTTTGAACCAACTGTTTTGAGAGACAACTTAGGTTCAATTTCAACGTCACTGCTACTATCGTCATCACTGAGAGGAAAGGCCTTTTTCTTGGCTGCTGGAGTGAGTTTGACTGCTTCGGTGGTAGTCAGAACAAGCTCGGAAGTTGCCATTTCTCCAGTTGCAGCCTTGCCCAAAAAAACACTGTGGGCAAGATTGTAGACCAGAAAAGGTTTGTCCTTGAGTTTTCCAAAGTTTCAACGAGGATGAGCCATTATCAACTCTTCCCACACGGTTTCGTCTGCAGTGACAGTGCCTCGAGCTTCGTCCCAACCGAATCCACTTTGATCTCGAAGGAATTTGTAGTCAAGGTAAACTGCCCGGAGCGCATTTTTTTGGTTCTTGATTTGATCAATACTGAGAGTGAGGCTATACTTGTTATTCACCTCATCTCGGACAATAGGCCATGCGTCTTTCTTCAAGTTGCCGTTGTCAGTTTCATGGCCGGCCGCGTATTGTGTAGCAATGGACTCGAGGAGGCACATCTTCTGATTGGTGGTCCAAATATGGTTGGGAGTTTTTGAATCGCTTTCATTGTCCTTTTTGGGTTCGGCTGACTTCTTCTTTGGGGTCTTTGCTTTTTGAGTTGCCTTCTTGGGATCAGGAGTCTGTTTGGGCTGGATTTCAGATTGAGACATTGGAGCTGGTGTTGGTGGCGAGTTTGGAGATCTGGGTTCTGATGAGAGTGGTGGGATGGTGTCCTTTAGGACAGCTGGATCAATGATATCAAGAGTGATGGACTTTGGCATCTGTAGATGGAACTCAAGTGGAAAAATAGCGGTCAAAAAACAGGTCAGACCTGTTTTTGAAAAGCACCTGTTTTTGAGGAAAACTATTTTCAGGATATGTCAAAAAACAGGCGCTGTGGTACGCATTTTTTGGTGAAAACAGTTTTTTTGCAAAAACCATATTTTCTGGGGGAAAAACTGTTTTTTGACCGGCTATGGTACAGGCCCTTATTAGTATTATTAATTCATCATTATGACTTTAAGAAGTGATAATATAGTATTATTGAACTACAATCTTTACAATAAATAATATAATTAATTTAAATATACTTAAATTCATAATACGTTGATTAACCACCACATGAATAATTCAGGTTACTCTATGATAATACATAATACTTATAAGATGTGACAATAACAAATTACACATACACAATGATAAGGTAATATCTTTATTAATATTAATAAAAGAGCCTTTAATATAATAAGGGCATTAATAAAAAAACCCGGTTCTTCCGCGTTTACACCCAGTTTTCTGCGCAGCTGCGGCTGCGCAGTGCACCCGGTTTTCCGCATTTACACCGGTTTTTTTTAATTGTTAATTTTTAAGCAAATAGCATGTGGAGCGCGGCATTTGATGCACGTGACCTCCCCAATCATCCTCATTTGATATTTTATTTAAAACAAATAAAATAAACAATTAAAACAATTAAAACAAGGAAAATAAACAAAACAAAACAAAACAAAACAAAACAAAATTATGGAGGGCGGCATTTGATGCGCGTGACCTGCCCAATCATCCTCATTCAATATTTTATTTAAAACAAATAAAGTAAACCAGGAAAACAAGGAAAATAAACAAAACAAAACAAAATGAAATCATGGAGGGCGGCATTGTAAATAAGTAAAATAAACAAAATTAAATAATATAAAATTAAATAAATAAGCATGAATGAAATGAATAAAATAAATTAATTAATTAAAAGCAAGAGACATAATTGCAAGTTAATCATTTATGAATAACGCAACCTCCCCAATCATCCTCATTCAAAATTTTATTTAAAACAAATAAAATAAAATAAATAAGTAAAACAAGTAAAATAAACAAAATAAAATAAATAGAATAAATGAAATGAATAAAATAAATAAATAAAATAAACAGCAAGAGACATAATTGCAAGTTAATAATTTATTAATAAATAATAAATGTAATTAACAACAAAGAGACATTAGTACAGACTAAGAATGCGCACACAAATAATAAGTATAAGAAAGAGAAATTGTTATAAACACTACTGATAACAACTAGAAAATGCTTAAAAATGGTGAATATACGCCTGAATTACATTCCTGAACCAATATGTAATGGGCAGAAAAAATAGAAGACATGGTTTTTTTGGAAAATAAAAAATACCATAAATTTCTACACCCCTGGAAATATATTAAACCATTTTAAAATGTTGAAAAAAAATTCAAATCAGCCCGCAAAAAAATAAATGAATAAACCGGGTTTAAAGGCGGAAAACCGGGTGTGCTGCGCAGCAAATTTGACATCGCTGCTGCGTAAAACCGGGTGTAAACGCGGAAAAACCGGGTTTTTTCCTTAATGCCCTATAATAATTATGATACCACTAAGGAATCCCAATAGCCCAATTCTGGATAATCTATATTTTAATGCTGATATATCATCAAGAATTGGCCACAACCTACCTTCAATAAGGTAGAAACCACAAACCCACATGAGTACTCCTTGGATGCCTATTAATAATACTCTGTTTGGGTTATATTTCAAAAAACACTTAAGTCTGATGTTTCATTCAAGTGGATGAGCAAGACAGTGGTGGAAATTACAACTCAAGGGCATGTGAATGAGAAATAAAAGGGAAACCAAAGAAAAAACAACCCCCGGTACATATATCAGAAGTGGTAGTTGGCTACAGCTATTTCTATATCTTGGGAAAACAAAATTTGGAGGTTTTGAATAGAAAAACATTTGTGAAACTCTTCATGGGTTTTTTTCCAATCAACCATTGGCAAACCATCATGACCAATCCGGTTAAATCCCATGGAGCACAAAAAGTTGACAAAGTATAATCGGAGGTTATCCAAAGTCCCGTGAGGCATCACTGAAGTATTACCACTATCAACCTTATGTTTCAGAACATTGGCGCCAAATTCCAATAAGGCCGAAGCATTTGAAGTAGTCGGACGTTCGGACCCGTATTTGTTAGTGACAAAGGCGGTTGTTGGACCAAAAACCAGGAGACCAGCAAGCATCCGCATTTGCTCCCGCGTGTTTAATGTTGACCACTCATCAAGCTTTTTATACTTTGGTCTTGTTGGTGCCTGGAGACCGCAGATGTAACACAAGGCTGACATAGCCCCCGTGAAGTATAGACCAAGGACCTTGAGACCGGAGGTGTTTGGTTGGGGGCTTGATCCATCCTTTGCGTGACTTCCAAGGTTTTCATAAGTTCGTTGGAATGCAAGATGGGCAGTATGCACCAAAGATTTGTCCAGGGAGAGAGGCTGCCATTCACTGCCCTGTTGCTCCATGTGTCGAAGGGCCCAGCAGTCTTGCCAAGTACTTTTAAGCCGGGTATAAGCGTGGTCACTTGTAGAAAAGTGACCGGCCAGATTTGCCGCAAGTGTGTGGGTTGGGACACATTTGGACGGCGGCGCCTTCCGGTTCTCCTGGGAAGCCTTGAGCTGTGCCATGTTGACAACTTCAGGAGTTATCAGAGAGAGAGCACCAGGTCAAGTGGGGTTAAGAATTCTCTCTGCATACCACAAAAATATCAGCCTTTGTGATGTATGAACAAGTGAGAAAAAAAGTGATTAATTACCAGATTTGCATGCCTTCAGAAGTGTATCCACTTCCCTCCAAACAACTTGGCTGAACTCCTGTGGCGTGACCATTGAGGGAAGGTGTTTGAGGATGAATGCTATGTTTTCAATCATTTTCTCGGCTGAACGGTGTGACCACACAATTCCACCCGCCAAATGTTCATTCAAATCATCTGCCAATGCTTTTGGAAGCATTGGGCCAGGGATAAATAGACCCATAGCTGTGCGCAAAGGAGGGATTTTAATTACAAGATGGGTGTGCATAATCAATGGGGAGTGACTTACAAGCAGGCCTCAGGACAGGGGGAGGAGGAATTGATTCGCCCGGTGGTCTTTGGGTAGGTGGCTTGACTGTTGATGGCCCAGCAACAGGGGGGTTCCGTGGAATTCTGAGGCCTAGCAGTGATTGCGCAGTGATGAATTTGTGAGAGGTGGGATGAGGGGTGAAGAGATTATACATGGGGCCTGTATTTTTAGAAGAAGAAGCAGAGTTGTCCAGGCACACCTTTTTGCTCGTAGGGTCTTCAACCGTAGGATCTTCAATTCGTACCATGTCATAGCGATATCGGGTTTGTCGTGGCACAGGTTCATGGACTGGCTGATCCTGGTGGAAGGTAGGTTTGGGACGTCCATGAAGGAATTTTTGGTGGACTTGCTGGTCTTCTGCACCATCTTCAGTGTCATCTGTCTCACCCTTTGCCTCAGGGTCTTCAGAGGTGTCCCGGATGGCTGGATTGTTAATGTCTTGTCTCCTGTCCGCATTGGGGGCTTTGGAGGCCCTCTGGCCAATGAGTCCTTGGGCCGTTTGTACGCCTTGAAGGAAAGACTGGCCAAAGGGGTTGAGGGTTGTCTTGTGGCCTTTGGCATCTGTCCGCATCTCTCCGCTTCCACGTGGGGATCCATCGGCTGGGTTCGTTGTGTTGGGCTGGCCATATTGAACATCCTTGTTGATTTGGTTTGCAAATTGATTGAGGGTGGGGATTGGGTTGATTGCTGGAGGTAGGGGATCAGGAGTGTGTGCATATAAATATGCCATTGAGTCGGTTGCAAATTCAGGGCGTGGGTGGGACTGTGGTGGAGCAGGCCTAGTGGCGCCTAAGGTGGTTCTAGCCGGTGCCAGGGTTCTGGAGACCTGTTCATTCTCATTGTCTGACTGCTTGTATTCAGCCTTTATTTTAGAGGCCCAATTCTCCAGGCATTCACGTTCATCTGGGTTCAACGCAGGGTGCCGCGCCAGCTCTGTGCATTTGTCCAAGAGATCAAAACCTGTGTAATGGTGGGAGGGAGGGTGGGAGTGAGCCAGCTACTTATATTGTACACAAAGTAAAGGAATGAATCTCATGTCCTAGTTCACTGGTCTGATGTGAAGACATTGTTGATTGTTGAAGTTGAATTGGTGAATTGTGCGGAATCTGTTTGCAGTTGAATGGGAGAGTATGTCAGCACGTGTTACTATATCTACGGTGAAAAAATTATAACAAAATTGGAAGAGATGTGTTTGAGATGGGCCACTGTTGGGGGGGATGGTGTGCGTCTGGGGCTTATATGGGGCCCTTTGAGCTCCCTGGGGGGTTTGAATGGCCCTTTTGAATGTTTTATTGCTCCTTTGGAGCATCAAAGTGGGCCTGTGGGCCCACTGGAGGGGGCGTTGATAAACGCACGCCAACGCCAACCCGCACGCCAATTTTTTTTGGCGTGCGGGGCCTACACGCCATTTTTTTTTGGCGTGTAGGGTCTACACGCCAAAAAAAAAGGGCGTGTGAGACCCACACGCCAAAAATGGCGTGTGGTTCCCACACGCCATTTTTTTTTGGCTTGTGGGCCCCGCACGCCAAATAAAATTGGCGTGTGGGCCGGGCCCCGCACGCCAATTGTTTGGCGTGCGGGTCCCCCCTCGCTCACATAATCGAGTGGGAGGGACCACTTGATTACGTGAGCGAGGCCGGCTGACGAGGTTATACAACCTCGTCAGCCGGGAGGACTTCCTCCCGGCACGAGGCTGTATAACCTCGTCAGCCGGGAGGACTTCCTCCCGGCTGACAAGGCTATACAACCTCGTCAGCCAGGAGGAAGTCCTCCTGGCCGACGAGGTTGTATAACCTCGTCGGCTGGGAGGACTTCCTCCTGGCCGACGAGGTTGTATAGCCTCGTCGGCCGGGAGGACTTCCTCCTGGCCGACGAGGTTGTATAGCCTTGTCGGCCGGGAGGACTTCCTCCTGGCAGACGAGGTTATACAACCTCGTCGCCCAGGAGGAAGTCCTCCCGGCCGGCGAGGCTATACAACCTCGTCGGCCAGGAGGAAGTCCTCCTGGCTGACGAGGTTGTATAACCTCGTCAGCCGGGAGGACTTCCTCCCGGCCGACGAGGCTATACAACCTCGTCGGCCAGGAGGACTTCCTCCTGGCTGACGAGGTTGTATAACCTCGCCGGCCGGGAGGAAGTCCTCCCGGCTGACGAGGTTGTATAACCTCGTCAGCCGGCCTCGCTCACGTAATCGAGTGGTCCCTCCCACTCGATTATGTGAGCGAGGGGGGACCCGCACGCCAAAAAATTGGCGTGTGGGCCCCGCACGCCAATTGTTTGGCGTGCGCTCCCACACGCCAATTGTTTGGCGTGTGAGAGCGCACGCCAAACAATTGGCGTGCGGGGCCCACACGCCAATTTTATTTGGCGTGCGGGGCCCACACGCCAAAAAACAATGGCGTGTGGGAACCACACGCCATTTTTGGCGTGCAGGTCTCACACGCCAATTTATTTTGGCGTGTAGACCCTACACGCCAAAAAAAATGGCGTGTAGGCCCCGCACGCCAAAAAAAATTGGCGTGCGGGTTGGCGTTGGCGTGCGCGCTTGGCGTGCGTTTATCAACGCCCCACTGGAGGAGATGGGGAGAGGCGGGCCCCTTCTCATGGCCATTGGGCCCTGTCTGTTGGGCCAGTTGGGTCTTGGAGAGGGCCATGGGCCTGTAGGCTTTTTGTCTCCCACAAAATTAAACCCCAAAAATTCCCTTTTTTTGGGGGTTTTTTACTCATTGTTTATTTCTCATTTTTTGTTTTTTTTTTTGTTTTTTTTTTTGTTTTTTTTTTTTTTTTTTTTTTTTGTTTTTGTTTTGTTTTTTGTTTTGTTTTTTTGTTTGTTTTTTGTTTTGTTTTGTTTTTGTTTTGTTTTTTGTTTTTGTTTTTTGTTTGTTTTTTTTTTTTTTTTTTTCCTTTTTTTTTTTTTTATTGTTATGTATTGTTTTGGGGGGGGGAAACTTACATGTTCGTTTTTTTCGAATCGGGCTCGCGGGTTGGAATTGGACGTGGTTCTGGTTGAAAACAACCAGACCGACAGTCTGATTCCTGAAAGGAATCAGACTCGGGCTGGCTCACGTAATCGAGTTGGCCCACCAATTCAATTATGTGAGCGAGGGGATATGTATATCACCTTACACATAATACATGTATGTATTATGTGTATGGGGATATGGCATGCGATATCCCCCCACACGCCAATCAATTGGCGTGTGGGACCCACACGCCATTTGTTTGGCGTGCGCTCCCACACGCCAATTTTATTTGGCATGTAGGCCCCGCACGCCAAAATAAATTGGCGTTTAGGGCCGGCACGCCATAAAAAATTGGCGTGCGGGTTGGCGTTGGCGTACGCTGTTGGCTGTTGGCGTGCGTCTATCAACGCCCTTTGTATTGATTTGGATGGGCCTAATTAGAGCAATTAGAGCAAGCCTCTCAGACAAGACTTACTGATTGAGGAATATACTTTTTTACAG
Source organism: Puccinia hordei (assembly GCA_007896445.1). Classification (NCBI taxonomy): domain Eukaryota; kingdom Fungi; phylum Basidiomycota; class Pucciniomycetes; order Pucciniales; family Pucciniaceae; genus Puccinia; species Puccinia hordei. The sequence continues at coordinate 95,257 of RDRW01000064.1, read as the reverse complement.
GATATTTAACTTACCCAAACCACTCTAAACCATCAACCTACATCAGTTACAACCATTAACCACGGTTAGTTCCACACCCAGGCTGACATATCCCTTATCCTTGAAATACAACCAGTAGTTCCCCCTAAATCCTTGTGTACTGTTGTCACTTTAGAGACTCAGGCTCACTGCTGACATGTATAGTTTTTTCAGGGCAGTACCTACTGGCCAACTCAGCCTATGAATTATCCACTCATGTGATTCCAGCTTACAAGGCACCCGCTTCAAACTACCAAATCAACTCTGATTTCAACTACTGCTTGGCCAAGGCACGGATGCAAAATTAAGCTACAATAGGTGTGCTCAAATCACAATAGTCATATTTTCAAGAAATGCACTTACATCTTTATTGGCCGTCAGACATGGAGCAATTTGTTACCTGGCTCTATGGATGCATTATTCTTCACAACATGCTAGCCACACTTGGTGACCAGTGTATGGACCTCTCTGCTGATGAGGAGGAAGAAAGCAGTTTGGATTTTGTCCTTTCTTTTGTGAATGATCAAACTAAAGGTATTATTATTCATAAGTAAGATTACAATGATAAAAAGAACAAAAATGAAATACCTAAAGGCACAAGTACACAATTGATAAGGCAGTAATGATGAGATAGCTAATGAAGAACTTGAAAGGGAACTGAAAAAGAAGAATGTTAATAAGATCATCATTATGAAAGAGATTTGATGAGATCAGTGAACCTACAATATGATTTGAGGAATAAGATAGGGCTTGGTGAGTCAAGGATAGGAAGGGATAGAGAATAATAAGAAATAGAGAGAATAGTAGAAGTGACAGTTGAGGATAATGACACAAATGTCAGAGATACTTTATGATAAGAAGAAGTGTGTGGAGTGTTGTCAAAAAAGTGAGTTGATATATGAGAAGAAGATAAGAAAGTGATCAACTAGATGAGTTGGGATAAGATGAGGAGATTTCTGAATAAAGGAATTGAGACAAGAAGGTTTGCTAAGAGTGTTGATAAACGCACCCCAACGGGGCACACCATTTTGTTTGGTGTGCAGGTCCCACAAGCCACTTTTTTGGCATGTGGAGCCAATTTTTTGGCATGTGGGACTTGTTCACGTAATCAAACCGGTGGACCGGTTTGATTACGTTAGCAGATCCCCACACGCCAACAAAATTGGTGTGTGGGAAATCTTGCTGGCTGGCCAGGAGGAGTTCCTCCCGAACCTTGTTGGCAGGGAGGACCTCCTCCTGGCCAATAAGGTCTTATAACCTTGCCAGCCAGGAGGAAATCCTCCTGGCTAACAACGCTATACAACCTCGTCAGCCAGGAGGTACTCATCCTGGCCAACAAGGTTGTATAACCTTGTCAGCCAGGAGGAGTTCCTCCTGGCTGATGAGGTTATACAACTTTGTTGGACGGGAGGAACTCCTCCTGGCCAACAAGGCTATACAAACTCATCAGCCAGGAGGAGTTCCTCCTGGCCAACAAGGTTGTATAACCTCATCAGCCAGGAGGAACTCCTCCCGGCTGACAAGGCTCGTCGGCCGGGAGGACTTCCTCCCGGCACGAGGCTGTATAACCTCGTCAGCCGGGAGGACTTCCTCCCGGCTGACGAGGCTATACAACCTCGTCAGCCAGGAGGAAGTCCTCCTGGCCGACGAGGTTGTATAACCTCGTCGGCTGGGAGGACTTCCTCCTGGCCGACGAGGTTGTATAGCCTCGTCGGCCGGGAGGACTTCCTCCCGGCACGAGGCTGTATAACCTCGTCAGCCGGGAGGACTTCCTCCCGGCTGACGAGGCTATACAACCTCGTCAGCCAGGAGGAAGTCCTCCTGGCCGACGAGGTTGTATAACCTCGTCGGCTGGGAGGACTTCCTCCTGGCCGACGAGGTTATACAACCTCGTCGGCCAGGAGGAAGTCCTCCTGGCTGACGAGGTTGTATAACCTCGTCAGCCGGGAGGAAGTCCTCCCGGCTGACGAGGTTATACAACCTCGTCGGCCAGGAGGAAGTCCTCCCGGCCGGCGAGGCTGTTGTATAGCCTCGCCGGCCGGGAGGACTTCCTCCTGGCCGACGAGGTTGTATAACCTCGTTGGCCAGGAGGAAGTCCTCCCGGCCGATGAGGCTATACAACCTCGTCGGCCAGGAGGAAGTCCTCCCGGCCGACGAGGCTATACAACCTCGTCGGCCAGGAGGACTTCCTCCCCGGCCGGCGAGGCTATACAGCCTCGTTGGCCAGGAGGAAGTCCTCCTGGCCGACGAGGTTGTATAGCCTCGTCGGCCGGGAGGAAGTCCTCCTGGCCGACGAGGTTGTATAGCCTCGTCGGCCGGGAGGACTTCCTCCTGGCCGACGAGGTTGTATAGCCTCATCGGCCGGAGGACTTCCTCCTGGCCAACGAGGTTATACAACCTCGTCGGCCAGGAGGAAGTCCTCCCGGCCGGCGAGGCTATACAACCTTGTCGGCCAGGAGGAAGTCCTCCTGGCTGACGAGGTTGTATAACCTCGTCAGCCGGGAGGACTTCCTCCCGGCCGACGAGGCTATACAACCTCGTCGGCCAGGAGGACTTCCTCCTGGCTGACGAGGTTGTATAACCTCGCCGGCCGGGAGGAAGTCCTCCCGGCTGACGAGGTTATACAACCTCTTCAGCCAGGAGGACTTCCTCCTGGCCGACGAGGCTGTATAGCCTCGCCGGCCGGGAGGAAGTCCTCCCGGCTGACGAGGTTGTATAACCTCGTCAGCCGGCCTCGCTCACGTAATCGAGTGGTCCCTCCCACTCGATTATGTGAGCGAGGGGGGACCCGCACGCCAAACAATTGGCGTGCGGGGCCCACACGCCAAAAACAAATGGCGTGTGGGAACCACACGCCATTTTTGGCGTGCAGGTCTCACACGCCAATTTATTTTGGCGTGTAGACCCTACACGCCAAAAAAAAATGGCGTGTAGGCCCCGCACGCCAAAAAAATTGGCGTGCGGGTTGGCGTTGGCGTGCGCGCTTGGCGTGCGTTTATCAACGCCCGTGGGTCCCACACCCCAATTGTTTTGCGTGTGGGGCCCACACCCCAATTGTTTGGTTTGTGGGTCCCACACCCCTATTGGTTGGCGTGTGGGTCCCACACACCAATTATACTTGGCGTGTGGGATAGCTCACATAATAAAACCGGTGGACCGGTTTGATTACGAGAGCAAGTCCCCACACACCAAAAAATTGGTGTGTGGGAACTCCTGTCGGATGGCCAGGAGGAGGTCCTCGCGGCCGACAAAGTTATACAACCTTGTCAGCCGGGAGGAGTTCCTCCTAGCCAACGAGGTTATACAAACTTGTTGGTCAGGAGGAACTCCTCCTGGCTGACAAGGTTGTATAACCTCATCAGCCAGGAGGAATTCCTCCCAGCCAACAAGGTTGTATACAAACTTGTTGGCCAGGAGGAGTTCCTCCTAGCCAAAAAGTTTGTATAACCTCGTTGGCTAGGAGGAACTCCTCCCGGCTGACGAGGATGTATAACCTTGTCGGCCGGGAGGACTTCCCGCCGGCTGACAAGGTTGTATAACCTCGTTGGTTGGGAGGACCTCCTCCTTGCCGGCCGACAAGAGTTCTCACAAACCAATGTTTTGGGGTGTGGGGACTTGCTCTTGTAACCAACCCGGTCCACAGGTTTGATTACGTGAGCTACCCCACACACTAAAAATAATTGGTGTCAGCCTCTGTGATGCCAAGGAGTACTCCTTCTAGCTACACAGGGTGCAAAAATAAATGGTCAAGAGCAGAAAGCTCTGATATAAAATATAAGAGGGGTAATTCCAAAGAGGACATGTGGAATGGGGGGATTTCTAAGAAGATATAATTACTTATGTTAAATATATTTAATATAATTAAAAATAAGAGGGGCCTGATAAATCAGGGGTTGTTTAATCCCTCAAAGGTATCTTGCAAGCAGAGGATTTAAGTACCCGTACACACTGGTGCCTGTAAATAGGGGTGGTTTAAATCCCAGACAAAACATGGGGGAGAATCTCAAGAGAAAGTTTTATCTACTTACTAGTAATACATTACCTTTAACAGTCTTGAGGTGTTTCCAGGGGGGAATTGGACAGTTGGAAGCGCTTGGAAAGGGGGTTGGAAGGGCTAGATGGACACTGGTTATCTTCAAGGGAGTAAGAAGGGGCTAAAGAACATATACTAGGACCTTACCAGACAGAATAACAACAGTAAAGCTATGTATGTGGGTAAAGGTTGTAGTATATATGTTCAAGCATGAGGAATCAAAATACAGGGGGAACAAGGGCTCCTTAAATGCCTTTCTGGAGTCCTGATGGCGAAACACAGGATTTATTTTTGGCTATGGGAAAAATAAAAGGAAGGGTTTAACATTTAGTATAAATATATGTAGTTGTTTAATCAAATTTCCATATGAACAGGCTGTCTACTATTGGTACAGCCTGTTTATGTTCTTTTGTTGGAATCTTGAGGCGCTTATGAACCTCTGACAAGCTTTGTTAGATGTGTTGATCCAAGGTTGTAAGTACATGTCAATAAGTATTGATTAAATGTCCTATGTACTTGTTGATCACACTTGTCAGAGTTTAAGTGTGTTGTATGCATTGTGAAATACATCTTTTTGTTTTTTCTTTGGGCACTTCAAGAGCTTCTTGGTTAATCCCTGTCATGCAGGCTATTTGGGAATGCATGACTGCAGAGATCTGTCAACAGATAATTTCCCACTAAGGATGTAGTATATTCATTTTGAACAGTTGTTCAATTATTATTTTTGAGATGTTCTCATTTTATTTTCTTACTCTTGTTCGTGGTCTTTTTCCCTCTGAATCATCCTTAGTGTAGCTAGTTTTTAATTAAATAAAATAGATAAATAAATAGATAATATAGTATATATACTAGTATTATATACTTATACTATTTATTTCATATGTATTTATTTTATTCTGTTCTTATTTAAATAAATTTTTATTCGTGGTTTTGTATGTGTATTTATATTTATTATTCTACAATAATTATTTCAGCGATTCATAGTAATATTCTTTCAAGTTGTTTTACCACTAGAAGTTTTAAGTTATCTGGGGTGCTTTGGCTGAAGTACCCTAGGCTATTTCACACGCTCTTCAAGATTATGAAATAATATTTCCACTTATCTTATTATTTATTAACCTATTCATTGTTTTATACTTATATTTGTACGTATCTATTTATTATTAATGTACTATGTAATGATGTATTTATTATTTACAAATACTTTTTTATGTTGCTTTATCCTATTCTTATTCATTTATTACCTTTTATTAATGAGTAATATATATTTTATAGTTTATATTTATATTTTGTTCTAGTCAGTTTGTCTCTGAACTAGTAGCAAGCTGACAATTGGCGTGTGGGACCCACACGCCAAAAAATTGGTGTGTGCAACCCACACGCCAATTATTTTTGGCGTGCGGGGCCGGCCTACACACCAAAAATAATTGGCGTGTGAGAGCGCACACCAATTTTTTGGTGTGCGCTCCCACACACATTTTTTCTTGGCGTGCGGGTTGGCGTTGGCGTGCGCTTTTGGCGTGCGCCTATCAACCCCCTTTTTGCAAGGATTACTTGTATAACAAAGAGGAAGAATTCCGTGAAAAGATAACTGCAGATTGTGTAGCATTTAACTACAAAAGATGAATTCTTCCTCTGTAACAATATTGATTTTTATAACAAGTGTATTTTTATTTTTTCATAGACAAATCCAACAGGACTAACTTTGAACTCAATGGTTCATTGAATCAATTTTTTACATCTCAATTTATTATTTATTTTTTTTTTTGTTGAATCCAACAGCCTTTGACCTAAATGGATCATTGGAATTTTTGTGTTTTTTTATCTCATGATCAAATGAATGAATTCCCATTTCTTTCATCTTGCAAGATCCTCATCAAAAATATTCTTTATTTAAATATTGAATCAGATGATCAGGAAATACAGAAATATTGAAGGTCATGAGATCTTTTCTTCAGAACTGATGGATAAACAAATTGACTTTGTGTCATTCAATTGGGAACAAAAAATATGAATAAATAGGAACAAAAAAATGTAAATGAATAATATTTGAGAATTGATTTGTTTCATTCAATTGGCATAAAAAATTATCAAAAAATTTGACGAGTGAAAGAATATACTCATTGACTAATTAAAGATCAGTCGCATGACTGATTTGGCTTGTGCAAGTGACTTCCCTTGTCCAAGGAGATCCTAGAGCAGTTTTCTTTTTCTTCATTTAGCCTCTCTTCCTTTCCTCTTTAGACCTTTCCCGGGCCTTCTCATGTTCATACCTCTCCCTTTCCCAATCCAACTGCCAAATCCACTGCACATCTTCTCCAGCCTCACAAAATTCTTCTTGCTCAAGTTGTTGATCTGCACGGGTTTCTGCAAATGTAAAGCAGAGTTCTTCAAGCTCATCCTTTTTATTGGCTTGCATGTCTTCTTGCTCAAATTGTAGCTCCAGTTTCAGCTGAGATTCAAGTATTTTAAAGCAACCATCTGTTGCACTTGTGACAGCCCCTGAAAGGGTTTATTTTTGGACTGAATTAGCTGAACTGGCGGCTTGGGACCCTGCATTTGAAATGGGAGATTGAGTTCCAGAAGGGACTTGGCCACAAACAGATAATTGGCCATGGACAGCAAGAGATGCAGGGGTTGGTGATGTGGTGTCAGGAGACAGCACATTTGATTAGGGTGAGGGTGTTGGTGAGGAAAAACTCTCTTGTGAGATTTGAGGAAGATTCATTGGATTGTTGCCGCTCATCAAGATGTTGTTTGTCAAATGGGTTGTGGACTTGGTGCTTGAGCCACCAATAACAGTTACCTGAGACAATTCCTGAGCTTTGCCTTGTTCACCATCATCCAATCTGGAGGGGGAACCTACATCCTCATTGGCCTCCAAAGAAGTAGGTGCCCCAATACAATTGTCTTCTTCAGGTGCAATGAGTGCCAGATCACCCCTGGTTTACAAAGATTGAATTCAAAAAGCAGTGTGACACTTTGTCTTGTAACAGAATATCCAGTCAATGATAACAAGGGCACTTGTTTTTGAGTAAATCATATAGACTTTGTGCACTGCTTTTTTTTTCAATCCCAGCCCCAGTATTTTCCTGAAATCTTTTGACATCCAGATTTTTTTTTCCATCAATCAATGTGCTGTTTCAATTGCCCTCCGTTGAGCAACAGTTTGGGATTCAGTTGATTTAGCCATGTCGCAAAGACCTCAAATGCCTGTGACTTTGTCATTTGCTTTGGTCCAAAAGATGTCTTTGACCCGTGACCAAACAGAGCTGTATAATTCTTGGCAGCTTTGAGATATGCCACTACGCTATTTTAGTCTTCTTGCATAAAAGACTTTCCCCTATCCTCAACATTGTCCGTGTTTGACTGAGATTGACTTGCATAGTTTGATGATCTAGATTCTTGAGGAGTGTGAGATTGGCGTTCTTGATCCTTCACAAGCTTGGCCATCTCACATTATTTCTCTTTCCAAAGTCAAGCCTGCTGTTGTTCTGCCCAGAAAGCAGCCATTTTGGCCTTGCTTCAACACCGTTCTTTTGAGGGGGGATTTCCTTGATGTTGGTTATTGCCATCTGGATTTTTGGGGCCTGGAGATGTTGAGTTGGAGATCTGAGAAACAAAAACATATGTGTAAGTTAGTTGATGAAATAGGGAAGGTCAGGAGGCAGTGCCAGAAATCATCAAAAAAAATAATCTTACTGAAGCATCCTCCATGGCTGTGTTGTGTTGGCCAGTTTTTTTGATAATGGGAAGTGTTGTTGTTGTGTTGGCCGGTTTGTTTGATTGGAGGATGTGTTGTTGGGTGATAAGGTGGGAGGTGAGAGGTGTTGTTGATTATCTGGGGGTTGATGTTTGATTTTGGGTGTAGGAATTTTTTACGTAATTTTATATGGAAGGGGGGAATAGAAAAAGAAGATGGTTTACATCAGACAAGCATACTTGTGACCTGCTTTTGTCTCAATCTTGTTTAAGTTTTAGCATGAAAAAAGAATCAAGCAAGCAAAAAGAAATACTGACATGTCCTTAAAATGTCCCTACGTCAAGGGGGTTGATAAACCCACTCCCCCCTGGGCACACCCACGCCCAACGCACGCCAATAGAAAAAAAAGGTGAGCTGCCCGCATTCCCATTACCCTCACTTGTTCAAAATCCCTGGCCACACTCCCCAAGAAGCTCAGACCTTTGTGCAAGCAATGCAGGCCACTCTCCAGTGGATTTGCCACAAATCAAAGTATAACACCCTTGGTGAAACCAAACCCGGAAAGACTAAACCGAGTGGCCTGCAAGCTCAGAACTTCTTCAAACTTGAATACCGCTGCCCCTGCAGTGGTATACACATTCCTCCCCCTAAATCCCAAAAGACAATTCCATTGCGCAAGTGTGGCTGTACAGCTCGATTCAGAATCTCACACCACATCTCATCTAACACCCTACAAGTGGTGTGGTTCTGGGATCATAATCATAACCCCTACTCACATGAGGATATGGAATGTGGCCAACTCCCAAAAGTGATTGAACAGTGGCTGAATTATTGTGTGGTATCAGGTCTAGGATGGAATGCAATTGAGCAACTTCTTCAATGTCCGGACCTATTTTCTGTATGTAGTATTTCAATATTCATCCAGCCCAATGTGATGTATTTGATTCACAAACTAACATGATCTCTTCATAACAGCTCCACCCATCAGTTGCTGTTGCTGAAGGATCCTATGTGTGTTACAATCATGTTTGCAATTGCATAAAAAATTGTATCAAGGTCTTGTCTAAGAAGGACTCCAACATTTTTGAGTCTATCCGCTTCTGGAGCAAGCAACTCACCTACTTGCCCTTCCATCAAGACTCCAAAAACTGGCTCTTTGCCTTTCAATGCCCTTGGCAAAAGGAGATGATGTTGACCTATGGTTCAGGGGTTCTCATGCTTGATGCAACTCACAACTTGGTCAGCAACCACTGCTTCTCTGATGGACGCAAGGTCAGCCTATATACTTTCATGATTTGGGATCCGGTTGTTGGTAAAGGCCTACCTGTATGCTGGGCATTCACTGCATCACTCTCTGTGTACGCATTAGCTTCCTTTCAATCACTTGCATGCCTTTGCACTGTAAGACAAACTCATAATGCTAAACCACATTTGTTTGACAACAGCTCTCCACTCCAGTTGATTCTATCTTGGCTTTGGCAGAAAATAGGTCTCATTCCCCAGGTAATTATGAGTGATTGTGCAATCAGCATAACTAATGCAGTCAGGGATGCCTATGATGATCTTGATGAATACGCACCAAAGCATTATTGGTGTTATATCATGTTCTCAAAGCTTACAAAGCTTCAGCGGTACAGTATCTACAAGACCAATCTGAGGAGGCAATCAAGGATTTGTGTGATCTTGTCTACACTACTACAGGCAATGCTGAAAACCAGTACCAGGTTTTCCATGCAAAATGGGATCACATCAATCCATTCTTTGCTAACTATGTGAAAAACCAGTGGTACAAGCACTACCCGTATTGGGCCATGTGTCATTGAAAGGTGAAATCTCCCATCTCAATGCAGTTAGATACAAACATCAAGCTGATCTCTCAATTATACATATGTAGTCGGCCCACCAAGGGATACACACAAATAATTATACAGAAGGATGGCATCGAGTGCTCAAGAACAAGTACCTACCATCACCCAAACGGCACCATATGGACAAGGTGATACAGATTTTCAAGGACCATGTCATCCCCAACTATCAGATGGCCGCGTTCCAGGTACACAGGGGTATCAAAAAACAGACAGCAAACAAGTTCCAACAGCGCTTAAAAGCCCAGGGAGAGAGTATTACATGGGAGTTTCTGGGAGTTATTGGGGCAACCATCACCCAATGGGGGTTGATAAACCCACGCCCACGCCCACGCACGCCCTTAAAAAAAAGGTGTGCAGCCCGCACACCTTTTTTTTTATTGGCGTGTGGGCTGCACGCCCATCCTTGGGCGTGGGCACGCCTGTAGATGGGCGTGCAGTTGTCATGCCCATCTACAGGCGTGCGACACCCCCAAGGATGGGCGTGCAGCCACACGCCCTGCCAGGGAGGACTGCAAGCCCCTTGGCCGGAGGGATCCCCCCGGTCAAGGAGGTTGTACAACCTCCTCGGCCGGAGGGATCCCCCCTGGTCAAGGAGGTCATACAAACCGCACGCCCTTTTCTGAACGGGGCGGGCGACTGCACGCCTGCAGTGTTGCACGCCTGTAGATGGGCGTGCAGCCCACACGCCCATCTACAGGCGTGCTGACGCCCAGGGATGGGCGTGCAGCCCGCACACCAATAAAAAAAGGCGTGCGGGCAGCACACCAATAAAAAAAAGGCGTGCGGGCAGCACACCTTTTTTTTTATTGGCGTGCGTTGGGAGTGGGGGGGGCCCGGTGTGGTGTGCTGAATGTGTTCAAGTATCAAAAGTACATAAAAGCATAGTGTTATATCAAAAAGGAGGGATATTACTAGTTTTTTTATGGACAAATTGGATTCTGCCGGGTATTTAACCCTGTCAGCTTGCTACTATGACAGAGCAACCTGTCACAAATTTTCTACAAAAATTATTATAAAATACATAGAATATCAAAGAATAGTCAGAATATTATTCAATATTCTAAAGCTACACTAAAATTAAACTAGGGTACCTCACTCACAGGTACCCCTAATTCTCACTCCTTCACTAGGTAAATTAACTAATAAGAATTACCAAGTACCTTTTAATAAAAATGGCACTTGCATTATTTTATGCTTATATATACATACACATATGCTTAAACCCCATTTCCAGTCACGGAAATGAGGTGTTGTGTAAATTGGGGGAGATAGTGGAAATCCACCGTGTTTTACTCAAACCCTGCGTACCGCAGTCCGCATAACCTGAAGTCCAACACGTGTGACTGAAAGCCCGCGCCAAAGTTGGGATATAAGCCCCCGCGCAAGCATCAAGCCCCATACAGGCTCTCAGCTTGGCTCGCGGACTCCACAGTCACTCAGGTACACCCAAATCAGCAAAAACAGGCCCCAGTGACCTCATTACACATGTTACATATGTAATCAAGATTACTGGGGACTAAATAATTAAATATATTGAATGATATTACTTATTTATACATTTAAATGAAACATATTGAGTAAACAAAACAGTACAATACTGTGGCTTATTATAAATACTAATAAGCCCCTAGTATTAAATCCACAACAAAAAGTAATAATGTACTAAAGACTGTATATCAATATGAATGAATAAATATCATAATAAAATCAATTGGTGATGTGTATTCAAAGCAGGGGCTGCTGAAGCGTCACCAAGAAAGCAAAAATGGCCAAAATGTGGTCCAAAGATCCCACAAGTTGGCCAATAATACCTACAGGGTCCCCAGAGAGAACTCAAGACTATTTAAGGAGCTCGTCAACCGCTCAAAGAAGGCTCCTCATGCTTCCCAATACCCACTAACAACCTTACCCACTTATTATTAGGTATATATCTTTATAACACAGTCTGGTAAGCTTCTTAGTAGTTATTCTTTACCCCTGTCTTCCCCAACAACTTCACAGTGACCATCCAGCTCCACCATCCATCCATCCAAGCGCTTCAAACTGTCCAGTTTCACCCAGAATATCCCCAAGATCCCTCAAGGTTTATTACTAGTAAGTAATAACCCTTTTCTTGAAGATATTCCCCACTTTCCTTTCCTGGGATTAAACCACCCCTGTGTCAACAGGCCCCAGTGTTCCAGGTACCTAAATCCTCTGCAATTTATTTGCAAGATACCTTAGAGGGATCTAAACCACCCCTGATTTATCAGGCCCCTCTGGTTTTAATTATATTAAATTTATTTCATTTAATTATTACTACATTTTTCTCTAAATTTTACGTCACAATTCCCCCATATTATTTGGGAATTGTAACTCTTGTACCTTACTCAGAGTCTTGTAACTCCTTCCATTCATTCTTGCACCACCTGTAGCTAGAAGGACTTGTCCTTGGCATCAGGGAGGCTGACAAACACATAGGCACTCTCTGAACAACCACAGGGCCAGCTGCACTTAGACAAAACCCAGTCAGGATAAAATCAGTTTTGTTTAAACTATAAGTACATAGTTAGAGTTTCATGTATAGTCACACGTAGAGTCACATGTATAGTCACACGTAGAGTCACATGTATAGTCATATGATTCATCACATGCTTGTCTAGGACTCACCAGCTAAAATGCCTCATATTTTTACTCACCAGCTAAAATGCCTCATATTTTACTATATAAAGGGGAGGTTGTTCCCCCCAAGAAAACAATCATGTCAGTTTTTGGGAAGTAATTCTATTTCGTAGTTGCACAAAAACTCACAGCATCCAGTAGTGATCTCAATCAAGGTTGCCCCTTTTTGGTGTGCTCTTAAGAAAAAAGCAAAAGTGTTTGTCATCACTTTGCTCTCTTAGCTGAAGGTTAAGAAAGAAGGCAATACAACTTGAATAGTTCCCATTGACTCATTGTCCACCCCAGAACATACATATCTTTGCTCTGCTAAACAAACATCTGATCTAAGTCTGAAAGGGATTGCTACTCATAGTTTTCTCTATCATAAAGTCTTACGCCACAACAATAAATAAATTTTGTTGTAAGAATTCTGTGTAGTATAACAGAGGGGCAGGTCTTTAAAACCACCCGTAACAGTAGTATTACCTAGTTGGAATAGTCTATTGTTATTTCCCCCTCACAGAACTGCCATCCGTCCCAAAGGAGTTCTCACACCGGGGAGGAGTGGGTTTATCAACCCCCTCACCCAATTTGCTAATTATGTGAGAAATAACGCACACATCACACTCAGTCAAATCTTGTTAACCAAATCCTCCCTACAGTTTCATGTGGAATCGTTCACCAATCCACTCTTTGGCACATACTTGGTTTTTTTTTTGAAATTCTCAGAGTATGGATTCAACCACCCACAGTAAGTGACCCAGCCAGAGACAAAATCCCTTACCTCACATACATCTAACTAATACCCTTACCGTTGTCATAGCAAACGATGATGGGAATAAAAAGGACAGCCCTGTTAACAACATACCCCTGGCTGATGCCCTCAAGACACAGCTTGGCGAAGACAACCAAACTCAAGAATAAGCCCGTAAGCTCACCTTCATCAGCAGATGCATGATTATACATGCATGCCTTAAAAGGTTGAACCAAACTCACTCAAAGGATTTTTTTTCCTCAGCTTGGTCATCCACTTTCACATAGTCAACCTTGTTACTTCAATAACCAAGAACGGTTACATACTTTGTTTTTCCTTCCTATCAAATCATCTTACCATCTCCCTATATGCGCTCATCACATACAACCTTCTCAGAACCTGTTTCCTTCAATTTCTCTTTATCTCTCATCTTCCTATCAATTAACTCACTTGATTTCAACTCTCCCTATCTTTTCCTTCACTCATCTCCATCTCCAACATACAATCAACTCCATTACCATCAGCACTCCTACCTCTGCCCTTCTAGGTAAGAGCAGATGTTATTTTTCTTCTTTCTCTCGTTACCTGAGACCAAACAGTCAAATACTTGTAAATACAAATACAGCGCATGAATCTGATGAGAAATATAACCTTCTAGTGTTTCCAATTCTTTCAGAAATTAAGAGAGATGGATGCAAGTCGCATCTGACATGCTTTACCAAAGGGAATTTGAACACTCCAAGATATTACATACAACATGTAACACTTGAAACTGCAAGGTGAAATAATTAATAATATTTAATTTTATTATTATTTATTTTATTTTATTTAATTTATTTTACTAGATTTTTTTGATTATAACAGAAATTATACTTAACTGTTTCAACAATTGGTATAATAGTCTAACAGTTAAGAACTGTTGGAGCAGCCGTGTTTCACTGTCTCCTTTTCTATTTCTCTGCTTTCATCTTTTTCACTCTCATGTCACGCTCTGTGACACTCACATGTATTTCTCTCTTAGTTTATATACTGATCCAGCAAGCGGGAAGGATTCTTTTCTCATCCTTCCCAACTCACACACCTGCTTGCTGGCTCAGGTTAGTCTTTTCTCTCTTCATCTCTTTCTCCTCTCTTGATGGTCTTTGCAATACATTTCTCATCCTTCCCAACTCACACACCTGCTTGCTGGCTCAGTTCACCTCAACAAGAACAAGCTTAGAAATATCTGGTTGATACATAAGGCTCTGTGTTCAAGCCACACTCATGACCACATGTCAAAATATATTAATAAAATCATTTAAATTATATCTATTTTTTATCAAAAACCAAAGGAAATTTAATTAAAGAAAATCCTTGGCAAATTAATTTTCAAACAAGCAATAAATGGATAAAGAACCATTTAGTGGTATAGTTCTTTCCATGAAAATCCTGGAAAATCCCAGCATAACCCATAGTAATATATACTATAAGATTACATATGTATTTAATTACATAGCTTATGTAGTATGTATTATATACATAAGTACATGTGATTTTACATCAATGATCACTCAGTGCAAGCGCTTTTTCAAGCTCTGGTCCCTGCAAAATTTATTCACAAGTATTACTTAGTGAAATAATTATTTATTGCTGAAATAATTATTTCCCACTAAGTAATTTATTGTGAAATAATTATGGGGTCATTCTACATAGAAATGACACCATTTTTCACATCAGATCACCAACAGGGTGATCATTTCCCCTTGGTGATCTTACTCTTATCACTGCTTCCACAAGCATGTGAAATAATAATTATTTTATTATTTAAAAGGAGGTTTCTTCACTAAATTGAAGATAACCTCCCCATAAATTTTAACATACACTTAGATAACTTATTATAATCTACAAAGGCGCTCACCTTCTCCTGTAAGTAAAGAGGACTGGCCTTTATCCTCTATATACTATCTTCTAGTTAAAATTCCTCAACAAATCCCCCCCAATAAATTAAATACTCTTTATTTTGATTGGAAGAACCGTGTCTTAGTCTGGTTAGCCCTTCTGAGGTATTATTCCCTCAACAGAAGTCTGGCAGCAGGGTCATAACCTGTTATTTGTGTGTTACTTAGTGTTTTTATAACACTTAAGTAAATATTGTTATATTTATATTCTTTATTACACTTTTTAAGTGTAAGATCTTTTTTTTATTCCTTACTGTACACGCCACAATAAGTGGAGTAGAGTACAGCAAGCTGACATTACTTGTATTGACAATAGAGATAGATAGTAAAGAAAGAAATAGATCATATTTAAAAGAGAGAAAAGAAAGCGCTCATTACCTAAGAGCAAGGCAATGTTGGCTTCTTAACGGTAAGAAACGTACGACTACTTTTGTATACAATTGGCGAGTTGCTTGTGGCTGGTATGATCTGTTTGTTGTAGAACATCAATTCATCAGCTGCTTGCTCACTGCCAATAATCTGGACTCTGCAGTACGTTTACTCACCTGCACTGTTGGGGTGAGTAATCCTAGTACTGAGGCTGGAGCCGGAGCGGCCTAGGGTCAAGTCGATGCTGGAGTTTATACTGTACAATGAAAGATTCATTGTCAGTTTACATTCTCTGCTTTTGACTGATTTGGCTAGCGTTACTTACCTTGTCAGTAGTCCGCTTCGCTGTTCTGAGGTGAGCTCTTCGTTGTGGTTCAACGTGGTATGACCTAGAGAGGGAAGTTCAAGGTCAGCACTCGCTGTAACCTTGAATCTGCTCAGTTGGTTTGGGTTGCTCCTCTTTACACGCTTGCGCGCTCCCGCAGGCATCGAATCCTGACAGTACCTGTGCACACTTCACCCGGTATGGGAGTGCATGCAAGCACATTTTCTTCCTGGCGAAAGAAATGCAATGGCTGGTAGTTGAAGCAGGCCAAGGTATAATTCACCCATTGTCGAAATCGAAGCAGTAAGCGGGACGGTTTTGACGGCACCCCGTGTTTTGGAAGCTCAAGGAGCCAAGGATATACTTATTGCAGCCCCTGAATTGGCCTTCTCATCTGCCGACATTCATCTTTGCGCCAAGTCACCAGTTGGAAAATCTGCATAGCTTCTGGTGTCTATGGCCAATCGTATCCTTTTGGTCTCGTGGAGTACACATTCAGGGCCCGTGCAATCAGCGTGTAACGCGCATCCTCCAAGGGCTCGTGGAGAAAGACTTAAAAGCAGCTACGTCTATTCCCTGCGTTGGACAGTCTTCATCCCCCCACTCATAGCCTCCTGCACACACACATTCCGGACCTTTGTTTTCTCCTTGATTATATTTCTGCTCGTCCGCTAGCGGTCGACTTTTATCAGCCTCGTTTATCTTCTATTATCACAAATCCTCGAAACTTCGACAGTTTAACCGTGTGTTTGAACCAAGCTACCCAGTCAACCAAATCAACTTTCTGACTTTGATAGTCACTGTCTAACACGCCCCGTCAGTCCAACTCTTCGAAGCAAGATTTACTTCCCCACTCAGCCTCTCGGTTAGCCGTCTTTTTTCCATGTCCCCAGGGTTCCGACTTCATACTAACCTGCTTCGCTCGCTTCAGGAACATCAGCATTATGTTGAACATGAACGTCAGCTTGATGATGACTGTAGCTCTCGCAGTCTTGACGATCATGGTGTTTGCCTCTCCACTACCCCAGAACACAGCGACTCCTACCTCCAGTAAAGGTCGTCGAGCCACTGCAAACCGGTTGGACAGGCGACTTCTTCCCTTTGCCGCCCCGGGCGTAGGAGCGGGCATCGTTGGCTCTGTTCTTGGTGGACCAAGCCCTGTTGGTGGTCCTTTGGGCCCTGGTCCATTTCCTGGCCCGCCCCCGATGGGTCCAGCTGTTGTTCCAGGCGGCTTTCCAGGTCCTATGGCAGGTGGTCCATATGAAGACAGCGCAGAAGCTGTGGCGAATGCTGCTGCCCAGGGAAGCTCTACTACAGGCGGGACTGGTGGTAAGATCGCCACGGCCGATGCTAAAGCTGCCGCCAGTGCTGCTGCCGAAGCACCTCGTGGGCTTCGTAGCACTGGTTCACACATGACCGGTAACGCTACCCCCAATTCCTCTGCCGCCGACAATGGGTCTGCTGTCGCCAAAACTCTGCCCTCAGCCGAAGCCAAGGGATCAGCAGATGCTGAAGCCTCCGCCTCCGCCCAAGCCAAAGGTCTCGCCAATGGAAGCGGCTCAGGTCACGCAGACAGTTCTTCCTCCAGAAAATCTTCTTCTTCCGCCGACTGGAAATAGCAATCATGAACATTGGAGTCTGCAACCCCCTTTCCATGCCACTTTGAGCTTGCTAGCCGACACAACATCGAGAACGCAACACTTCGCAGCGAGGCTGGGCAAGCGACGAAATCTCTCCGCCTACTCTGACTATGTGCCATGAATAAAGAGCACGCTTTGTATTGTTAACCAGCTTTGTTATTATTTGTAAATAATGCGGCGCAAGCAACCCCTTTTGAACTATAACATCTGTCGTATAGGCTGCTGTCAACAAGCGGCCCACTATCACCCACGCTGCTTACGCTGCTAAAACCAAGGCTTGCCAAAACCAGTTGACCGCGCAGTTAACACTGCAACGCTAACAAATTACACAGCTGACATGAGTCCGCCTTTGTGAGGATAGAGTCCGCCTTTGTAAGGATAGAGACAGTAGCCCAGCTTGCAAGAGACGAAGGGTGCCCAGCCCCAAACTCAAGTGAGCCAAACAAGCAGGATATAACCAGTCTCTCAGCACAAGTACACGCAATGAGTGTCGCAGGATGAGGCCATCCCGGCGAATTTACACAGCTATGTCAAAATAGCACTTGAAGACAAAAACTCATGATCAAAGCTCATTACTTGTCTTCAGCCCCAGTCTCCCAAGCTACGCTAGACAATTACAAAGAGTGTATCAATGAGTAATCAAGCAAAAACTCCAACAGGTAAGCCATAAGCTGAATTGAGTCATGATGAAGTCTGTGACGCGTTACGGGACGTAGCTTATGTTAGAATGGGAACAAGTGAAAGTATTTATTTCTTTTTATCAGAATCTCTAGTAAATTGTATACAAGATTGATAGTGTAAAGTTCAGTTACCTGTGAGCAGCTCAAGATGATCACGAATGATAGAGAGAGAATGGAGAGGAGATGATAGAGCTTAATGAGAGAGGAAAAAGAAGTAAAGATAGTTGTCTAACTATGTTAATATTTTACAAAGCAGAAGACCATTCATCAGCTTCTTTTCTGTTCTGGCTATTACTCATGATCAATAGTCTTGTGACAGGAGTTAAACCTTTTTACGCGCTATGACTGTTTTGAGCTTTTTCTGCACAATGATAAACATTGATTAGCTTTCTACATATTCATGTGTCTGTCTTTGTCTGTCTGCATCAAAGAGGAAACTGTCAACTTACCATGTTTAGTGTTGCTTGTTGTCCTCTTTGAGAGTTCTGGGGTGGTTGTTGGTAACACCTGAGTTGGAGCTGGAATCAAGTTTGTACTTGATCTGCCTAAGTTTGGAGCTAGAATTGAGTTTATGCTTGATCTGCCTAAGTCTGGGAAGCATGATGATTGAATTGTCAGCTCTACGAAAATGTGGTTCTGGACTGCGGATAGGGCTTACCTATTCTCACAGCTAATTTAGTTTTAATTAAGGGCGCATACCACAGCGCATCCAAATTTTGAAAATAATTTTTTACAGTTTTTTTTTGCGCTTTTTTGAAAACCAATTTTCAAATCCAGAAAAACAGAAACACATACCATAGTGATCACCTCCCAGGCCCATCATCCCTTCCCAGCACGCCGCATTCCAGTCAACTCCGCCTCATTCTCCTGCACTTCCCCAAGATGAACTCAAACATTACTTTCCTCATTTTGGTTGCAGCAGGTGTAGCAGGACTAATTCTAGTGGACTACTGTCATCACAATGGGGAACCATACTTTGGCAATGGCGGGAAATTGAAGTACGTTTGTTTTGTGTTGGAAAATTCACGACCAGATCTCTTTTGGGAAATCACTGGCCTACTGTCAGCCTCAGTGATGCCAAAGACTGGAATCTTTCTAGCTACACTGGGTGCAAGCAAAAAAACAGGTGGTAACACAAGGGTATGTGTCAAGGGGAAATGGGTAATGGTTGATTTAAAAGAAAAGGTTTTAATAAAAACAATAAAGTTTTTATTAAGGGAGGGGCCTGAGTTACAGGGGTGGTTTATTGTGCCCTCCAAGGTTCTGGTCTTTTTGGTAAAAGAGTATGCCCAGACAGTAGTATACTACTGAAGTATATAAGGAAATAACACTCACTAGTTTATTTCCAGGAAAGATAACTTCAGGAGGAGTATGACTGGTCTTGAGGCGCTCAAATAACTGGGTAACAGGTTGGTGATGAGTGCTGATAAAGGTGAAATGTTGTTGGATGAACTTCAAGTATAAAACAAGCAAAAACTGGACTATATAACAGGCTATAAGACTGGTTGATATGGTGGGTAACAGCTGGTAAATGTAAGTGAAGATGGGGATATAATTTCGTGGGAATGAAGGGATGTTTATATATCCATTCTGGGCTCTTGGGGGCGAAGACGAAGCTCTGTTTTGCCTGGTCTAGTCTTCTACTAAGCCCTAGTTACCTGTATAACTGGTTTGGTTACGGTAGGGCTTAGTTACATGTTTCAAAAGGGCCAAAGTGGTTTAATGTTCCCAGTAAGGTGAGTACTTTCGTGTCTTCCTTCCTGTTGAACCAGTAGTCTATTTACAACCAACCAATTGGGCTATCTTGGCCTTAGTAGGAAAAGTATTGCCGCGGCGTTGGTTGTGGCTTCTATTACAGGTGCAAGGTACATGGAACTATGGAAATGATGATGTAAACCTTATTTATGCATCATACCCGAACTCTATTAACCTTAATTACATAGTCTACTAGCATATATTTAAGGGTATGTAGATCTTTAAGTCACATGAAAACTTGACGGCCTTGTAAAGGGATATGAAGAAGTAATAATTACGGGGTACTTTTGCTGAGCTACCCTAGAGTAATTTACGTGTAGATTCAGAATCTGAAATAATATTCCAAGTTTTCTTTATACTTTAGAAGTTATAACTAGATTCTGTGTTATATGTTTTGTTTTTAATCATTTCTTTCGAAACAAAAGACGTAAGGTGTGCATTCTTTTGAGACTAAGAATATAAGTTGTATATTGGGATAATTTGCTATGGTCAGGATGTCTCTGAATTAGTAGCAGGCTGACACCAATTGAAGCTGTAACTGTTTTAAACATCTGTCATGATAATCAGTGCTAACTTGTCATCCCAATTGGGCCACAAATGTCAAATATGTATTTAAAGATGTTTTAAATATGTTCTTTTTAGATTTTTTATAATATTATTTATGTATGATTTTATCCTGTTTTTCATACAGGTTTGATATTCTATTATGCACTTGTAATCTCATGATTACAGTAGTTAATTTTGTTAAGGGGATTTGCTATGAGAAGGAGTAAAGTTAAGGGGGTACTTTGGCTGACCCTAGGTTATTTTATGTGTAGAATCAGAATACTAAATAACATTCTGTTATTTATGTATTTTATAGTTACATGTGTACTTTTTACAGTTTTTGTGGTGTAAAAAGTAAAAATGTCTCTTTCATAACACTGCCAGCATAATTGCCTAGGATGAAGTCATCCCAGTTAAACTGGGATGCACTCAACCAATTTAAACTTGGTTGAAATCAACTGATGAAATATAAATCCAAGGGACCCCCCTTGGTTTTATATTTCATTGGTTGAGGTCAACCTACTTTAAATTGGGTTTTTTGCATCGTAGTTTAACTGGTATGAACTCAACCCAGGCAATTATTCTGGCAGTGTAGGTATTTTGTAATAATGTCTCTTTAATTGTTTTGTTTCTTGATTAATTTTTATATCTTTATTAATTTTGCTTATATGATGTTTTAGATGCTAGTCAGGTTTCTTGATTTTATTCACTCTGTTTTTTATCAGTAGTGTGCTACATTTCCTTCAGTCACGGTTTCACATTTCATTTCACCTACATGTCACTAGTTGTCTAGCATACCCGGGACAGCAGTCAGTGTGTGGAAGGATTTTTTCCTCATCCTTCCACATATTCATCTCCCACTGGCTGCTGCTCCAGGTATGTTCTTTCTTTGTCTTCTGTTCTCTTCTCTTCCTCATTTCTCTGTTGTTTCTTCTTCCATTTCTCAGTCTTTATCTTCATCACTGATGCAATGAATCCTCATCCTTCCACATATTCATCTCCCACTGGCTGCTGCTCCAGCCCTTGTCCATCTCATCAGGTTATGAGCCTGCGCTAAAGACCAGCTATCAACCAAGCACGGCAAAGACAGTATACCAAGTGGCTCCAAGTGGAAATCTCAAGGATCAACCTTCATCCGGAACCCTCTCATCATGTCGGAGGTGACCGGTCCCAAAAACCATTCTTCTCTTAATCTAGGTGTCGCTCTTGCCGATGACGCTTCTACTCCTAAACTCCAGGGAGCCAAGATTATCCCCCTCCGAGCGCCTGACTCAGACTCTAACTACTCCGACTGGGAGTACCAGGTTCTGATGCTGCTAGAAAACTATAACATCAAATATGTTCTCAAAACGATCAAGCCAGAGAAACGGCCTCCCAACTGGGACGGTGACACCAAAGCGGTCTGTACACTGATCTCGCAAATAGTCAACCCTGCGAACTTCCGCTACACCAAGCCTCACCGCAAGGACGCAGCAAAGACCTGGGAATCTCTCCGTGTTGCCCACCAAGATTCGTCGGCAGGGGGCCGCATGTACTGGCTAAGAAAACTGTCGGTCTCGAAAATGGAGAACGACAATATGCTAGCTCATATTGACGCCGTCGCTAAGGTCGCCAAGAAACTTGACGTCCTTATCACTCCAGAAAAGTCACTTACGACTGATGAAATTCACGCCACCGCACTCCTGAACTCTTTACCCAACGACTGGGTAAACTGTGTATCCTTGTTGATGAACCAACCCAGTGTCTCTGCCGAACAAATTGTGATGGCACTCAAAAGCAAATACCTTCGCAGAAAAACTCACAATGGCAATGAACCCATCTCAGTCTCAGCAACTAAAACAAAAGCTCAACAGCACAAGCCGTCCTCTTCAAACCGTTCCCGCTCTGATCTTCCTCCGCGTGACAACTCTCGTCATTGCGACTTCTGCAACGCCGACCGCCACGATCTGAATACCTGCAACAACACTCGCAGGATTCTGGCCAAGCACAAATCAAACCAGCGTTCTCGAGCAGATCAAACGAGACTCAGAGAAACGACCGGCAAACTCCTCTGCACCAGCGGCAAGAGCAGGTCGTACTTCAGCTGTTCTTGTTGGGCGGTCCTTCCCTTACAACAGAAACAACAATGATGATTCCGATTACTCCGGCTCCGAAATTGACGTGGTAGCTGGCAACGCCATTGCCTCCCTCTCCGCTGCACTTTGCCCCTCACCTGGAGGCGATGCAAATATTGACTCCGGCTGCTCTATGTCAATGACTCCGGACATATCCACAGTCGATCACCTCAAGAAACGACCACACCCCGGTGCATCTGGCGATCATTCCGTCGTCAAGATACACACAAAGGTACCCTCCGCCTTCCCATCTCTGGCAACAAAGCAGTCAAACGCTGGTTTTCCCAGCCCTCCACAAGCCCTTGCTCTCGGTTGCAGGGCTGTGCGACAAAGTTCTTACTGTTGTTTTCACCAAAACCTCATGCGATCTCTTCAACACCGCCTCTACTACCGTCAACGGCGATCTGTTAGGCCGTGGATACAGGAGAGGAAATCTCTACTACCTGCCCTCACGACATGTGAGCTCCAATTCCTGTCTTTCCCTTCCCTCACCTCCTTCCATAAATCCCTCCTCAGCTACCACTACCGTCTCTGCCACATCGGCCTTAAACCTCTCAAATCCTTTCTCAAACTGAATAACATTACCCCTTCAGTTATGAACGAAATCGACGTTCAACGGTGTCCAATATGTGTCCAAGCCAAAATGCCAAGAACAGCCTTCAAGTCCCGATCCACTCACCGATCCCGCACTCCTGGTCAATTGATACACTCTGACGTTGGCTCATACGAAGTTGTGTTGAGAGAGGGGTACAAATATTTCATAACTTTTATCGACAACTGTTCCAAATCCCTCAGTGTTTACCCAATGAAATCAAAGTCAGACTCGTTTGCATGCTTCAAGATCTTCCGGTCTTTCTTTGAGAAGACTGGAGCTCATCAAATTGTCTCTCTGAGAACCGACAACGGAGGAGAGTACCTATCAAATGAATTTCGTCTTACCTATCATCTGCTGGAATCAAACATGAACCGGGACCTCCGCACTTGCCTGAACTGAATGGGGTAGCCGAGCGTACAAACAGAACTATAAGCAACGTGATCTGCTCTTCTCTTCTGAGTGCTAGGCTACCAAAGTCCTTCTGGGCCAATGCCCTTCAACATTTTCTTTTCTCCTACAATTCTATTCCCTGCAATACCCCACTGGGGTTCACCTCTCCAAATTCCATCCTGAATCTTCCTTCTGTAGACATAAATCAACTCCACCTTTTGGCTGTCTCGTATGGTACAAAATCCCCGAGGCGAATCGCAAGAAACTCGACAACAAAGCTTGCGCATCCCTTCTCCTTTCCTATCTTTCCGACGGAAACGGCTTTTGCCTTTGGGATCTGGAAGCAAGGTCCGTTCTCAAGTCAAGGGACGTTATCTTTGACGACGCGATTTTTTCCGTTTGGGACTCAGCTCACATTGTCTTCTCCACCACTACCCGTCGAAGTCTCCTGGCCAGCTCCACTCTTAATTCAACCCTTGCCTCCTCCTTCCGTTCCCCTCCAACCTTCTCCCTCTCCTCTCTCTAACCCCCTCTCTCCTACTCCTCCCGCTCCCCCACTCCCCAATGGACATTCAGCTGACGTACCTCTGGTCATTCCTCTGAAACCTTGCTTTGACCGATGACTCCAAGCGTCAATCCACGCCCCAGCGAATGTACCCCGCAAACCTGAGACAATAGGATCCAACTCGGACTCATCCTCTCGACCGTCGTCTGCTGGTTCCTCCCCCCTTTGTCCTCCTGTCCCTAATCCATCTCCCGATATCACAATCATTTCCTTACCTCCCCTCCCCCAGCCTCTACCCCCCCCCTCTCCCCGTGAAACGTCTTTCCCCGCAACTCCCATTCCAAATTCCCCACCCCGATCCTCATCTCCACCACGGCCGCCATCCCCCAGTCCCGTCAAGCCAAGACCACCTTCCTCACCGCCTCTTCGCCGTTCTGCTAGGGAGCACAAGGCTCCAAATCGCTATGGCACCTGGTCCAAGTCAGCCAACGCCGGTGAAGACATTGACACCCCAAAGACGTGGCGCCAACTTCTTTGGTGTCAGCCTGCTACTAATTCAGAGACAACCTGACCATAGCAAATTACATAAATATACAACTTATATTCTTAGTCTCAAAAGAATGCACACCTTACGTCTTTTGTTTCAAAAGAAATGATTAAAAACAAAACATATAACACAGAATCTAGTTATAACTTCTAAAGTATAAAGAAAACTTGGAATATTATTTCAGATTCTGAATCTAAACGTAAATTAACCTAGGGTAGCTCAGCAAAAGTACCCCTTAATTATTACTCCTTCATATCCCTTCACAAGGCCTTCAAGGTTGTATATGACTTAAAGATCTACATAACCTTGAATATATGCTATTAGACTATGTAATTAAGGTTAATAGAGTTCGGGTATGATGCATAAATAAGGTTGACATCATATTTTCCATAGTTACATGTACCTGGCACCTGTAATAAAAGCCACAACCAACGCCGCGGCCATACTTTTCCTACTAAGGCCAAGCTAGCCCAATTGGTTGGTTGTAAATAGACTACTGGTCCAAAAGGAAGGAAGACACGAAAGTATTCACCTTTATGAGAATATTAAACCACTTTGGGCCTTTTGAAACATGTAACTAAGCCCTACCGTAACCAAACCAGTTATACAGGTAACTAGGGCTTAGTAGAAGACTAGACCAGGCAAAACAGAGCTTCTGCTTCGCCCCCAAGGGCCCAGAATGGATATATAAACAGCCCTTCCTTCCCACGAAATGATATCCCCATCTTCATATACATTTACCAGCTTTTACCCACCATATCAACCAGCCTTTTTAGCCTGTTATATAGTCAGTTTTTGCTTGTTTTATATTTGAAGTTCATTCAACAAACCCTTTCACCTTTCTCAGCACTCAACCACTACCTGTTACTCAACCTTGTGAGCGCTTCTGGACCACCTACAACTCCCTGAAGAACCTCTGACAGGAAATAGAAGCAGTAAGTCTATTTCCTCCATTCCTTCAGCAGTTATTGTCTAGGTGTACTCCTTGTTCAAAGGACTAGACTTTCAGGTACCCAAAATACCCCCTGTTAACTCAGGTCCTGAATATTTTAGAGGGCACAGTAAATACCCCTGTAACTCAGGCCCCTCTGTTAATAAAAACTTTATAGTTTTTTTATATCTTTTCACCTTTTTTACCCACCTGTCACTGCACAACCTGCAGCTGTTTTTACCTTGCACCCTGTGTAGCTAGAAGAATCCAGTTCTTGGCATCACAGAGGCTGACATTTGGTCTCCCAACAAAACTCGATGGCTCAAGGCCGCTGACAAAGAGTATGCCTCCCTTGTCAGCCTCCCTGATGCCAAGGACAAGTCCTTCTAGCTACAGGTGGTGCAAGAATATATGGAAAGAGTTATATAAACTCTGGGTAAGGTACAATGTTACAATTCCCAAAAGATATGGGGGAATTGTGACGTAAAATTTGAGAGAAAAATAGTTTAATAATTATATTAAATAAATTTAATATAATTAAAAACCAGAGGGGCCTGATAAATCAGGGGTGGTTTAGATCCCTCTAAGGTATCTTACAAATAAATGCAGAGGATTTAGGTACCTGGAACACTGGGGCCTGTTGTCACAGGGGTGGTATAATCCCAGGAATGGAAATGGGGGAATATCTTCAAGAAACGGGTTATTACTTACTAGTAATAAACCTTGAGGGATCTTGGGGATATTATGGGTGAAACTGGACAGTTTGAAGCGCTTGGATGGATGGATGGTGGAGCTTGATGGGCACTGTGAAGTTGTTGGGGAAGACAGGGCTAAAGAATAACTACTAAGAAGCTTACCAGACTGTGTTATAAAGATGTATATATCTAATAAGAAGTGGGTAAGGTTGTTAGTGGGTATTGGGAAGTATTAGGAGCTTTCTTTGGGCGGTTGAAGAGCTCCTTAAATAGTCTTGAGTTCTCTCTGGGGACCCTGTAGGTATTATTGGCCAACTTGTGGGATCTTTGGACCACATTTTGGCCATTTTTGCTTTCTTGGTGACGCTTCAGCAGCCTCTGCTTTGAATACACTTCACCAATTGATGTTATTAATGTATTTACATATTTATATTGTCTTACAGTCTGTGGTACATCAGTACTGGTTGTTATAGATTTAATACTAGTGGCTTATTTGTATTTTATAATAAGCCACAGTATTGTTTATACTGTTTGTTCAGTCAGTATATTTTTATTTCTATGTATAAATAATAATACACTCTAATATAATTAATTATTTAATCCCCAGTAACCTTTATTGCATATGTAACATATGTAATGAGGTCACTGGGGCGTGTTTTTACTGATTTGGGTGTACCTGAGTGACTGTGGAGTCCGCGTGCCAGCTGAGAGCCTGTAAGGGGCTTAATGCTTGCGCGGGGGCTTGTATCCCAACTTTGGCGCGGGCTTTCAGTCACGCGGGTTGAACTTCAAGTTCTGCGGACTGCGGTACGCGGGGTTTGAGTAAAACACGGTGTATTTACACTATCTCCCCTAATTTACATAACACCTCATTTCCGTGACTGGAAATGGGGTTTACGCATATGTATTGACATATATAAGCATTTTGATTGATGCAAGTGCCTTTTATTAAAGGTACTTGCTAATTCTTGTATGCTAATTTACATAGTGAAGGAGTGAGAATTAGGGGTACCTGTGAGTGAGGTACCCTAGGTTAATTTTAGTGTAGATTCAGAATATCAAATAATATTCTGACTATTATTTGATATTACATATTTTTTATAATAACTTTTGTAGGAAACTTGTGACAGGTTGCTCTGTCATAGTAGCAAGCTGACATCCCTACTAGGCATGCAGACTTGGCGTCTTGTCCCTCGCCCGGAGAAACGAAAAATTATCAAGTCCAAATGGGTCTTTAAAGTCAAGCGCCGTCCCAATCACACCATCCAGAAGCTCAAGGCCCGTCTAGTTGCTATGGGCTATTCCCAGATTGAAGGCCTAGACTATGATGAGGTCTTCTCTCCCACTCTCCGTCTCGAAACCCTTCGTCTCATTTTTAGCCTCCTTGCTTCCCGTGGATGGAAAGGTCGTCAAGTTGACTTCAAGACGGCATTCCTGAATGGCCATCTTGATGCCCCTGTCTATATGGAACAACTGCCCGGCTTTGAAGATCCCCTTCACCCAAACTATGTGTGTGAAGTTCATCGCTCTCTCTACGGCTTGAAGCAATTGCCTCAACAATGGAACCTCGAGTTACATAAGGCTCTTCTTGACAGTGGCTGGTCTAACTCCAAATATGACCCCACCCTCTACTTCAAACTATCCTCCAGAAAACTTGTCGGGGTGCTTACTACTCATGTCGATGATCTAGCTATTGTTGGTGAACAATCCACAGTCGATTCCATCATCTCCTTCCTTGGCCAATGCTTCAAGATAGGTGCCGACGAGGAGCTCAATCATTTCCTCTCCCTAAAAATAACACGCGACTATGCCAACAATCACGTTTTTCTCAACCAAGCTCACTATGTCAGCCTCCCTGATGCCAAGGACAAGTCCTTCTAGCTCCAGGTGGTGCAAGAATGAATGGAAAGAGTTACAAGACTCTGGGTAAGGTGAACAGTTGCAATTCCCAAAAGATATGGGGGAATTGTGACGTAAAAATTGAGAGAAAATTGGGGTAATAATTATATTAAATAAATTTAATATCATTAAAACCAGAGGGGCCTGATAAATCAGGGGTGGTTTAGATCCCTCTAAGGTATCTTACAAATAAATTGCAGAGGATTTAGGTACCGGGAACACTGGGGCCTGTTGTCACAGGGGTGTTTTAATCCCAGGAATGGAAATGGGGGAATATCTTCAAGAAAAAGGGTTATTACTTACTAGTAATAATCCTAGAGAGAGCTTGAGGATATTCTGGGTTAAACAAGACAGTTTTGGGCGCTTTGATGGGTTGATTGTGGAGCTGTTTGGACACTGTAATGTTGTTGGGGAAGACAAGGCTAAAGAATAACTACTAAGGAACTTACCAGACTGTGTAATAAGATGTGTATCTAAAGTAAATGGTGGTAACTAATCTAGTGAGTATTTTAAAGCATGAGGAGCCTTCTTTGGGCGGTTGACGAGCTCCTTAAATAGTCTTGAGTTCCCTCTAGGGACCCTGTAGGTATTATTGGCCAACTTGTGGGACCTTTGGACCACATTTTGGCCATGTTTGCTTTCCTGGTGACGCTTCAGCAGCCCCTGCTTTGAATACACGTCACCAAATGATTCTATTAATGTATTTTATTATTATTTATATATTTATACTGACTTAAAATCTATAGTACATTAGTACTGTTTGTTATAGATTTAATACTAGTGGCTTATTTGTATTTATAATAAGCCACAGTATTGTTTGTACTGTGTGTTCACTCAATATATTTTATTTATATGTATAAATAAATAATACTATTCATTATATTTAATTATTTAGTCCCCAGTAATCTTCATTACATATGTAACATATGTAATGAGGTCACTGGGGCGTGTTTTTGCTGATTTGGGTGTACCTGAGTGACTGTGGAGTCCGCGTGCCGGCTGAGAGCCTGTAAGGGGCTTAATGCTTGCGCGGGGGCTTATATCCCAACTTTGGCGCGGGCTTTCAGTCACGCGGGTTGAACTTCAAGGTCTGCGGACTGCAGGACGCAGGGTTTGAGTAAAACACGGTGTATTTACACTATCTCCCCCAATTTACACAACACCTCATTTCCGTGACTGGAAATGGGGTTTAAGCATATGTGTATGTATGTATAAGCATTAATTAATGCAAGTTGCCTTTTTTAAAGGTCCTTGCTAATTCTTGTTTGCTAATTTACATAGTGAAGGAGTGAGAATTAGGGGTACCTATGAGTGAGGTACCCTAGGTTATTGTTAGTGTAGATTCAGAATATCAAATAATATTCTAACTATTATTTGATAATCTACGTATTTTTATAATAAGTTTTGTGGAAATCATGTGACAGGTTGCTCTGTCATAGTAGCAAGCTGACACACTACATCTCTGATCTCTGCAACCGCTTCCTAGAAGGCCGTCACACACCCGTGTCAACTCCTACTGACGTTGCTTTCAAGTCTCTCAGTCGCCGCGCTCCTTCCGATTCACCTTCTCCCGGTCCCTACGCTCAACTGATTGGCTCCCTTCTATGGGTCTCTCAGTGCACCAGACCAGATGTTGCGTTTGCTGTCAATCGACTCTCCCAACATCTGAGGGACCCGTCGGATGCTCACTGGTTTGCCGCACTGCGAGTTCTGAACTACTTAGTCTCAACTCAACATCTCAAACTTCGACTAGGCGGTTCTCTCACTCTTGCCGGTTTCTCCGACTCAGACTGGGCCAAAGACTGCGACGATCGCCGTTCAACTTCAGCTTAGACCTATCGAGTCGGCGACGGCGCCATCTCGTGGAAATCCAGCAAACAGGCCACCGTCTCCCTTTCCAGCACCAAAGCAGAGTATAAAGCGCTCTCAGACTCCTGCAAAGAAGGTCTGTGGCTCCAACACCTTCTGACCGAACTTCGTCTCCGACCAGACTCTGCCATACCACTCCACGTCGACAATGAGGGTGCCGAGGCCCTTGCCAAAAATCCCGAACATCACACCCGGACAAAGCATATCCACGCCAGGTATCACTTCATCCGGGAATGTGTCCAACAAGATGACATCAATCTCCTACATGTCTCCACTCATGACATGGTAGCTGATATGCTCACAAAACCTTTGCCACGGGTCGCGCTAGAAAAACACCGGCTCATGTTTGGCCTTGTCCCATGAACATCTTTCCCTTTTCTGTCTCTCTATCTTCCCCCCTCTTTTTTTCTTTTCATTCATGTTCTCACCCTATCTCTCCTTTTCCTCTCTCTTATTTTTTTTCTCTCTTCTTTCTCTTTCTTTGTTTCCTTCAAGTATGCAGCAAGGGGGGGTGTTGAGTTTATTCACTCTGTCTTTTATCAGTAGTGTGCTACATTTCCTTCAGTCACGGTTTCACATTTCATTTCACCTACATTTCACTAGTTGTCTAGCATACCCGGGACAGCAGTCAGTGTGTGGAAGGATTTTTTCCTCATCCTTCCACATATTCATCTCCCACTGGCTGCTGCTCCAGGTATGTTCTTTCTTTGTCTTCTGTTCTCTTCTCTTCCTCATTTCTCTGTTGTTTCTTCTTCCATTTCTCAGTCTTTATCTTCATCACTGATGCAATGAATTCTCATCCTTCCACATATTCATCTCCCACTGGCTGCTGCTACAGCCCTGGTCCATCTCATCAAGTTGTCCCTGAC
The DNA here is from genome assembly GCA_007896445.1 of Puccinia hordei. Classification (NCBI taxonomy): domain Eukaryota; kingdom Fungi; phylum Basidiomycota; class Pucciniomycetes; order Pucciniales; family Pucciniaceae; genus Puccinia; species Puccinia hordei. The sequence goes on along the minus strand of RDRW01000064.1, from coordinate 64,575 downwards.
ATAGTAGCAAGCTGACATATGCCCAGTAAAATTAGTGGCTCCAAAAGGGCCTAAACTCCTGATGAAATAAGATTCACTGTATTCTTGGAGAGGAGGAGTGAAAGCTTTCTCAAGGTAAACTGGACAGCTGGAAGTGGCTGAAACGTATGGCTTGCTGGCTGGACAGATTTGACATTGAGGAACAAGAGGCTTCAAGCCTTGAGGACTGATCTACTAATCCAGAAACTGGTAACACTGCCAGCATAATTGCCTAGGTCGAGTTCATCCCAGTTAAACTAGGATGCAAACAAGCCAATTTAAAGTAGGTTGACCTCAACCAATGAAATATAAAACCAAGGGGGGTCCCTTGGATTTAAATTTCATCAGTTGATTTCAACCAGGTTTAAATTGATTGAGTGCATCCCAGTTTAACTGGGATGACTTCATCCTAGGCAATTATGCTGGCAGTGTAAGCTGGGCTGGAGGAATGCTGGCTGTAAATATGATAAAGGGAAGAAAGGACCACTTAAATTCCTTTATACAGCCCTGATTGAAAAACACAAGGTGTAATGTTGTTTATGGGAATACCAAAAGGAAGGAGTTTACCTTAGTAGAAATAAATGATGTAATTTATCAAATTACTATATGTACAGGCTGTCAATAAACAGTACAGCCTTTCAATAATCCAATGAATAATATGAGGGCACTTCAAGATCGCCTGTTTTAATTTCATGTGATTAATAAATGTCTAAAGCAAATGTTCAAATTACTATACAAACATCTTGTCATGTTTGATTTGTTTATGCACATGTAATGTTTGTTTACATGGGAATCCTTGACTTTCTTGCAGTGTGGACGCTTTTCTAGCTCTGTATTCAATCATTTGGCAAGCAGTTATCTTGAGAGAAGATGACTGCATTCAATGTTTTCCCATGATTCAATCAACAGTGGGCTGCTATGCTACACTACGCTGTGGTGTGCTAAATGTGTTCAAGTATCAAAAGTACATAAAAGCATAGTGTTACATCAAAAAGGAGGGATATTACTAGTCTTTTATGGACAAATTGGATTCTGCCGGTGTGGAACTCCTAAAGGATCAGGAAAGAGCTTGAAGGGGGAATAGACAACAAATCCAGTAAATAGATGATGTTGAAGCTACAGGTGCTGATGAGGCTGCCCTTCTTGACTAAAGCTGAGGGGAAAGGGTTTCACTAAGAAAACGAAAGAAAAGAGGTGTGGCTATATTTCTACTAATCCTTAGACTGCTGCTACTAATGGGAACTTAGGTTGTTTAATCAATCTGAGGCAGGGACCTTAAGAGGAGTGAGAAAAGCACTGAGAAAGAGTATGGGGTATGTGTTATGATTGTTATTTGTGTAAAGGTTGATGCAAAAGTAAATGTAAAAGGTTTAAAGGTGAATGTAAATGTAAACTGTACTTTTTCTAAAAGGGGAGTGCATGCCTCATCCATAGAACTAAGGGGAGTTCTACTTATACAAAAGGGCACAAGATGGCTGATCCTGGCAGTAAAGAGAAAGGGGAAATGTGTTCAGAGGTATACAACCAAAAGAGAGTAGTGATAGTGTAAGAAAGATGAGCCAATGTAGCTAGTAACTATGTATATAAGGAATGTAATGTGACTAGTAACCAAAGAGGATGATAAAGGCAGAAGATGTAACTATGTAATATGAATGACTGTGCTGTACAACTTTATACCAAAGAAGATATAAACTAAAGAAAATTATGTAATATCTGTGTTTTATTTATGTACTGTATATTTATAAATCAATACCTTGTATAATATCCTATGGGGTTGTAGTATTGGTAAAGTTATGTGGTTATAAGTGGTAATATTCTAAGAATGCTAATAACTTCTGAACCAAAGGGAAATCAGGGGTACTTTGAGTGAGTGACTAGGGGTAGTTTTGTATGTAGAATCTGATTATGTAATAATAATGAAGTATATGTGAGAGGAAATGTAAGTTGTTGATGATTGTATGTGAAAAGGTATGGATTACCACATCCTCCCCGAACTAAGCTTTCTGTCCCCAGGCAGGGAAAAAGAGGAACCTGATTCAGAGTAATAATGATGATGGAAAAAGGGAATTTTAGGGAGAAAACTGAGAGTGGGGGTGTGTAGGGGAAGGAAAAGTCCATATCCAAAGAAGGAAGTCTGTATCCAAGCCAAGGAGGTCCAGTCCAAATAAAAGAGGTGCTGCCACAAAAGGATGTCTGTATCCAAAATAAGAGTCCACTAGTTTTTCCCAGAGAGAAGTCCAAAGAGTAAGGGGGAAAGGGTGAAAAGTCCAAAGCCAAAGAGGGAAGTCCAGATCCATCCAAGGTGGCCAATTCCTAGGTCCACATACTGAAGAAGGAAGTCTTGATCCAAATCCAGAGGCCTAGTTTACATATATTACTGAATCCTGAGTATAGTTGTCCAAGATATCCAGAAAAGCCAATATTCAACATAATCCAAGAGCTCCTAAAGAATAAATCCATCCAAAAAAACATGCTAGAATGATCCAGGGTTCAATAAAGTCCAAGGTCCAGTGGCCTCCTAGAATTATATTACATTCCAACTCAGAATGAATCCAGGGTTCAATAAAGTCCAAAGTCCAAGGCTCCTAAAAATAAATTCCATTCTAAACAACATGCAGGAGAGAGCCAGGGTTTAGTCCAAGTTTCTGCTGTCCAAAGGTCCAAGTCAAGGTCCAGGTAATCCTCATAGAGCCACCATCCAAGTGAGTCCGTTATTCCTTTATCCAAGTCCAGTGCTTTCTAATCCAGAGGTTGTATCCTATAACTGTAAGATGTAATATATGTAATAATATAAAAAGATGTAAAGGGTAATTTAATAAGGATTGGAGGTAATATGGTAATAGAGTAAAAGGTAATGGTGATATGGTAATGGTTTTAAATGTAATGGGGTAGTTGTTGATGTGAGAAGAGAGGTGGTGGTGATATGAAAATGGAGTGAATAGCAAAGAAGTGATAGAATGTAAAGGGTAAAAGGTAACGTAGAAGAAGGGCTAGTGGTAATATGGGAATAGAGTAAGGAGTAGTAAAGTGTAAGGGGTAAGGGTAATGTAAAGAAGGGGTAGTGTTAATATGGGAATAGAGTAAGGAGTAGTGAAGTGTAAGGGGTAAGGGTAATTTAAAGAAGGAGGGCTAGTGTAAAATGGGAATAGAGTAAGGAGTAGTGAAGTGTAAGGGGTAAAAGTAATGTAAAGAAGGGGTAGTGGTAATATGGGAAGAGAGGAAAGGGTAAGGATAATGGCAAGAAGAAAGAGAGGTGTTGATGATGTGGTAAGAGGGTAATGATAATATGTAGTATTTAAATGTATGATGAAAGAAAGGGTAAAATGGTCATGGGTGGTAATTCAAGAGAAGAAGGGTGACTGTATATGAGTATTCTAAATATGTAATGATTTAAAAAGCTTTATATATATATATCAAAGGGTAAAAGGATTCTGAAGGAAAGTGATGGAAAGGGGTAATGTTATATGCAAAGGGAATTTTAATTTATATATGCTTCAATAAAACTCTAATGGCTAATGAGAGTAAAGAGTTATAATAACTAAAGAGGTGGTCCAGAAATCAGGAAGTGGAGTAAAGAGGGAAAATAAAAGAGGATGAGGATGATGGATGATGAATGATTCCATTTGGTTCCTGGGGATAGGATTATTCCCCTCTTGAGGATGGGATGATTCTTCCTTTTCTTTTTTTTTTTTTTAGTTGTCCTCATGGGTCCCTTTTAAATCTTCCTGATGATTTGATTTCCAAGCCTCCTGTATTATCTGGTATCCAAAAAGAGAAAATTTAATTTGTCTGTTTTTTTTTTTTTTTTTTTTTTTTTTTTTTTTTTCTTTAATATGGTCATTTTTTCTGTTTTGGTTTTATCTCTCTCTTTTTTTTTTTTTCTTTTTTTTGATGTTTTTTTTATTTTATTTTTTTTATTTTCATTTATTTTTATTTATTTTTAAATGAAAATTTTCTGTGGTCTTGATTCTTCAGCGAGGTGAGGGGTGCAACCGAAAATGAAAGGTGAATCCGCGCGGAGAGTGGACGCGGGGTTCGGGTGATACTGTATCCGCGGAATCGCCGGCGTCTCCAAAGCGCAGGAAACGTTCCTCCGGGTCGAAGAACGACCTCGGAGATGAAAAACGAACCGTTCTTCTTTACTGGTAAGAAGGACGATCAATGGAGAGAACAGGGAAAAAAAATAAAATGAAAGATAAAAAAAGAAAGAAGCCCGGGTCGTGCACCGGCATCAACTATGTATTGTAGGCCAAAGGAACTGAGGAGAGGAAAAAAGAAGGAAAGAAAAAAATGAATACAAGAACGTATTCCCGGGTCGTTCACCAGCGTCGAAAGATATTAGATGGCTTTTATAAGGCCTCGACAATATCGTCGTCGTTCCCCACCTCGCTTCCTCCAAAAAATACCATTCCAATGGTTGTTGTATGTTTTAATCAAAAAGCTTGTAGGTTTACTTTTAGATCCCCTTACCATGTCGTCCCCTACTCGCCCGCTGTCGATTGGTTCCTCTTTCTCATCATCGACGAACAGCGCCAAATCTGAATCCTCTACAGCTGCTCAATCCATCCATCATGTGGCCAACGTTGAATCGTTCAGCCCCTTTATTCGTGACTCGTTCTCTTTAGAAGAGGTGGCCGCGCTCCACGATACCGTGAACGAACACCTAACCGAGTTTGCCCGGTCCAATCATCGCGATCCCCGGGCCGCGGCAGCATCTCGGCACCGGTTGTACAGTCGCCTCCAGGACGCCTTTGATTCCGTGTGTAATCTTCTCTAAATACTAAAAAAACTAATAAAAGAACTGATTTTCTTCTTTTTTTATATTTTTTATTTTTTTTTATTTATTTATTTTTAGATAATGATGCATACCATCATCCAGGAAAGACAGGAGAAGGATGAAAAGAAATGAGATTTTTTTTTTTTTTTTTTTGTGAGTTTTTTTTTTTTTTTTTTTTTTATTTTTTTATTTGATTGAGATTTGACTTGTACTGATTTTTTTTTTTTTTTTTTTTTTTTTTTTTTTTTTTTTTTTTTTGTGTTTTTAGGTAAGCCAGGGGATTTATTCTATATCAATTGGTCTTGAATGATATTTTTTAACATGACTTGCTGCATATCTTCTGTTTAATGCAGTGCCATCCAGTTCCTCCAATGAATAAGAGCCTCCAGGATTTTGAGTGGTAATTCTGTAAGGTCCATTCCATTTGTTCTCAAAGAGCTTTCCATATTGGGAGTCCAAGGATTTATTATATACTAATACCAAATCCCCTGTTTGAAGTGGTTCTCTAGGTGTCTTCTTCCTGTTCCAATAGTCCACAGATGTTTTCCTAGTATCCAGCAATTTTTGATGAGCCTTTTGAAGAATGTGATCCCTATTTTCCAATTGGAGAGTCCTGGCCAACAGAAGATCTTGAGTGCTGTTTACTTTGGCCCAATCAATGCCAAAAAAAGTTTCCAACTCTAAGTCAATTGGTAAGATGGGGGGCTGTCCAAGTACCAATTCATAAGGGGAGTATCCAGTTGATCTTTTGGTGGAAATCCTGTCTGAAAATAAAACCAGAGGTAAATAATTCCTCCATTTCTTGCCTTCTTGTCCACATAGTTTAACCAAAGTGTCCTTGATGGCCTGATGTCCTCTTTCCACCATTCCATTAGCTTCAGGGTAATAAGGTGTGGTAACTTTGACTTTTATTCCTGCTTCCACTAGTGATTTCTGGAATTGTTGACCAAATTCTGAGCCTCCATCCACTGTAACTGACCAAGGTGCTCCATATCTGTAGATCCAGTTGTCCAAGAACCATTGTGAAATCTTCTTTGCTTGAATCTTCTCCAAACCAACTGCTTCAACCCATCCAGACAAATCATCTGTAGCAATTACCAGGTATTTCCATTTCCCAGCCTTGATATGAACTGTATCCAAGCTGACTCTTCCAAAGATTTTTGCTGCTCCAGTAGGCTTCTTGGGTTCCATTGGCAATACTGAATTCCTTTTCTGGCAAGCTTCACAAGACTGGACCCACTTGGTTACACCTTTCTTGAGTCCTGGCCACCAAAACCTGAGTTTAGTCCTTCTGTAAGTTTCTGAAATACCTCTGTGGCCTAGTGTTTCATGAAGAGCTTGGAGGATATTGTTTTGGGCTGAGGGAGTGGTAACAACTATCTGGGAAAAAGGTTTGTTAATTCTGTGCAAGACATTATTGGAGAGGAAGAAATTGGCTGATTTATGCAGAATTTGTTTGAAATCCAGGGGGTTGCATCCAGGTGGTTTGTTCATGGTTGAAAGATATTCCTGAAGGTGTTTCCATATTCCTTGTTGTAGGTTGCATAACTCCTCCCCCAACTTAGCTGATGTCCCCAGAAGCAGGCCAACAGAAGAAATCTTCAGTCCAAAACCAGGGTGAGGCTTTATCCATTTTTCATCTTCATCAAAACTCTGGCAGTTCTCTTCCTCTGGGTCCAATGGTCTCCTAGAAAGTGAATCAGGTAATGTGAAAGTCTTCCCAGGTGTATGAACCAAATCAAAAGAAAATAACTGGATAAAGGCAATCCATCTGTTCATAGGGGCATTGGGCAGTGAAGGGTTGTTGATCATTCCTATAAGGAATTGTGCATCCACTCTGAGCTGAAAATGCTGGCCCCATAGCTTGGTCTGAAGCTTCTTGAGAATTTTGGTGACACCACAGAGTTCCAGTTTGGATTGGGAATATTCTGACTCTCTCTTGGAAAAGACCACTGATTCATACATAACAGGCCTGTCTAGTCCATTGGAATCCTCCTGGGTGAGTATAGCCCCTGCAGCAATATAACTGGAGTCCACTGATAGTTTGATAAGTCCTGCTTTAGGTCCATAGTCCAACTTACTGAGAGTGATATCCTTGCCAATAATTCTCTTCAGTTCTTCAAAGGATGCCTGGCAATCTTCAGTCCAGTCCCAAGTTGAGTCCTTCCTAGTAAGTTTTCTGAGGGGGGCAGTGATGTTGGAGTAATTCTTGATAAACATTCTGACATAGACACATATTCCCAGGAATCCTCTGACTTCTGTTGGTGTGGTAGGGACTGGCCAGGTTTCAATTTTGTTAAGCTTCTTTGTTGATATCCTCCTTCCTTCTTTACAAACAACATGACCAACCAAATCCAAGGCAGGGACACAACAAGCAAATTTCTGTCCAGATATAGTGAGTCCAGCTTCTTCAATCCTATACAGAATCCTTTCCAAAGTGATAGCATATTCATAGATGAATTTTCTGATCTGTGGGTTTTCTTCTAGAGTTGCTCCATTGTAGTCTGAAGTTGGTCCTTTGATTCCTCCATCATCAATAAAGATCCCCATATTCTGTGGTAGCTCATCCTGAAGAATCCACATCATCTGGGCCTGGTACACTGCAACTGAATTGGTGGCTCCTTGGGGTAATCTGGTGAGTTGAAATCTTCCTAGGGGGGTTTCAAATGTGGTCAAGGGCCTGGATTCTGGTGCTAACTCCCTTTCATCATATCCTCCCATTATGTCTCCTAGTCCATAGCAAGCCCTGCCTGTGAATGATTCAATTAGTTCCTCTGGAGATGGTGGTAGGCCTGCATCCTTAATGGTGACTTTGTTGAGTTTCTGAAGATCATGAACTATCCTCAATTTTCCATTTTGTTTCTTCACACAGAAAACTGGGCTGGAATAACTGGAGAAAGATTGTTCATAGAGGCCAGTCCTGAGTCTTTCCCTTACTAGTTCAATAAATTGGGATTTGATGGGGGCAGGTAAGGGAATAGGTTTCTGTTGCCAAGGTGCATGGGGAATGACTGGGATGATATAAGGTTGTCCATAGGTATTTTTCAGTAGTCCTCTTCTTTCTTCTTCTGAAAAAGCCAAAGCTGCCTGCCTGAGGGTGATGACCCATACTAATAATTTGTGTTCTTCCTTTGACAGCCATCCAGTGGGGCCAAAGTCAATGAGATCCAGTCTTTCTTGTGTGATCTTTGTTGTAGGTATGAATTCTGGAGGATTTGGGTTTAAAGGGGTGGCATATGGATCTCTAGACAGTTCTGGCCTGGAAAGAGGTGGATTGAGAGATAGGGGCATAGGTTGATTGACTGGTTTGATTTTTTTTAGTGTTGATTTATATTTTGCTGCGCAGGTGATATGAGATTCTGAAAAGGAAGGGGCATAATTTTCTAATGGTTGTTTTGGCAGGTCCCTTTCCCCTATTTGGAGAAATGGAAGTTCTGCCCTTGGTCCAAAAAAATCCCGGGTAACAAGGTTGACTGGAAGAGATGTTTCCCATTTGTGATGGATGGGGAGGAGGATTGGTACCAGGTAAGATTGTCCTTTTTCCATTATTGAGAGTGATTCTTCCCTAGGTCCATTGTATTTGATGGTTGCTGACATGTCCATTAAAAAAGGTTTTCCAACTATGAACTGAACTCCTCCTCTGGCCACCCAGAAATGGACAAGCTTGGTGTGAAACTCCAACTCACTAGTTTCACAAACCAATCACAGAACAGCCAACTACTTCAACTCACCGCCCCCGCTCCCCCTCCTAGTTCAGCAGAGACTCAACTTACTTTATCTGCTGAACTAGGTAAGCCAGAAACACTTCACTTCAATCAATCATCTTTCTTTAATTATTCTTCTTTATTTTCTCTTTCATCTTCTTTCTCATAATTAATCCTATTTTGTATATACTGACAAAAGGAGAGACTCAACTTACTTTATCTGCTGAACTAGAAATCCAATCACACTGTGGTTCTAGAACTGTCTCTCTCAGCGCCCACTGATCACTTCATACTGCAAGGACTAGTGAAGGGAGTAAACCCTTACACTTGGTCACTCTTCCCACAAGTACTTCCACCTTCTCAGCAATCCCAATTATTCCAGTGTGGTGGCCTCCAATTCCTTTGAGCTTCATTGGTTTTTCTGTTATAACTAATCCAAGGTGATGAGCCATTTCTTCAGGGATGATGTTGACCATGGATCCAGTGTCCAAAAGGGCTTCAAAGGTTTTTCCAGATATGGTGAGTTTGACATATCCTAAAGGGCAAGAGTAATGGGTTACTGAATCCTTTTCCTCCTCATCTCCTTCCTCCAATGCTGCAGAGTTTCCTGTTATATCTGGGTCCACTGGCAATCTTCTGTTACTGATCCTTTTCTTGATGTGGTCCACCACTCCTGGGGCTATGGCACATATTTCTCCTGCTGTGAGTGGTACAATGGCTTTCAGAATCCTTCCAGCTGTTTCTTCTTCCATTCCTGGGTATTCCTTGGCCAAAGTCTTCTCCAAGTAAGTCTTCCTTGGGGCCTTTTCCTTGGGTGGTTTTTCTGATTCTTCACTGGATTGGAACCTGACTTTAGTATTCTGAGGATTGGAAGGGAACCTGGAACTTGGGCCTGGGGAAGAGGTAGCCATCCTGAGTAAGTCCTGTTGATCCATGTCCATTAGAGTTTCTGAAAGAATAATGATTTGATTTCTGAATATCTAAAAAGAGCCGCACACTGGAAGAAGGAGGATTTAGAAAACACACAACAGGACAAGAGATAGAAGAAGAAAGTGTGAAATATACCAACATCAGAAGACACAGGAATATGTAGATTTAAGGCTAGACAGGATGAGAAGAGATGGGACGCGAGTGACAGACAAGAGCTGGGAAAAGATGAATCAGTAAATGAGTCGAAGAGAGAGAGAATAGGAGTGGAGAATCTCACCAGACAGTAAGGGACAATTTACTATATTAGAGATAGAAAGAGAGAATGAAGAAGGAAGAGAAGAAACAGAAGAGAAGGGGAAAGAAGAGAAAGAAGAGGATATGGAAGATGGGTTAGATGATGATGAGAGATTGAGGTCGATGAGGTTGGAGTGAAATCGAGTTGGTTGTTCTTCAGAGTAACTCGGGTCTTGAAGAGTGACACGAGTCAGTCGAGTGAGTTGGAAGATCAAGTAGATGTCACAGGTGTGACAAGTCAGTGATTCTTACACACCCCGTGGCTGGAGAGATTTGAAATCAATCAGTGAAAAGGAAGGGTCGACAGTGTTGATGAAGTTTTGAATAGTGAAACGAGTTGAAGCCTTAGTAAGGGAATCAGCGAGCATGTCCGAAGTTCCAATTAGGATGACCTTGATGTTTTTGAATTTTATTTCTTGACGCATTCCCTTTGTCTTGAGATCGATATGTCGAGTCTTAGGATTAGAACCGAATCGTTTGAGTTTGTCGTGAAGGCCTTTGTTGTCGATTCGATGAGTTGTAGCGAAGTGATCTTTGAATTCAGCGTCTGTCATCATGAGTCTTTCATTAAGTTGCTTGTCGTCGATGAAGTGAGTTGCAGAGTCAACTTGAATGTTCCAGATGTCTGCTAGAAGAGCCTTGAGCCACGAGCCTTCATGGTAAGAATCAACAAGAGGATTCAATTCAGCTTCAGTTGACGAGTAAGTGACATTGTGTTGTCGACAGCTGTTCCAGGATACAAGTGAGCCAAAAAGGTAGCATACATAGCCGGATTGAGACGTTCTGGTTTCAGGATTGTCTCCCCAAGATGCATCGCTATAGATTTGGAGGAGTTGAGTTGGTTCCTTTATTGAAGGGTGAGCTTGAGATTTTGAGTGTGTCGAATGTATTGCCAAACCTTCTTGACTTCATTCCAGTGAGTCATGCCAGGTTTGACAGAGAACCGAGCAAGACTAGACACAGCGAAGCTGATATCAGGTCTAGTGTATCCTGCTATGTAGTTCATGAGGCCGATCGCAGATCGGTAGTTGACGTTTTCCTTCTTGAATAGTTCATGATCATCATCAGAGGCTTCTTTTAACTTGAGATTGGGGGTGAGCGGTGTTGAAGACGGTTTGCAGTTGGAGAGACCTAATTCGTCTAGTCCATGTTCGATGTGTTTTGGTTGAGACAACAAGATTTTGTTATCTACTCTCTCAAATTTCATGCCAAGGATGGTGTTCGGATCGTGACAGGATGAATTTGAAAATTTTTCTTCAACTTTGATCTTGAAATTGTTGCCTGGACCGACGAGTATCAAGTCGTCCACATGAAAGAAGATTCGAGATGTCTTGTCGTCGCATAGATAGAGACATGGGTCGCAGTTCGACTCCCTGAACCCTATAGATTCCAACCATGAGGTCAATGTTTTGTACCAATTCTTTGGTGCTTGTTTGAGACCGTACAAGGCTTTCTTGAGTTTGAGATAGGGTGAGTTTCTGTTGACTCCTTTTGGAGTTTTGATGTATACTTCTTCAGTGAGCGGAGCGTGGAGAGAAAAGCGCCTTGAACGTCGTATTGCGTTATTGATAGATTTTCGTGAAGAGCGTATAGAAGAATCATTCGCAAGGTTGGACACCTTGCCAGTAGGAGCGAAGGTGTCTTCATAATCTGTTCCATGGATTTGGTTGAATCCCTGTACGCAAAGGCGTCCTTTGTGTTTCAGTGGATCTCCATGGCAGTTATCTTTGATTTTGAATACCCAGGTCGTGTTGAGGGATTGGGTGGTTCTTGATAGTGATTTTCCCATACTTGATGATTTTCAATAGAGTCGATTTCTTTCTTTATCGCATCCTTCCAGAATTCTTTGTCTTCACATCTAATAGCCTTGTCGAAAGAGTTAGGCTCGTAATAATGATGAAAGCCGCGCGAGCGGAATCTTGATTGAGCTTCTGTCTCTGAGAGTTCTCGTGATTTCCGGCTCTTGAATTGGTTGAGGTTGAGGATTGAGTAGACTTTCTACTTCTAGTTGTTCTTCTGATTCCGATTCGGTCGAGTCATTATCTGAGTTGTGATCGATCATCCCTTCCTGACTCGATGGAATTTGATTCAGTTCGACTGGAGCGTTTCGATTAGTCTCGATAGACGGAACCTCGTCTTCATTAGCGATGAGATCGAGTGAAGAATTGCCGGTTGCAACTGTTGACGATGGATACTTGAGAAACCTGACATGTTTTGACTCGACAATCCCACCGGTTTGATTGATCAACCTGTATGATCTGAGCTGAGTGTTGAAACCAACCAGGGTTCCTTCCTCCCCTTTCGTCTCAAGTTTGTTCCCTTTGATACGATTCATTTTCAGGATTACTGCTGTCGACCCAAGAGGTTTGAGAAAATTTGAAGGGAAGGGTCGACCATGTACAAGTTCCCATGGCGACTTTTCGGCGTCCTTGCGAGGAATTTGATTGAGTGCGAGGCAACACGATTTGACAACCTCGTGCCAGTACCCTTTTGGAATACCTGAGCTCTGAATGGTCGCCCTCATTGATTCGATTATGGTCCGATTGGCCCTTTCCGCCCTGCCATTGTGTTCCGGATGATAGGGTTCAGACGTCAGTCTCCGGATGTGATTGTCATCCAGATATTTTACTAACCTGTTGCCCACGAATTCACCTCCTCCGTCAGAGCAGATCAAGCTAGGTAGGTAGCCGAGACGTTTCTTTTCGGATTCAAGCAAATTGATCAAGACTTCAGTGGTATCATTCTTATTCGCTAGGGGAAATCCGGATATGTAACCGGAGTGGTTATCCACGAGAGTCAGGATGTATCGAGTTTTGATCCTCGATTCGGGCTTGATGGGGCCGATGATATCCAAGTGAATCCGTTCGAACACCTTTTTGCGGCCGGATGAGAGTCGAATTTGAAGGGTTGCTTTGTGATCTTTGAGAGAACGCATGCTTTGCATTCAAAGGCAGCCTTCTCTGCCCCGGATATCTCTTCTGGAATGAACTGTTCTAATCGTTGAATTGAGGCGTGACCAAATGATTCGTGTATCGCTCTCAGCGATTGAGAAAGTTTTGAGAAGTTAGCAAAGTGATTTGCCGACTGTCCAACAATGTCTGGATGTTGAACATTGAAGAGACTGTTTTGAATGTTGCCAGAGAAGATTATTTGATCGCCTTTCTGAATGGAGAACGAGTCGAGTTCGGCCAACAGCTTACACCCTTTCTTCATGAGTGCCCCACCGCTTATTAGGTTGACTACTATGTCAGGGACGTAGAGACAGTTTTCGAGAGAGATAGCCACGTCGCCCCACTGTAAAGAAACTCGTCCACACCCTTTCACCGGCAGGGTCGCTCCTTTCTTCCCTGTCTTGACCGAATCACAATTTTCCATCTTCAGGTCGTCGAAGAATCTTTTGTCGTTGAATATGTGTACCGACGCTCCAGTGTCCAGTATGATTTTTGAACTGGGATCGTCCATTTCGGTCCACAGCGTTATCAAGGAGAGATAGTAGTTGACATTCTTGTTGGCTTTCCACTTGGTTTGAGCTTCTTGCCACCAATCTGGAGCTGATTCTGGATGGAGATGCCAACATGATTCGGCGGAGTGATTTGAATCTTGTTTGGGATTATGATATCCATCGGTACATCGCTTCGGCACAGAACCTTCAGGATTGGATTTAGCTCCTGACGATTGTTTGTTCGATCGTTTGTTCTTCGTCGAAAACAAGGCCGCAGGAGTAATATTTGAAGATGATTCCTTTGATTCTGCGACATTTTCGTTGTCGTATTGCGTGAGATGGTTGCATACGAATTCGACATTCAGATCCTTGTCCGAGTGCATGATTTGTCGCTTTAGACTCTGTAAGGGATCCGGAAACTTGAAGAGGATGAGATAAGCTAGAATGTCTTGAGGTAGATCGATCCCCACGTCGACAAGTTTCTTGATTGATACTTTGATGTCCGTCACAAAGGTTTCTACGGCATCTTCTTTGAACCGAACATAGAGAAATTCGTTGAATACCCGAGCCCTATTCGACGATTGAGATGACGCGAATCTGTCTTTGATCGCTCTCCAAAGCTTTTTCGCCGAGCCCCGATTGTCTGCCGTTACAACGTTGTTGTGCGTTGTACTGTCTATTTCGCTATGAACAGCAGCTTTAGTTCTGCGTTTATCTGCGCTTCAAGAGGTGTGTCGTCAAGAGTATCGAGTTGAGCAAGTACCCCCCGTAGCTCTAGAAGCGCAGACATCTTGTCTTGCCAAATCGAAAAATTTTCTTCCGATAGCTGAGGTATCGTCTCCAGCGCAGTTTTTAACATGGCCTGTCGGAATCCATCGTTGTTCGATGAGACCGACATCCTGCGATCGTTCTGACCGTTCGCCTATTCCTGGTTCCGTTGTGTCGGCTCCAAATTGATCCAGTATACCGGTCGTTTGCTTTTAACCGTGAAAGAATAATGATTTGATTTCTGAATATCTAAAAAGAGCCGCACACTGGAAGAAGGAGGATTTAGAAAACACACAACAGGACAAGAGATAGAAGAAGAAAGTGTGAAATATACCAACATCAGAAGACACAGGAATATGTAGATTTAAGGCTAGACAGGATGAGAAGAGATGGGACGCGAGTGACAGACAAGAGCTGGGAAAAGATGAATCAGTAAATGAGTCGAAGAGAGAGAGAATAGGAGTGGAGAATCTCACCAGACAGTAAGGGACAATTTACTATATTAGAGATAGAAAGAGAGAATGAAGAAGAAGGAAGAGAAGAAACAGAAGAGAAGGGGAAAGAAGAGAAAGAAGAGGATATGGAAGATGGGTTAGATGATGATGAGAGATTGAGGTCGATGAGGTTGGAGTGAAATCGAGTTGGTTGTTCTTCAGAGTAACTCGGGTCTTGAAGAGTGACACGAGTCAGTCGAGTGAGTTGGAAGATCAAGTAGATGTCACAGGTGTGACAAGTCAGTGATTCTTACAGTTTCCTGGTCTTTCTTGGTCCTCTTTCCTTTGTCTGAGTCTTCCTCTTGGTCCTTGTTTCCTCTAGTCCTTTTTCCTAGGTCTGCTTCATAGAATCCTTGGGTTTCTGGGTCCATTTCCTCTAGTTGGCCAAAGGAAGATATATGTCCAAATGATGTAGTGGCTTCTGAGTAATCCTTGATAAATTTATCCACAACTGATTTGATTGGCCTGCTGGAATCCCAGGGAATTGGTGAGCTGTCTGGAAGTTTGAATCCTCTTCCATCCTTGAGAACTGATCCAACTGATTCATCATAGGTTCAGAGACTACATCTGGTGATTGTGTGGGTTGGTTGGAAGCAGTAGAAGCACTTGAAGTCTGGGTTCCTTGGTCCATATGCTTGTCCAGAAGGATTTCCAGAAAAATGAGGTGGGGCAGATTTTCCAGCAGTGAGAGCTGCAAATTGCTTAATGAGTGAGTCCAGTTTCTGATCTGTGGAATAAGAGGTGTTTGGAGCTGGGGATTTGTATACAGGTGGGAGTTTGACTGGTGGGGCTAAAGGTGTGTTGACTGGTTCCTGACTGATATCTTTCCTGGATGTCTTCCTTCTTTCCATTACTGAAGCTGACTGAACCTCCCTGTGTATGTAGGTGACCAGGACCTGGGTATTTGGAAGAATATCACCTCCATCCTTTGAGGCTAGCATCTTGTTGTCCCTGATGAGTTCCTTGGTGACTGAAGATTCCAATTCTGGGCTGAGTGAGTCCAATAAGATTTCCCTAGATTCCTCCACATGTGATGTCTGTCCCATTCTGAAAGATAGTTAGTTATTACCTCATACTTAGTCCTGAATGTTTTGAATTCCTCCAGGGTCTTGATTCCTCCAGCTTGGATGGTAGAGTAGTTGAGCTTCTTTAGGTCCTGCTTGGTATACTTCACCAGGGGAAGAGGTGATCCATATCTGTCCAAGAGTTGTTTCTTCAAGACCTCCCAATCCAAGTCCTCATGGCCAGTCATCTCCTCTACTTCATCCTTTAAGTCCATCACTTTGATAAAGGAAATAATTTGCATGGCCAGGTCCCTAGAGGAAGCTCCATCAGCTGATCCAGCATTCTCATACCTTTTAATGAACTTCTCCACAGGCATATTGGTTCCATCAAAGTATAGTTCCTTGTCCAATGGTTTAATCTCTTGACAGCCTTGGTTGGTCCTTGGTACTTGGGCATTACAGCTTCTCTTTCCAAAAAGTGGGTGTTCATTCTGTCTGAGGCGTGCTGGGTTGGGGACTGATGCCTGGATCCTTCCAAATGGGAGCTTTCTGAGTTTGCAGGGTTATTTCTGTAGTGGGTGAATGAGCCAGGGTTGGCCAGTTGGAATGGAGCAGCAGGCCTAGAGGTATTGGGGTTGTTGGTGATACTAGGTTCCAGGTTGTTGGTGGCTGATCCTTGGTTGTTGTTGGCTGATCCTTGGGTGAGGCCCAGAGGTTTCTCCTAGGTTGTTGCTGATGTTCAGGGCAGGGGATTGTTGAGGGCTGGACATGTTGGAAAGTAAGTGGAGAGATAAGGAAGTGATATGTAGAGAAACTAACAGGAAGATATGTTTTTAGGGGTTTTATTTATAGATGATGCACTTAGAAATGGAATGAAGGGATTAGGTATGATAGAATTGATTTGAAATTGTAAGTTGGTGTAGTAGCAGGAAACTAAGACTGAAAGATTAAAACTGAAGGAAATAAGGCCACTGTTGGGACACCACTTGTGGAACTCCTAAAGGATCAGGAAAGAGCTTGAAGGGGAAATAGACAACAAATCCAGTAAATAGATGATGTTGAAGCTACAGGTGCTGATGAGGCTGCCCTTCTTGACTAAAGCTGAGGGGAAAGGGTTTCACTAAGAAAACGAAAGAAAAGAGGTGTGGCTATATTTCTACTAATCCTTAGACTGCTGCTACTAATGGGAACTTAGGTTGTTTAATCAATCTGAGGCAGGGACCTTAAGAGGAGTGAGAAAAGCACTGAGAAAGAGTATGGGGTATGTGTTATGATTGTTATTTGTGTAAAGGTTGATGCAAAAGTAAATGTAAAAGGTTTAAGGTGAATGTAAATGTAAACTGTACTTTTTCTAAAAGGGGAGTGCATGCCTCATCCATAGAACTAAGGGGAGTTCTACTTATACAAAAGGGCACAAGATGGCTGATCCTGGTAGTAAAGAGAAAGGGAAATGTGTTCAGAGGTATAAAACCAAAAGAGAGTAGTGATAGTGTAAGAAAGATGAGCCAATGTAGCTAGTAACTATGTATATAAGGAATGTAATGTGACTAGTAACCAAAGAGGATGATAAAGGCAGAAGATGTAACTATGTAATATGAATGACTGTGCTGTACAACTTTATACCAAAGAAGATATAAACTAAAGAAAATTATGTAATATCTGTGTTTTATTTATGTACTGTATATTTATAAATCAATACCTTGTATAATATCCTATGGGGTTGTAGTATTGGTAAAGTTATGTGGTTATAAGTGGTAATATTCTAAGAATGCTAATAACTTCTGAACCAAAGGGAAATCAGGGGTACTTTGAGTGAGTGACTAGGGGTAGTTTTGTATGTAGAATCTGATTATGTAATAATAATGAAGTATATGTGAGAGGAAATGTAAGTTGTTGATGATTGTATGTGAAAAGGTATGGATTACCACACCGGGGATTTAACCCATAGTCACTCTCTGAACAACCACAGGGCCAGCTGCACTTAGACAAAACCCAGTCAGGATAAAATCAGTTTTGTTAAACTATAAGTACATAGTTAGAGTTTAATGTATAGTCACATGCAGAGTCACATGTATAGTCACATGTAGAGTCACATGTATAGTCACATGATTCATCACATGCTTGTCTAGGACTCACCAGCTAAAATGCCTCATATTTTTACCCACCAGCTAAAATGCCTCATATTTTACTATATAAAGGGGAGGTTGTTCCCCCCAAGAAGGAAAATCATGCCAGTTTTTGGGAAGTAATTCTATTTCGTAGTTGCACAAAAACTCAAAGCATCCAGTAGTGATCTCAATCAAGGTTGCCCCTTTTTTGGTGTGCTCTTAAGAAAAAAAGCAAAAGTGTTTTTCATCACTTTGCTCTCTTAGCTGAAGTTTAAGAAAGAAGGCAATACAACTTGAATAGTTCCCATTGATTCATTTTCCACCCCAGAACATACATATCTTTGCTCTGCTAAACAAACATCTGATCTAAGTCTGAAAGGGATTGCTACTCATAGTTTTCTCTATCATAAAGTCTTACGCCACAACAATAAATAAATTTTGTTGTAAGAATTCTGTGTAGTATAACAGAGGGACAGGTCTTTCAAACCACCTGTAACAGTAGTATTACCTAGTTGGAATAGTCTATTGTTATTTCCCCCTCACAGAACTGCCATCCGTCCCAAAGGAGTTCTCACAATGCTATTTGAACACTAACTGTTAGTGTAGCGGCTTTTTTGTTTTGATGAAATATTTGTAGTGTTAGCTGACACTACAGCCCGCTAAACTAACAGTTAGTGTAGCCAGAAATTTCTCAGACAAAGTTTTTGTAGTGTTAGCTTTGGAAAATAGCTACACTAACAATTAGCGTAGTTTTTTTGCTGCTAACCAATTTTGATGTTCTCATTAGCGTAGTGGCTTCAGATCTACACTACGCTACGCTAAATGTTAGTTGTTTGCTAAGTTTTTTCCCGCTAAATGTTAGCTTGTAAAAAACATACAATTACACATAGAAATAAAATAATAAAAAACCAGTTTTGATTGCTGTAATTGTGCAAGTGCAGCAATAAAAACATAGATTTTTTAACTGCTTTACTGGCCAAGCCATGTTGAAACACCTATTTTTTGAAAAAAAAAAAAAAAAAAATCAGACATAAAAAAGTCAACATAAAAATGCTGAAAAGCTTTTTTTTGTTTGAAAAAAAACCCAAATTAAACATGAAGAAATCAAAAAAAAAAAAAAATGAAAAACGTTTTTATTTAAAAACCAACAAACAAACAAAAAACATAAAAAAATCAAAAAAAAAATGAAGAAAAACATTTTTTATTGAGAAACAAAATAAATATACATCAAAAAAATAAAAGAGTAAAAAAGATGGGGTTTTGATTGCATTACTCGCACAAGTACTGCAATCAACACATCTGTTTTGGTGGCAGTACTTGCGCGAGTAATGTGATTAAAACAACTGCTGTTTTAATCACATTACTTGCGCAAGGAATGCAGTTAAAAGGCAGCTTGTTTTAACTGTATTCCTCTTTGCGCGAGTACTGCCATCAAAACAGATGTTTTGGTACTTGCGCGAGTGCTGCAGTTAAAACAACTGCCTTTTAACTGCAGCACTTGCGCGAGTACTGCCATCAATCTGTCTTGATGGCAGTACTTGCGCAAGGAATGCAGTTAAAAAGCTGCGTTTGAACTGCATTCCTCGCGTGAGTACTGCCATCAAAAAAGATGTTTTGATGGCAGTACTTGCGCAAGGAATGCAGTTAAAAAGCTGCGTTTTAACTGCATTACTCGCGGGAGTACTGCCATCAAAACATATGCTTTGATGGCAGTACTCGTGCGAGTGCTGCAGTTGAACCAGCTGCCTTTTAACTGCAGCACTCGCGCGAGTACTGCCATCAAAACATCTGTTTTGATGGCAGTACTCCCGCGAGTAATGCAGTTAAAACACAGCTTTTTAACCGCAGCACTTGCGCAAGTACTGCCATCAAAACAGATGTTTTGATGGCAGTACTTGCGCAAGTGCTGCAGTTAAAAGGCAGCTGTTTTAACTGCAGCACTCGCGCTAGTACTGCCATCAGAACATCTGTTTTGATGGCAGTACTTGCGCGAGGAATGCAGTTAAAACACAGCTTTTTAACTGCATTCCTTGCGCAAGTAATGCAATCCAAAAGGGTTTTGTTTGTTTATTATTTTTTCTCAAAAAAGAATGTTTTCCATCATTTTTTTTTAATTTTTTATGTTTAACTTGTGTGTTTTTTTTGTTTTTGTTTCAAATGATTTTTTTATTCAGCATTTTTGTTTTCATTTTCTCATGTTAAATTTGTTTTGTTTTTCAAAAATCAAGGTTTTTCAGCTTTTTTTTTTCTCAACAAAATAAATAATCAGTGTGGCTTGCAGGCTTGGAGAGAAAATGTACTGTAGTTTTCTGAGCCATCCCCCCCCCCCTTGTTGGCTATAAAAGGATCTGCATTTGGCCTCAATTTTTTGATTATTTCCTTTATTATCCTGCCGCCTGCTACCCTCTGCCTGCCACCTGAAACCCACTGCCTGCTATCCACTTCCTGCCACTCACCTGCTTCCTGCCACCCACCACCCACTGTCAGCCACCAAGATATTACATACATTATGTAACACTTGAAACTGCAAGCTGAATCATTAATAATATTTAATTATATTATTATTTATTTTGTTTTATTTTTATTTTATTTATTTTACTAGATTTTCTGATTATAACAGAAATTATACTTAACTGTTTCAAAAAATCCAAGGAAATTTAATTAAAGAAAATCCTTGGAAAATCAATTTTCAAACAAGCAATAAATGGATAAAGAACCATTTATTGGTATAGTTTTTTCCTTGAAAATCCTGGAAAATCCCAGCATAACCCATAGTAATATATACTATAAGATTACATATGTATTTAATTACATAACTTATGTAGTATGTATTAAATACATAAGCACATGTGATTTTGACTTACTGATCAATCAGGGCAAGCGCTTTTTCAAGCCTTGGTCCCTAGAAAATTTATTCACAAGTAATCCTTAGTGAAATAATTATTTAATGCTGAAATAATTATTTCCCACTAAACAATTCATTGTGAAATAATTATGGGGTCTTTCCACATAGGAATGACACCATTTTTCACATCAGATCACGAACAGGGTGCTCAGTTCCCCCTGGTGATCTTGCCCTGATCACTGCTTCCAAGAAGCTTGTGAAATAATAATTATTTTATTATTTAAGAAGGAGTTTTCTTCACTAAAATGGGGATTACCTCCCCATCAATTTTAATATACATAGATAACTTATTATAAGCTACAAAGGTGCTCACCTTCTCCTGTAAATAAGGAGGACTGGCCTTTATTATATACTATCTTATATTTAAAATTCCTCAACCAAAACCCCCCAATCAATTAAATACATTTAATGTGATTGGAAGAACCGTGTATAAAATCTGGTTAGCCCTTCTGTGTTATTACTCATTCAACAGAAGTTTTGGCAGCAGGGTAATAACCTGTTATATTGCTGTACTTAGTGTTTTTATAACACTTGAGTATTTTTTATTGTTGTTATTTGTTATATTACACTATTAAATTGTAAGTTATTTTTTTAGTCCTTACTGTACACGCCACAATAAGTGGATTAGAGTACAGAAAGCTGAAGCCCACTGCCTGCCACCTGGTAAACTATGGGGAAAAGACGGTGTGGTTTTCTCTAATATTATCCTTGATTGACCTTATATTAATAAATTCTTGCGTTCTTCTTTTTGATTTCTTTTATGATTCTTCTTTACTATCTTGATTGATGAAATTTGATGATTGCAGGATATGTTGTGACACAGGGAACCTGAAAATCTTCCTGGTGACCCATGGCCAATCAGTCATCATAGGCCATCAAGCAGGTTAGCAAAGAAGGAATATAAAAGAAGGCAAGGAGTTGAACAGCACAAAAAGTTGCAGGAAAATTCAATTCTTGGTACCAATCTAAATCTTCCAGCCCAACCAAGGTCTACTTCCCAATGGCAATGTGTGGCATACGTGGAGCTTGATTTATATCCATCCATTCCACTAAATAGCCTTGGCAATCCTATCCGCAAACCAACCCCTGTTGAAGTTGCCACTGCTTGCAAAACAGTGGATGATGAATTCTTTCTCCTTGAATTTGGCCGGTCCATTATTTTTGATCCTCAAAACCACAATTCTATCATTGCTATTATTGAATTTACGCCATGGGACAAATTAACGCAAAAGGACAAAGAAGAGTTGAATTTCTTATCCACTTTTCTCCACAACTCAAAGAAATGGATCAATCCGGTTCAATCTTTGTCTCGCTCCTGGGGTGGACAAATGTGGGCAATTGGTTGGCGTAAGTCATCGGACTTTATTCAGATTGTTGGTTGATACATCAAAGCCTTTCTACCCAAAGATATGGAAAACTATCACACCCATTTCTCAAATTCAATCCATGCTGGAAAAAGCATAGGAAGATACTTCAAAGAAATGGCACCAGCTGCCATTGCAAATAGTCAATCTAAGATGAAAAAATATAACATTCCTTCTTTTGAATCTCTCCATCATGGCAAAAAACCTGGTCCCTTTTCATGTTCACCACATCTGACTTTTACTACCAATGGCTTTTTCAATCCACCTCATATTGATGATCAGGATATTTCTGATTTTGCATTTGTATTATTTCTTCCTACTTATTCCTCTACTGGTATGTTAGCCCCTCCTGATTCAGGATATGACATTTTAGCAGGTCCATTTGTCTTCCCAGATCACAAGCTAGGTATTAACTTTGACAAAAAACATGGGATAGTCAAAATGATCTGGCAAGCCAAAAAGTACAAACATTGCACCCTTCCTCCTACTACTAGCTCTTCATTCAATTGCCTAGGAATGTCTTTGCAGATTAATCTTTCTATTGCTAATGCTTGTAACAATTATCAAAATGGTAATTATGAAGATCCTCTAAATTATTTTGGTGATCACTTCTTTTACATGTTTTGTAGTTTAGGTGAAGGTACTTTCCTGGCAGCTATTCTATTTTGTTTTCACTTTTTTATATATTTCTAAATTCTAGTCAGTTGGTTATTTGATACTACCAAGAGAAAATTAAAAGGCTTGCTATATCTTTTTCAAAATCAAAAGAAATGATCCCCAAGATATTCAGTGCAGATATCAGATTTTGAGGAGTGATATATATTCATCCCCAAATATATTCATGATAAAATATGCATGTGCTGACATGGAGGGTTCATTCACTGATGTGGAGGTACCAAACATCAGACTCTAGATCATACTCTTCCACAACACTTCCAATTCAAAAAAATACAGACCTGCCTCTCTCTAATCCATCAATAAACATGTCTCTCTAATCCAGCCAAGTTTTATCACCCAACCAAGAAGAAGAAAATGCAAGCAATGCTACTGAAGCCCCAACCTGTCGTTCATCTTGTGTTACAACCCCAATGAGGCGCTCAGGCATGATACAGCCATCCCCAGATTCTCGTCGATCAATGGTTTCTTTGATGGTCAATCAACAAAGCACATCTGCTGTGTCTAGAAATCAGCCCCAAAAACAAAAGGATTACCCCTCAGACTCTCTATCTGTAGAAGAATGCACTCCACTTGCAGGAAAGAAGAAACGCAAGAAATCCTTGAAGAACTCAACTTCAAGGTCTAATTGTCTGACCACTAAATTTTCTAGCTCCCAGGTGGTTGATTATGCTCAAGACTCTGAGCAAGAAAATGCAAAAATAAAACCTAAGAGGCAAAAAAAACAGATGGATTTCAATGATCCTTGGGATTTCTTTTCTGAACCCTTCAGCTGCCCAGATGATGTTTGTATCAGTCAGCTGTTTTGATGATATAAATTATAATGCTGATTATTATAAATATGATTATCATCCAAAGCCTGCAAACAAACCCCCAATGACCTACTCCTGTTTGTGGTGCAAGAAGGAGGTCAGAACACCGGCAAGCAGCTATTCCAATCTCCGTACACATCACAAGGGTTCTTGTCAAACTGGACGTATGTCGCATGGATGCCCCAACCGTTCAAATTCTATCAATAAAGGTGCCAAACTTCCTCCAACTACTCTTGAAGAAGAAAAGGCCAATAAGCAAGGTTCCAAGAACAACAAGATCACCTCCCATTTTTCTCCAGTTGAAAAGTTTGACAACCATGTTTTGAATCAGATGATCACTCTTTGGCTTTTACGGAAAGCTTTACCTTGGAGTTGCATAGAGGACAATGCCCTAAGAGCTTCCTTCTTTTACTGTCAAGCAGCTGCACATTTATTTAAATGTAAGTGGGCAGCTAATTCAGCTAGATTAGCATATTTAGAGTTGCAAGAAGCTATGATCCAGAGTGTGAAAGTGAGTAAAATTTCCTAATGATTGAGTAGAAGTGTAAAAGAGTCTTGACTGTCAATATACAAAATAAGGCTTCAAACAGCAAGTTCAGCTTGATACACAATGTATGTACCACCAAAGGCAATTGCTTTGGATTTATTGGTGCCTGTCTCATTCATTGATAACAACTGGAATTATGTTGTCCTTCATTTGACGCTAAAGTTGGTTGCATGGCGCCATAAGGGCAGCTTGCTGGCCGAACCAGTTGTCAATGTTTTGAAGAAGCATAACCTTCAGAATAAGATATGTTCTCTTTTATTCTTTTGATGTAAAAATTCTGAGGAAAATACTAATTTTTTATCTGATAACTTCTTGCTTTGCCAGACCACTGACTCAGGATCCAATAATAATACAATGGCAGAAACAATGCACTCCAAATTTCAGGAACTGGATGAGGGGATGGAAATGGACTGGAATTAAGAGACAATGCATATCAAATGCTTTTTTCATAAAATTGCCCTGGTTGTTACTGCTGGATTGAAAGAACTTGGTCTTGAAGCGCCTCCTCCTCCCAAAATAAAAAAACTTTCCTTGGGTCTGTTCCCTATTCAACAACAATTAATCCAATCTTTGAAGAAGGCAAAGAAGGTGAAGAACTTGAATAAGTGAATCTGATGATTGAAGAGAGGGAACTTAAAAAGCGTGACAAGGAGGATGAAAGTGATATCAATAGTGAATAAATTGATGAGGATGAGCTGGATCTTGAAAAAGATGATTCTGATGGGACTGATAGCAAAGAAGTTGGAACCAGATCTCAAAGCAATAAAAACAAGAATAAATCAGCTACTAATAGAAATGTTTCTAATGAGTTGAATGATATAACTAAAGTGGCCAGTGATTTTTTCTTATTGTTTTTCTTTTTACTATGAACTGGCCGTTTTATAACTTATTTTTTCTCAAACAGCTGGATTTTGTTATTAGAAAAATCACCAGCTCCAGTTCATGGCGAGCAGAGTTTGACCGCCGTGCAGAAGAATACTATCTTCAAGTTGGTGGGAAAAAAATAAATGGCCTCATTTCCGGGTTATGGGACTTGCTGGAATATTAAATACCAGAGTCAAAAGCGTGCCTATAAGGCAAGAGAAGTATGTAAAGGATTTTCTTATTTTCATAATTATATTTTTATTGATTCCACTCAATTCAGGTCATTGATGCAATGCTTCACAATGAGTATCTTAAATATCATGACCAAATTGTCCAATCTAGCCGCAAGGAGAATCATAAGAAGTTAGTCCACTTCAATGAGATTCAGTTCACAAGCAAAGAATGGTTGATGATTGGTGAATTGAATGAGGAATTGAAAGTAAGAAATTTCCTCTAGCTGACAATGCTGTTTCCAATACTTATTTTTTTTACTAGCCATTCAATCATCTCACCAAATTAATGGAGGTAGATGGTCCAACAGGTGCTTTTGTCTTACCAAATTACTATCAGACAATCTCCGATTTGAAGAAAAAAGAGGAACAATGCACCCGAGGACATCCTTTCCATCCAATGTACATCAAAATGAGTGAGAAGCTGGAGGTTTACCAAGCAGAAGCCCTCAAATGTGAAACACTTGTTATTGCAACAATACTTCACCCAACCTTTTGGCCCAAAGTTTTTTCACACTGCTGGCCAGATGAACGCAATAGGGCAGAAAAATTATTGGAACAGCTATTTTCCAAACAAGATGAGCTGTTGAAGAGGAAAAAGCAGTCTGAAGTTGAAGTGTTGGAGGAATCAATCAATCATGTTGCTGTTCATGATAATATCTTTGATCTTTTCAATGCTCCAGAAGTATCAGCTGAAAGCAAAGAGCTTGAAGTTTATGTCAAGAACATGGATCAATTAGCTGGTCCAGTTGGAAAGCATCCAAAGAGTATTCTTGTGTGGTGGAAGGTACATTATCTATTTATATTTCATTCAACCAAATATATTTTTTTTATCTGAGAATTAAACAATTTTATTTTGCTTTCAGGATCATTCATCCACTTACCCAGTTCTTGCCTCATTGGCCAAGACTATTTAGCAAGCTTGGGATCTTCTTGTGCAGCAGAACGTACTTTTTCCTCAGCTGCAGATGTTTGTTCTAGTCTTCAAGGTAGCTTGCTCCCTCGTACAATTGAAAGATGTGTTAGTAGTCACATGTGGTTGAAAGAGGGTGTACAGTCAGTAGGAAAGTTTGCAAAAGCACAGAGCATTATTAATTCTTAAGTTGATTTTAGTCAAAATAAAAAATAGTCTTGGTTCTATTGGTCCCTCTTTGCAATCATTTTGAATTAGTATATTATCACAAGTAGAAAAAAAAACCCCATTTTTTCTTACCAGTACTTATTTTTTGCAATAAATAACATGAGATGTTTTCCTGGGAACTTTTTTTGTTTCAGTTAAAGTTAAATTTTTTGCAGTTCCAAAGTTACGCTAAAATTTAGGGTAAATGGGAACATCACTACACTATTTGTTAGCTGAATAATTTCCCCGCTAACAGTAACTTTTTGTTAGTGTAGCTAAAAAACCTAACATTACGCTACGCTGCCGTTACTGTTAGCGTAGCTGGCCCACCGTTGATTCAATGAGCTTGTCAGTTCTTTGTAATTAGACAAGGTTTTGTTGATTTATGAAAGGTATCTAATTTTATCTTCATTTTTAATTTCACATTTTTTTTATGTATGATAATATTGTGTAACTTATACAGTATGTATTTTTATTAGTGTAACAATATTCAAACTCCTACAGACAGCGTGATATTTATGTCAAATGTTATTTAATATATTAGTTATGGGTCCAAGGGATAATTACAAAGTTCATGTAAGTTATTATCCTTTGTTTTATGGATCTCTCAATCCTAGCATATCTATATATTACATATTTTTATACCTGGTAAGTATTTTTAGCGCTTAGTAGGAGGATTCTTTAAGTTAATTTTATTAATAGAAGGAGTATGTTTTCTAGGGGGCTTTGAATGAGGTACCTGTGCAATGTCAGTCCCCAGTCTTCAAATTGAAGCTGAACTTGGAGGATGGGACGGCATGGTACTTGCTCTGATCCACAAGATATTATATCAAATGATTATTGGCTGGAAATGTTCCCAGCACCTTGTCTGATCCCTGTCCAAGTGGCCCATATCCTTTCTTGATTCTGATCACCATCAAAACAAACTCAGCACTTCCTAAAGAATTAAATTTATGTTGTATCAACAAATCCACTCCAACACTATCACCTTCAATCCTCATTACTGTCAGCCTTAGAGTCAGTGCAGCTGACCTAAAGTCTGCCTTTATTACTCATGATCTTAATACCAGTCCCAAATGCATTATATCTTTTTACCCTGAGGTGTAAACCTTGTTTTGACTTATTCTGTTTCTCCATTAAAGTTTAAGGGCGTTGATAAACGCACGCCAACGGCGCACGCCAACGGCGCACGCCAACGGCGCACGCCAACGGCGCACGCCAATGCCGACCCGCAAGCCACTTTTTTTTGGCGTGCGGGGCCTACACGCCAAAAAAAATTGGCGTGTAGGGTCTACACGCCAAAATAAATTGGCGTGTAGACCCTACGTGTGGGCCCCGCACGCCAATTTTTTTTGGTGTGCGGGTCCCCCCTTGCTCACGTAATTGAATGGGAGGGCCCATTCGATTACGTGAGCGGGCCGGCTGACAAGGTTATACAACCTCGTCAGCCGGGAGGACTTCCTCCCGGCACGAGGCTGTGTGTCCTCGTCGGCTGGGAGGACTTCCTCCCGGCCGACGAGGTTATACAACCTTGTCGGCCAGGAGGAAGTCCTCCTGGCTGACAAGGCTGTATAACCTCGTCGGCCGGGAGGACTTCCTCCCGGCTGACGAGGTTATACAACCTCGTCGGCCAGGAGGAAGTCCTCCCGGCTGACGAGGTTGTATAACCTCGTCGGCCGGGAGGACTTCCTCCCAGCACGAGGCTGTATAACCTCGTTGGCCGGGAGGAAGTCCTCCCGGCCGACAAGGCTATACAACCTCGTCGGCCAGGAGGACTTCCTCCTGGCTGACGAGGTTGTATAACCTCGTCGGCCGGGAGGACTTCCTCCTGGCTGACGAGGTTGTATAACCTCGTCAGCCGGGAGGACTTCCTCCCGGCTGATGAGGTTATACAACCTCGTGCCGGGAGGAAGTCCTCCCGGCTGACGAGGTTGTATAACCTCGTCAGCCGGCCCGCTCACGTAATCAAATGGGCCCTCCCATTCGATTACGTGAGCAGGATCCCCCCACACGCCAAACAATTGGCGTGTGGGAGCGCACGCCAAACAAGTGGCGTGCGGCTCCCACACGCCAATTGTTTGGCGTGTGGGAGTGCACGCCAAACAATTGGCGTGTGGGGCCCACACGCCAAGTTTATTTGGCGTGCGGGGCCCACACGCCAAAACAAATTGGCGTGTGGGAACCACACGCCATTTTTGGCGTGTGGGTCTCACACACCAAATAAAATTGGCGTGTAGACCCTACACACCAATTTTTTTTGGCGTGTAGGCCCCGCACGCCAAAAAAAATTGGCGTGCGGGTTGGCGTTGGCGTGCGCGCTTGGCATGTGTTTATCAACGCCCGAAATTTAACCATAGTGTTCACTGAACACTTTGTAATTGCTCAACTCCTTCATGGAGTAATTAAATAAACAATTCTACGCTACAGCTGGCTGGGCAAGTGAAACAAGGCCAGCCAATCACATCTACATGTTAGATTACATAAGCAAACCTTGAAAATTTTCGAAGTTGGTGTATCCCCCATTGCAGGCAGGATACACAACCTGAAGACACTCAGAACCACTACCTCAGGAACCCAAGGATTCAACCAAGTTACAGCTCACCTATAACCAACAAAAGGTCTCTTTCACCCAGTACTTCAAGTATTGTCAGTCAGTCCCCTTTTTGAACCTTGCTTCTCTGACAGTAGTCCTTCTCTGTCTTCCCCCTTTTTTCCCTCTTTCCCTTTCCTTCAGTCCTCATATCAAATCAAGCTTCAATCATCAGATCAAATCAAGCTTCAATCATCAGATCAGATCAATCATAATCAACTCAAGAGATCCATAAGCTTCACTTCAAGTCTGTTTCTGTGGGTTTCCCTTGAAACAAACCACATAGGTTTCCCTCTAAAGAACCTTGACTATCCAGCTTGATCATAGTCTAAAAACCTGGGCTGATTAGACCTTGTCTTCTCAGATACCTTCCACATGTCTATTGTGTGAAGAGGCTTTTGCATTTCTCAAAGACTCTGGCACAGTTTATCCAACTTTTCAAGTTGTTGATTATCATCATTAAAGAGCACTCAGCTTATTTGAATCACAGATCAATCAATAATCTTTTCCCCTTTTCCTTCTTTTCCCCTTTTCCTCTTTAACAGTTGTTTTCTTTATCCCTTGAAATACAACTGTTGCCCCCCATTCTTGTGTCCTGTTGTCACTTTAGAGACCCAGGCTCACAATTACACTCATCATCTGGATCACCACAAGGGAAGCTCATGTCCCTCCGTTTGAGGAGGTTGTATAGCCTCCTCCACCGGAGGAAATCCCCCCAGTCAAGGAGGTTGTATAACCTCCTCCATGGGAGGAGATCCCCCCGTTCAAGGAGGTTGTATAACCTCCTCCACCGGAGGAAGTCCCCCCATTCAAGCTGTGCAGCTGCAGGGTGACAGCATAGTCCCCACAAATGGGGACTATGCTGTCACCTGCCCAAACATGGGCGTGCAGCTGCACACCCGCTTTTTGGGTGGGTGTTTCACACCCTTTATAGATGGGCTTGTGGTTTTCACATCCATCTACAGTTGTGCTGATGCCCAAAAAAGGGTGCGCTGCCCACACGCCCATCAAAAAAAGGGTATGCAGGCTGCACACCCGTTTTTTTAATGGGTGTGCCACTGGCGTGGGCCTGCGGCCAGGGGTGTGTGTTTATCAATCCCCAGCTCATTCAGCACTATCCCCTCAATGCACTGCCTAGTTGTCAGCCTTAGAGTCAGTGCAGCTGACCTAAAGTCTGCCTTTATTACTCATGATCTTAGTACCAGTCCCAAATGCATTATATCTTTTTACCCTGAGGTTTAAACCTTGTTTTGACTTCAAATTCTGTTTTTTCATTAAAATTTAACCATAGTGTTCACTGAACACTTTGTAATTGCTCAACTCCTTCATGGAGTAATTAAATTAACAATTCTACGCTACAGCTGGCTGGGCAAGCGAAACAAGGCCAGCCAACCACATCTACATGTTAGATTACATAAGCAAACCTTGAAAATTTTCGAAGTTGGTGTATCCCCCGTTGCAGGCAGGATACACAACCTCAAGACACCCAGAACCACCAACTCAGATCACCAAGGATTCACCAAGTTACAGCTCACCACTCTAACCAACCAAAGGCCTCTTTCACCCAGTACCTCAACAGTATTGTCAGTCAGTCCCCTTTTTGACCCTTGCTCTTCTGAAAGAAGTCCTTCTCTGTCTCCCCTTCTTCCTTTTCCCTTTCCCTTTCCTCATCCCTCATCAAATCAGATCAATCCAAGCACCAATCATCAGATCAGATCAGCTCCAATCATCCTCAGAGATCAATCAGCTTTACTTCAATCTTTTTCTGTGGTTTTTCCTTGAAACAAACCACATAGGTTTCCCTCTAAAGAACCTTGACTATCCAGCTTGACATAGTCTAAAAAACTGGGCTGATTAGACTTGTCTTCTCAGATACCTTCCACGTTTCCATTGTGTGAAGAGGCTGTTGCTTCTCAAAGACTCTGGCACAGTTCATCCAACTTTTCAAGTTGTTGATTATCATTATTAAAGAGCACTCAGATTATTTGAAACACAGATCAATCAATAATCTTATCCTTTTTCCCTTCTTCTTCTCTAACAGTTGTATTCTTTATCCCTTGAAATACAACTGTTGCCCCCATTTCTTGTGTCCTTTTGCCACTTTAGAGACCCAGGCTCACACTAGGAATGTTCAGCTTGAAGCCGGATAATTCAGAGTAGTATGTAACTCTGGACTTGTCATTTAGAAAACAAGAAGTAAGTTGTCTGAGGAAAACCTCCAACCTAAATATAGGTCTGCAAAGGTGCTATTTAAGGGTAAGAGGGTTTGTTTAGCAATAAAGGGAGGATATATTTTCTTCCTTTGTTTAAGGGATATTTTTGGTGGAATCATAATTTCAGAAATGGTTCAGGATAAACAAGCTAGGAGCTAGAAGTTTACTTCAAGGATTTATTTAGGCAGTACAAAGAGTGTATTTCTTGGTGATGGCTTATAAATCTGGGTGAACAACCAAAAAGGTAGTAAATGGGTATGTTTATGTATGACTTCTTTCCCTTCAGCTCAAAGTACTCTTGATATAATACTTGGCTGGGTGCTGTATTGCCTGTACAAGTACATGTGTAATTCTTAACCTCCATCTTGAATTACCATGTGGGCTTTAGCAGTATGTAGCTACTAAATAGACCATGTGCTTTGTCATCAGTCCAGCACATGATGTCTGAGGCTGGTATTGAAACAAGTGGCTTGGCATTCTTAATCTGGATTATCCACTTTTCTTAATGCAGAAACCATTCATTGGTACTGTTTTATTACGTGTTACAGTATCATATATGGTTTATGTCTTTTATCTAAATGATATTCCTTATCATTCCATGGATAAGGTGATTATCCTATATTGCTAACATATTATAAGGTATGTGCTTTATCCCTTATGGGTTATTTGTTATTAAATATGTTACATAGTATCATTTTCCATTGTACGGGGTGTCTTTTTTTCATTTGAAGTCTTTAGGGCAATAATTGTTGGCCTAGAGTTAATTTTAGGACATCTATATTTTCTCTAAGGTTGAAAGAAAGTTCAGGGAGATCAGGAAGGGATGTTAGAGACACATCTCCTATCAATGACAAGGAAGACAGCAAAGATTTGATAATGTTCTCTTTTAAAGGGGAATTGGAGGGAGAGGAAGAGAGAGATGAGGGAATGGGGGGAATTATGGTGACC
Organism: Puccinia hordei; assembly: GCA_007896445.1. Classification (NCBI taxonomy): domain Eukaryota; kingdom Fungi; phylum Basidiomycota; class Pucciniomycetes; order Pucciniales; family Pucciniaceae; genus Puccinia; species Puccinia hordei. The sequence continues at coordinate 32,768 of RDRW01000064.1, read as the reverse complement.
AGCCACAAGATCTCTGTCAACAGGTTTTTTGGAGGTGATTTTAGCCAAGATACAAAGGGAACATTTTTCTCCTCAAATACAACATCCCTAGACTTTATGAAATTGTGTTTTTTGAGGTCCCATAGGCAGTATCTGTTGCCTTCTGGTAGATAGGATAGCCGAATTGAGGATTAAGCCTTTGGGTCTAGTTTATTTTGATCTGCTTGAGGTACCTTGTACCTGGTCAACCAACAAAATAGAAAAATTCTGTAAAGGTTGATGGGGGATAGATTAAGGACAGAATCAGGTGATTTGAATAATGATTGTGTGTGACAGGGAAATGAGTTGTATGGGAAAATGAAATGACATAGTGCATCAACTAAGAAGGATTTGGGAAGATGTGCAGTAAGAAGTGATGATTGAAAGTAGTTGTGAATGGTTCTATTGGTCCTTTTGGCTATGCCATTCAGCTGAGGAGAATGTGGAGGGTCAGGGTTGTGTTTGATTCTGGATGAAATAAGATAGGTGGGGAACTTGATAGAAAGATATTCCCCCCCTGTTTTTGGTGCAAAAAGCTTGAATAGTGTGGGAACCAGATTTTTTGAAGAAAGCTTGATTCATCTTGAAGCAGGAAAACAAGTTGGATTTGTTTTTCATGGGCTGAGCAGTTAGTGATTTGGAGTGATTTTTGACACATATGATGAAGTATTTATAACTTGAATGGCAAATAACTTCATAAGAAGCAACATCAGAGTGGATGAGTTGACCAGGGTAAGAAGATTGATAAGGAGAGCATGAATAAAAGGGGTGGCGGTGCATCTTGGTCTGAATGCAGATAGGGCTTTTTTGAACTTTGATGTTGTGTAAGGGTTGAGTCCCTTCACTATTCTTTTTCAAAGAAGCTGTTGGGATGAGGCATGGAGGAACCAGGCTAAGAAGCTATTGCAGGTTCTAGTGCCAAATTAGGGATGTATTTGAATTAACTTTGATAAATTTCTATGAACCAAAACCAGACTAAAAAAAAACAAAGATTAGAATGAGAATAACAAGGAAAAAGGATAAGGAACAGATCATACCACTTGAACAATGAATATTTAATAAATAAGTTATGAAGTTATTTCTAAGGAAGAGGATGGAATGTTAAGATTGTATAATGGACTGGAGAGAAAAATAGGTTATGGGTTCAGTCTGAGACAACAAGCACGAGATAAGAGATAGAATAATAAGAAAGGAAAACCGACTTGGACTTTTTATAATATTGACGAAGTCGACGAGAATAGAGCGGTCCGAGAATGGTGGGAAGATCAGAGTAAGAAGAAAGAGGCGAGTGGTAGATAGTAGAGAGGGGAAAAGAAAGAGAGGAGATAAGCGGAGTAGTAACACTTGTCGATGATTTAAGGAGATAAAGAATAGAGAGATGAAGTCGAGCAATGTGTGTGAAGGGAGTAATGGATGTTGGGAGTAATGGATAGGAAAGGAATAGAGATTTGATAGAGATGAGGGAGATAGGGATGATGGTAGATAAGAAGAAAAAGAGAAAAGTATTTTAATTAAAAAGGAATGATGTCATTGGAGTCTGTGCTCTTGTTTGAGGTTTAAGCTCGAGGAGTTTTGAGTCAAGATTATGTAAGATTATGTAAGAGAGATTTTAACACTCCTCCTTGCTTGATGTCGAAGGACCAGTAAAAGAAAAACACTCCTCCTGAAGTTTTGCTAGGGAACGGAGAGGAGCAGCCTTTGTCAATGAGTCGGCTAACATATCTTCAGAGGAGACCAGCTTCACATCGATTTCTTTATTCTTGTACTTCGTTCGAAGATCTTTAACCTTAATGTCTAAATGTTTAGTTTTAGAATTGGAACCGAATTTCTTCAGCTTCTCCAGCAGACCTTTATTGTCAATATGAAAGAGAGTTGGTTTTAGTTGATTCTTCCAAAGTTCTTCGACTAGAAACGTGAGCCATTGGTTTTCCTGCTCTCCATCCAAGAGAGCATTCAATTCCGCCTCCGTCGAAGACATGGTAATGTTCCGTTGCTTCTTACTGTTCCAAAGAATCGGACAGCATTTCCAAAATGCAAGCGAACCACTCTGAGAAATCCTTGTTTCATGATCATCGGCCCAGGTTGCATCTGTATAGTAATTAATACGACTCGAGGAATCGCTTGGATCCGGTTTCAGCTTGAACTTAAAGTCTTTTGTTCCCAGCAAGTACTTCCAGCAGTGAACTACCTGACGCCAATGAGACAACCCGGGTTTTTGATTAAATCTGGACAAAATAGAGACCGCAGCAGCCAAATCGGGTCGAGTTCTGCAAGACAGATAGTTCAAAATACCTGTAAATGAACGATAATTTATTCCCAGCTTTTTGAACTCTTCATGATCTTCGTCAGATGCTGCATGTAACTGAACAGCCGGGGTCAGAGGAGTCTTCACCGGAACCGAATCTTCTAGCTGGAGAAGTTGCAGTCCCTTTTCAATCAAGTTCAATTGAGAAAGCTCAATTGTATCTTCTAACACAGTAAGATTCATTCCGAGTAAGGTGTCTGGAGGATGTGCTGATGAGTTGGGGAAACGCTTCAGGAATAAGTCTTCGAACTCATCGACCCTACCGACAACCAACAGATCATCCACATGGAAGAAAACAAAGGAGTTCTTTTCCTTATGAATGAATAAGCACGCGTCGGACATCGAAGGCAAGTAGTCGATTTCTTCAAACCAAGAGGTTAAAGTATTGTACCAGTTCATTGGCGATTGCTTGAGGCCATATAAAGATTTTTGAAGTCTCAGAAATGGTGATTTTCTTTGAGAACCTTCGGGTGTCTTAATGTAAATTTCTTCTTCGAGCGGTGCAAACAAGAATGCACTTTTTACATCAAACTGCTTCACCTTCAGGTTAAGATCCATAGCCAAGACAAGCAATGTAAGAAGCGAAGGAAACTTCCCAGTCGGCGCAAACGTGTCGAAAAAATCTTCCCCAGGAGTTTGCATAAACCCCTGAATACACAGCCTGGCCTTCTTCTTTTCCAGGCTAGAAAGAGTTGCGGGCTTTGTTTTAAACACCCAAGTGTGTCTAAGGGCTTTACTCGGGGTTGTAAGGCAATCAATCCAAACATTGTGTCCTTCGATGTTCTCCAATTCCTCTTCAATTGCCTTTTTCCATTTTTCAGACCCTTCACCCGAAACCGCCTTAGAAAAGCTTCTCGGATCGGATGCCAAATAAGAATACTTTTGAGGCTTGACCAAGCTGGTTCTCTCTCGCAGAACTCAAACAGAAGAAGTTAAAGGAGGTGGAATAAGAACATTATTGATTTGATCAAAATCTTCATCGATTGACTCAGAGTCGTCTAGAGAAGATTGCTCTCGCTCGACAGATTCGTTTGAATCAACGGGTAGCGCATTGAGTTCATCCACTTCCTCGCTCTTGATGGATGTCGATGCCTCTTCTAGAATCGTTTCAGGAAGATCAACTGGGGCTGAAATCTTTTCTTCCTTGACGTCTAGGTCACTCCAATCGTCCTTGGAGGTAATGCAATCGGAGTAATCGAGGAAGGTAACATTCTTTGAACATACAATAGAGCCGTCTTCAGTAAGTGTTCGATAAGATTTGAGTTCAGGATTGTATCCAATAAGCTTGCCGCGATCACCCCGAGGTTCCAATTTACCCTTGTTCCTGTGAGAATAGACGACAACAGGGTTTCCAATTGGGTGAAAAAATCCAATTGGAAGCGAAGAGAATTTGAACTGTTCATAAGGTGACTTGTTGCTCCGATGAGATGGAACTTGATTCATGATCAGGACACATGCGGAAACAACTTCACTCCACAGATGCTTTGGGAAGCCAGAATCGAGCAAATTTGTCCTTAGGGATTCAAGAATAGTCCGATTGAATCTTTCCGCCAATCCGTTCTGTTGCGGAGTATGAGGATCGGCGAATCTTAAACGTATGACATGGTTGACACAATACTTGTTCAGCTCTTGATTTGTGAACTCGGTTCCCCTATCAGAATGAATAATTCTTGGATAATACCCCAGGCGTTTAGATTCTACATCTAGGAGTTGAGACAGCACTGAGAAGACGTCTGACTTGGCTGCAATAGGGACAGCAGAGCAGTAACGAGTAGCAGAATCGACAATAGTAAGAATATATTGGTGTTTCTTATACGACATCGGTTTAATAGGACCAATCAAATCCAAGTGAATTTCTTTGAAAGGCTTAGATGCGCGAGAAGATCTGTGCTTGTACGAAGCCTTGGTGATTTTGGCCATGGCGCATGATTCACATTTACGATCCGCTTTGACAGGAATTCCCATCTTGTGCCTAATTCTTCCATAACTGGTATGGCCAAGAGACTTGTGAAGAATTTCGGAAGATGAGAAGTGAGAATGACTGTTACAGGGTGAGAACTCAAGTATGGGAAGATTGTTTTGGTAACCTCCTTCCAACAGGGTCATTCCGTCTCTTAGAATTGCGAACTTGTTAACTTCGAATTTAATTTCATAATGTTGAAGGATAAGATGACGAAGAGATAACAGGTTGGCATTGATTTTAGGCACTAATAAGACGTTGTTGAAAAAAATTCGATTCCCCCTGTGAAGTATAGCAATCGTCCCTTTTCCTCCAATCTCCAGAGTATTGTCTCCGCAACTAGTATTGATCAATCCTCCTTCTGACTTGTCTAGAGCGAAGAAGAGATTTTCGTCAGCGACCATATGTGAAGACGATCCGGAGTCCAGAACAAATACAGATGAAAGATGGGTATGGAAGGTTGAAAGACTGCTGACGTTTGATGCTTGAGCGGGCTTTCTTCCATAATTAGACCTGTAGACCGGACGAAGTTCCGGATGGAGCATGTAGCACCTGTCTTCAGGATGAGGAGCACGCGGATTGTGCTTGCCGGACGAACAAAAAGTTCCTTCTCTCGACAACATTGATATCGGCCCGGCATCTTGCTTAGACGGATTTGACAGCTTCAAATCATTTTTGTGAATTTCAAGATGGTTAAGCAAGGATTCCGGCGTAATCTCTTCTCCGTTCTTTGAGTGAGTAATAGCCTGCTTGATGTTATCGAGACTGGCCGGCAATCTTCTCAGTAGATCATAGGTGATCAGATCCGGCGGAAAAACGATACCAACGTCCTCCATCTTGTTAAGGCAGCTTCGAACCTCCGTGATAAACTTATCGATCCAATTGGTCTCGTAGGTGATACTCAAAAATTGATTATAAACTCGAGCTCTATTAGAAGGTTCGGCTGACGCATACCTTTTAACAATAGCTTGCCACAAAAGTTGAGCGTCTTCAGAGTTAACGGAGTTGACCACGTTCGTATGCGTGCCTGCAGAGATTTTAGACATAATAATGGCTCCAACAAGAGTATTGTCTTCTTCGTCCAAAGAGGGAGTACCATTATACATTTCATCCTTGATTTTTCCCAATTTAAAGAGACTGGTAATTCGAATCTTCCAACTTGAATAATTTTCTTCGTTGAGAATAGGAATAGATTCGATAGTAGCTTTCATAACTGTAGAGTTGATAGAATTCATGTTGAGATATAAGCGTCTGGTTTTTGGATGGTAGCGAGTTCGACTGTTAATCGTATTTGAATTAACTTTGATAAATTTCTATGAACCAAAACCAGACTAAAAAAAAACAAAGATTAGAATGAGAATAACAAGGAAAAAGGATAAGGAACAGATCATACCACTTGAACAATGAATATTTAATAAATAAGTTATGAAGTTATTTCTAAGGAAGAGGATGGAATGTTAAGATTGTATAATGGACTGGAGAGAAAAATAGGTTATGGGTTCAGTCTGAGACAACAAGCACGAGATAAGAGATAGAATAATAAGAAAGGAAAACCGACTTGGACTTTTTATAATATTGACGAAGTCGACGAGAATAGAGCGGTCCGAGAATGGTGGGAAGATCAGAGTAAGAAGAAAGAGGCGAGTGGTAGATAGTAGAGAGGGGAAAAGAAAGAGAGGAGATAAGCGGAGTAGTAACACTTGTCGATGATTTAAGGAGATAAAGAATAGAGAGATGAAGTCGAGCAATGTGTGTGAAGGGAGTAATGGATGTTGGGAGTAATGGATAGGAAAGGAATAGAGATTTGATAGAGATGAGGGAGATAGGGATGATGGTAGATAAGAAGAAAAAGAGAAAAGTATTTTAATTAAAAAGGAATGATGTCATTGGAGTCTGTGCTCTTGTTTGAGGTTTAAGCTCGAGGAGTTTTGAGTCAAGATTATGTAAGATTATGTAAGAGAGATTTTAACAGGATGTATTGCAGTCTAGACAGGAGAGAAAGATCTCTCATCAGTATCTACAAGTGATGGGAAGTCAAGAAAGGGAAATGAGAAGAGAAGGAGGAAGACAGGGTGGTGCATGCAAGTTAAAAACAGCTGCAGGTTGTGCAGTGGAAGGGGGGTAAAAAAAGCTGAAAGATATAAAGACTTCAGAGTTTCTATTTACAGAGGGGCCTGAGTTACAGGGGTATTTACTGTGATGTCTAAAATAATCAGGACCTGAGCTAACAGGGGGTATTTTGGGTACCTGAAATTCTGGTCCTTTGAACAAGGAGTACACCTAGACTATAACAACCGAAGGAATAGAGGAAATAGACTTACTGGTTCTATTTCCAATCTGAGATTCTTCAGGATGTGGTAAATGGTTCAGTAGTGCTCAAGAGCTGGGTAACAGGTGATGTTTGAGTGCTGGAAAATATGAAAACAGGTGTTTGGATGAAATTCAGGTCAGAAACAAGCAGAAACTATACTATCTAACAGGCTATAAGACTGGTTTATAAGACGGGTAAGAGCTGGTAAATGTAAATTAAAATGGGGATATCATTGCGTGGGAAGGAAGGGCTATTTGAATATCCATTCTGCTCCCTTGGGGGCGAAGCAAAAGCTCTGTTCCAGTATAGTCTTCTACTAAGCCCTAGCTACCTGTATAACTGGTTTGGTTACGGTAGTGCTTAGCTACATGATTCATAAGGCCTAAAGTGGTTTATGAGTCCCAGGAAGGTGAATCATTTCGTTTCTTCCTTTCTTTTGGACCAGTAATCCCTTTACACCAACCAATTGGGCTATCTTGGCCTTAGTAGGAAAATTATGACCACGGCGTTGGTTGTGGCTTTCATTGCAGGTGCCATGTAAATTTAACTATAGAAATAATGATTTAAACATTATTTATTCATGATAACTAAACTCTATTAACTTTAATTACATATTCTACTGGCATATTTTTAAGGTTATGTAGATCTTTAAGTGATAAAAAAACTTGAAGGCCTGTGAAGGGATTTACTGAAGGAGTAATAATTATGGGGTACTTTTGCTGAGCCAACCTAGGTTAATTTACATTTAGATTCCAAATCATATTCTAAGTTTTCCTTACACTGTACACCAGGAAAAATAAGTTGTCACCTGACGTCTGGTGACATCAAGAAACAATGGCTGTAGCCTGTTTCTAGCTCTGATTCCCCTCCGACTAGGCTACAATGGCCCCTTTGTGCCCTACAAGGGGCTGTACATGAGGCCAACATTGCTACTAATGGGCAGCTCATTGAACCTAGGCTGATGTCACCTGTAGTCTAGTGACAATTCATTTTTCCTGGTGGTAGAAGTTATATGTAGATTCTGTGTTATATTTTTTGCTTTAATAATTTATTTTGAAACAAAAGACATAAGGTGTGAATCCTTTTGAAACTAAGAATACAAGTTTTACTTTTGAAATAATATTGATATAATTTTCCATAGTCAGGATGTCTCTGAATTATTATCAGGCTGACAGAATTAGTAGGAAGCCAACACATTTTTTTGCAGTGTGGTTCTGGGGATGTGTTCATCAAGTCCCAAAGATTAACTTGGGGACTTGAGGAGTTTTTAAAAACCTTATCTTAATTAAACAAGATACTACACTCATGAATTAATTTTCAAACCTGGAATTGCAGAGGTAAAAAAAACACTGTGATTCCTTGTCAGCCTGGGTGTGGAACTAACCGTGGTTATGGGTTGTAACTAAGGTAGGTTGATGGTTTGAAGTGGTTTGGGTAATGGTTTAAGTCCTGTAAAGAAGGTACTTCCTCAATCAGTAAGTCTTGTCTGAGAGGCTTGCTCTAATTGCTCTAATTAGGCGCATCCAAATCAATACAAAGTATTAATAGGCATCCAAGGAGATACTCACTTGGGTTCGTGGTTTCTACCTTATTGAAGGTAGGTTGTGGCCAATTCTTGAGGTAATAACAGTAATAGACTATATATTATCCAGAATTGGGGTATTGGTGGAGAATGGGGAACTAAGCAAGGTAAATAAATCTAAGTTATATACTGTGCTAAGGTGTTCTAAATATTCTCTGGGGGATAAACAACTGTTTACAGTCTGTTTATATATTGTAAGAGCTCCTCAGGGGGGAACTGTGAGCGCTTCCAGGACCTGGGAGGTACTGTGGAACTTCAGGGACAAGACAGATCCTTTTGGGAGGATCTGTTACTGTTTATGATGTGATTTCTACTAAGGCTGTGTTATGGGACACATCTTTTATCAGTAATCCTTAGTGTGATTGGATCACATCATGACATTTGTATTCCATGATCTGTTATTAATATTATTAGAGATAATATCTTATAATGATGTCATTTATTATTGGCACATCTTATAAGTATTAATTATCATAATATTAATAAGTTCTTTTATTAATAAGATATTAAAGTACATATCTTATACGTGAAATGTTCCAATATTAAGGATTGTGGGCGTAATCAGAGGGAAAGAGTGATATCTGTTACTCTGGATATTTCACGTGACAGGGGGACAAAGGGCCTACAAGTTATGTATCTTGTATAACAGGAGTACATAGCTTAACCAGAATTATTCATGAGTTTATTAATGAATATATTATTAAAGTATTTATATTGATTAAAGTAATTAATGTACTTTAATAATATTAATATTAATGTAATAATAATGAAGGTATAATAATAATAATAATAACTACAGAATAGTAATTATTATTAAGGATAATAATAATTAATATTACGTGGAGTTATTTAGAATAAATAATGATAATAAGTAGTAATAATAATTAATAAGAATAGTAATTATTATTAGAGATAATAATGATTAATAATGTTTGCAGTTACGTGGTACATGTCAGGTACTGTGATATGTACTCAGTGGCTGACATTCCTAGTTCAAAGCTGAAAAAAACCCAACAAAGAAAGCATAAAACCATTTGCAGCCAAAATGGTAATGATACACAAATATAACCACATCAGCATCTTCAAAAGAGGCAAGGGGTGAAATCCCACATTTAAAATTGGATAAACTATGAAAATCAAACCAATACTCATATTAAAACAATCCAATATCAGGTTGTATTATAAAATTCCTTCACCCAAGAGTGAAGTGAGGAAATGCAGCTGAATCTAAACCTGTTACAATCATTAAACAATGGGCTACTGGTATTTATGTAAACCTTGGGATAAATCCTGGATGCCTCAGAAAAAAAGTTTTCAATGCGTATAAATTGAGAGTCAACACATGGATTTATTTGAGCAGAAAATATGATTCCTGCAAGTGGAGAACTTTGAACAGATGTTTGTGTTTCACTTTTAATCCCAGATTTCTTCTTCACAAAAGGCCTCAAAACTTCCAAATCCTTGAGGAGGTTATCATTCTCAAAAGCATTGGTCATCAGTGTAGAAAATTCATTCTCAGTGTTGATTTCATCCTGTGTTAAGCCTACACCAGCTCTGTTAGTGACTTTCCGGTTCTTAGACCAAAGGATTTGTTGTGCTTTCAGAAAATAGTAAGGAATTTTTCTTTCCTGTTCCTCAGTTAGAACTAAATAATTCAAATTTAAAAGAAAATCATTATCAAAACTACCCCTTGAGTGAATGTCTAATCAATTAATAAAATAAATTATTTCTACTCACTGCCATAGAGAATATCCAAACTAGAGAACCTAGAAATTATTACATTGGTGATCAAGCTATTTGATTCAAACTCCAACTCATACACAAAGTATTTTGAACATGCATTCAAAATTGTCAACACTAATGTATCATCATCTTTGAAGAAATTGGTCAACTTTTGCTTGGTTGTCACATCATATTTTTTCATGTATCTCAGAAGATAAATAATTTCTTCCTGCAGACACATTAAATGATGATCCTCTTTTGTTTCCTCTGAGTTATCTACCTTATTCCTTTGCAAACCTATTCTTTGAAATAAATTCTTCAATCCATCAAGAAGGTCTTCCTCAAGAATATGTATTTCTGGAGTTGGAGATTGGTTCAAATATTTTTGAATTCCTCCAAGTATATGGTGCTCACTTTGAATCTTACTTTGTGAAAAGAGCTTTATGATTGATGGTTTAACCCCCAAATGCAAGAATTTATCTCTGAATTGTTGGAATGGGATTTGGTGGAATCCCAGTAATTCTTGAGAAAAGTTGCTGAAATTGGTATCCATGGAACAAAGTTCTGAATATTCCTCAGCTAATTCTCTGACAAAGCTCCATGAGGGATGTAGCACTTGGAACATTTCCTCTGCAACCTATTTAAAAATTTTAACCATGATCAATATTCTCTTTTTCCAAAACTTTTCATGATGAAGATTAAAGAAACCATTTACCCTCATAGGGTTTTCTCATTGTTATCTTCCTAAAAATATTGTTCCATGAGTTTTTTAATCTGGTAGTTGTTGAAAGATTAACATCAGAAGCTTTCTCCTGAACATCTTGCTCCAAATTTTCAATGTTGGTTTTTGTCTCTATCTTCCCATGGCCATATTCATCCTCTGGCCACTTGTTAAAACCAACTGTTTTTTTCAAATAATCCACTTTTGAATAATCATCAGTTCCAATGGGGTGATGATCCACCATATTTCCTGTGCCTGTCAGCTGGCAAGTAAATCATAGTCACCCCTAGACTGGCCAACATATTATTTTACTACACCATCTGCAGTTTCCTTAAAGTTTCACCTTAATTTCACTCATTTCATTATTAACATACTTTACATATGCTTGTATTTAGTCAACCTCAGCAAGCCTCATATAAAGTTGTACCCTCTGAACTCTCTCGATCCCCAGACTTTCAGAAGAGAAGATAATAATAACCTACTTTTATTTACCATTCCTCTTGAGCTCAAAGATACATCTACACATCACTACTTCCAGCTTGCTTGACCAAAACATATCTACATATCACTGTCTGGACCCTCAAGCCTGAACTTCTCAAAACTTATCACCGGCTGGGCGTAAACTCTTGGACCAGATTCAACCCCATCTATGACTCGGAGCCGCTGGTCAATTCCAGCAAATTTCCATTGAGTGGATTTTAATCACCCCGGAGTAACCCACCGCTGACAATTGGCGACCATCCCTTATACCTGTACACCTGGAAAGCCCTGTGCGGACGGAATCCTCCCATCCCAAAGATTCATCATTTTTTTTCTGTTTTTTTTAGAAAAATAGAGTCTGCTCCATCTTTTGTCAACTATCGCAGAACAAATCAACACACATTTTTCCCTTCCAACCCTCTGTCTACCAACACATTGCTGGATTCAGACCCGAAATTCAGCTAGCCTAGTTTGTGGTTAGCTTAAACCACCACCGCCGATTTTGGTCGATTGGACTCAATAGCAAAAGATCATCTTTTGTTTCTCGGTCATCATCCAACCACCATTGAATTCACTCTCGCATTGTCCTCGGAGCAAGAATAATCTTCCTTTTCTATTTCTTCATTGGACAACCTTCTATCGTCACCTTTTTTTCCTTTCAAACTCCTGATGTCCTTCAAAGTCGAATTTCAAGACCTCAAACAAGAGTTCAATAGAATGCAGAAGAAGTTAGAAGACCTAGAATCGATCATGAAGACCTTAACCCTATCGTCAGCTTCAAATGCGGACCCTAGAACTCCCATAGCCGTTAACAATGGAGCAAGTCGCAAGATAAGCATCGATACTGGACGTGCGGCTCCAGTCATCAATCGCGGTCATGGAACGCTTCGGAGTCGTTCGTTTAAGGTCATGCGACACCTTATCAACGTCGTTGACATTTCGCATATTAGTCAGCAGCAAACTCAAGCTGATACAAAGACAAAAACTCCATCGCTTCCACGAACTGCTGGAGCAATACCAGTTGAAAGCCTCAACAATTCAGTTAACGACCAGACTTTGCCTCCGAAGACCACCCAAGCGACTCTGAGGAATAAACTGAACGATCCAGCTGCTAAAAACAAGGAAGCTACATATCAGTCAACTCGCTCGGAGGCAGGTGCACACCTGACTCAGTCGAACCCGAAGCCACTCCTCAGTCCAAAAGTGAAGAGGCCTCCAAACCAACCGTCTCCAATCGAAATCGCTGAGAGATCCGAATTGAAACAGTCAAGACCGACCTGTCCGTCCGACAGACCTAAAGTCTTTCATCCTAAACGAGCTCGCAGAGATGAAAAATCAATTGGTGGACTAGTTGGCAACGAAAAACCAACTGTTGACCATGAGGTCTTTGAGTACAACAAAATGAAGAAATGGTCTAATCGATACACCCTCATGGAATCTAACCTGGCTGTGTCTGATCTGGCTGTGTCTGATCTGTTACCGACTTCAAGAAAAGGCTACAAGTTCATTCCCACTACCACAAAGGTTCACATCAAACACCTCTCACTCGAAGCTGACAAACTTAATGAAAGAAAAGTGCTCGGTGTTTGGGAATGGAAGGAAGGTACCTTGACTGCAATTCTGCATGAATACAGGACCCCCGATTCTGCAAGTACAATTCAACACATGAGATTCTTGTTTACCGGCTTCGCTTGGGAAGGGGATTTGGGAGAACCACCACCAAAAATAAAGGACTGACCTGATGATGTTTCCCAAAGAACACCTGATTTGCGCTGGTATTGGTTCAATGGTCTCTGGTTGCTTTATTACTTTGATTAACATGATAGCTCTATCCTTTTTTTATTGTTTTTTTTAGTAGTATCAAATGTCAGCTGGCAAGTAAATCATAGTCACCCCTAGACTGGCCAACATATTATTTTACTACACCATCTGCAGTTTCCTTAAAGTTTCACCTTAATTTCACTCATTTCATTATTAACATACTTTACATATGCTTGTATTTAGTCAACCTCAGCAAGCCTCATATAAAGTTGTACCCTCTGAACTCTCTCGATCCCCAGACTTTCAGAAGAGAAGATAATAATAACCTACTTTTATTTACCATTCCTCTTGAGCTCAAAGATACATCTACACATCACTACTTCCAGCTTGCTTGACCAAAACATATCTACATATCACTGTCTGGACCCTCAAGCCTGAACTTCTCAAAACTTATCACCGGCTGGGCGTAAACTCTTGGACCAGATTCAACCCCATCTACAACTCGGAGCCGCTGGTCAATTCCAGCAAATTTCCATCGAGTGGATTTTAATCACCCCGGAGTAACCCACCGCTGACAGTGCCTGTTTCATTATCAATGTTTGTTTTTAAGATAAAACAATTCAGCTCTGCTGTTTAACATTTTGAAGAGTATCTGTAGGGAAAAGAGAAGTTCTTACCTTCAGGGAAACTTTGAACATAGTTATGAACAGAAATTGTATCCATACCTTGAGTTGGGCTCCATGTGTGTAAGACCAGTAATAATATTTGTAAATATCCTATGGAAATAGACATGGAAATAATTTTTTTGAATGTTTTTTATGTTTGCTAGAAACACCTTGTATAAGTAATGGAGTATGTTTTATTTTTGATGGAGGAAATATTCAAGCTGGTTTTTATCAATTCTGATATGTCAGTTCTCAGCAAATACTATTGCACATTCCTTTTATTTTGAGGGAGTAGCTCAAATTATCAAAAGAGAGCACCTTATAATAGCCACAGATTTACACAAGGTGTGCAAGCTTTCAGGTAAAATTATGGTACAGATATGAACACAGTTGGAAGTGGGGGTCTCCACATGTCTTCAGGACTGGCATTTTTTACAGTTCAAGTCAGCTTATGTTTCATGTGTGAAGAGAGTTCAATCTGTGGGAAAGGAAATGTGATGAAATGTTTTAGGGCCTGTAGCACTTGGAAGATAAAGAAAACATTTAGTGCATTGATTGCTATGTTTTTTTGTGAACCAATTTAATTGTTTAGACAAGGAATTTTCTTTAAATGTTTAAGGGGCTGTAAGAATTGGCACATGAAGTAACAGTTTAGTATCTATATTATACTTGTATGATTTACACTACCAACTTCTTGATACTGAGGCCGCAGAACAAGTGAAGCCATGCCAGAAAAATTGATAGCAGTAACACAATTGGAAAGTTAAAAAATTAGTGAAATGCACAAAGAAACCAATAAAATTGAGATATGAAATAGCTTACCAGCAGTGGATTTTTCAAATGGAATATATTCAACTGAGGAGGTAGAAGAAGAGGAACCAGGGCAAATTTTTTCTGAGTCGGTGCCAGTTTGGAAGTTTGGAAGAAGACAATTTGCTTGACCAGAGCGCATGTGCTTGAGTATGTTTTGCTTTGAGATGACTTGGCCTCATACTTTGTTTCCATCATTATCCGTAAAAGTGAGCAAGGAACAATTTGAACACTTACAAAGATCCATAGCGGCGCTGGTAATAATCGGGGGTGAACTACTTAATTGCGGTGGTGGACCCTTGATCTGCGACAGGTGAAATAAGGTTACAACAGATGAAACAACAAGTCACCTGTCGTATTAGAAATCTGTAATCTCGCGCGAGTTACATGTCGCTGGACTATGTAACACCCGGGTGTCGCATAGAACAATGCGACATTAACCGTGCCATAGACATGAGCACGGTTGGCGTGAGCACATGGCGCACGAGGTCTACACTGCTGCGGGCCTAGCTTCTTGAGCTTTGACCTAACCCCAAGTTGATGATGCGACCTTGTGGTTGGTGCGCCCACACTGCGACGTCCCCTGTGATAGACCTCCCTAACCGTTTGCTCGACTGGATCCCCCAGGAAATCGAACAAGATGTAAGTTTTGATTCCATCTATCATGATATGTGAGCAAGATAGCATACCCATCGTCACCATTCTGACTTTCCCAATACCATTGATTTCCGTCTGAATATCGTTTCAGGCAAATCTTCGTTAAGACTCTCACCGGAAAGACCATCACCCTCGAGGTCGAGTCCTCCGACACCATCGACAATGTCAAGGCCAAGTATGTCGCCATCTGAAGATATCCTCCCATCTAACCAATAGTTATAAAACGAAGCTGTCCCTCTTACTTAGACTCTGTGAATCGCTAGAATCCAGGACAAGGAAGGCATCCCCCCAGACCAACAACGATTGATTTGTGAGCACATATGACCGCTACTCTGACGATGATCACACGGCCCCATCATCTTCGATCACACTCCTGATCATCTGGACCTTCCGTTGACAGTTGCCGGCAAACAACTTGAAGACGGCCGAACCCTGGCCGACTACAACATCCAGAAGGAGTCAACCCTCCACTTGGTCCTTCGTCTGCGTGGTGGCCTGATCGAGCCTTCCTTGAAGGCCTTGGCATCCACCTACAACTGTGAAAAGATGATATGCCGCAAATGCTACGTGAGTAAATCTTTGTCCACCAGAACCTATTACCATGTACTCATTATTCCTTCTCTTTCACCAGGCCCGTCTTCCCCCACGTGCTACCAATTGTCGCAAGCGTTCATGTGGCCACTCCTCTCAACTCCGTCCCAAGAAGAAATTGAAATAGATGATGCTACTACCCCATTTGCGTTGTCATTGTTGCTGATGACCTCAGTCTGCCATCATTTCAATCACATTTGGGCCCTCCTTGTGCAATGCCGACAGCTGCCTCGGACGCTCCCACCGCCTCTACATTGCTCATCTAACCAGGATGCTGTCCATTTTGACGTATTCATTATTTTCAATTCGCGCCCTATGTCCCGCTCCCCCACCTTCTGCCCGAGTGTTTCAATTAGTTCCCATCTCTTGGCGCCAACACACATCGACAAGCCACCCTGGTCAACGCAGTGCGCTAATTGAGGTGCAATTTTATCCATAATCTCAAGTTTGACCAAATCAACCGTGAATTTAAGATACAGTTTGATCCATCATCCGACCCACACTGGCATTCAGCGACTACTAGATGCTCATTGCTTGAACAAGTACACCCCGGACGCATTCAGGTGCCTTCACGACGTCTTTTTTTTAACGCCTTGAAGGCACCTTTTTCCAATTGAGTAACCTTTCTGCAGCCGTTTTCGTTTACAACGCAACTTGGGAAACAATTGAGTGCGAGCGAAGTGAAGGGGGCTTCAAGCCGCCTTCAAATCGTCCCCTAAGCCAGATCGTCTCCAAGGCGGATTTACATCCGCCTATGAGCCGACTGCTAAGCGCATTGAAGTCGGCCTACAGCCGACTTCAAGACGCATCCTAAGCATGCTGGCGTCCGGGCCGATCTATTTCCTTGAGAGTGGCATAGCCCCTTTTTGAGATGAAATGGCACAGTACCTCTTGCAACTGCAACAAGTTTGGCACTTTCCCTGCTGTTGCCAGTTGCTATGCTGATTTTAACAGAGCTAGAGTTGGTGAACAACAAAAGGTTTTTTAGCATATGATTGCTAGAACTGAATTCCAAAACAAGGAGAGACTGGTCCTCTTTGTGATTTTTGCCCGTCAGGTAACTGTGGGTCTCATAAGTGTGATTTAGTTTTAGTCTTCATTCAAGGTAATCAGAAAACCCGCACCCTTGTTTTGCCTGGTTGTACAGCTCAGGATGCAAATTCTAGCACCTGCTTTCCAGGTGATTAGTGTCTGAGTTGTGCTGTCCATTCCTGCAGGGTGTGTGTTTTCTCTTTCTAGGAATGAATCCTCTAGTTGATCATCTGTTAAGTGTGTTGGTATTATAAGCTGAAGCAGTGTTGCTGAAGGTGGACTGAGCACACTGAGAAGCAGAAGAGACTGTGGTGCGATGAGCTATGTCTTGGAGCATGGCAATTATTAATTTAGGTCTTGGGAGAATATTTGCATTACTGTTAAGACTTTCTATCAGCAATGGTAATTTCTTGGATATTCTAGCTCTTATCATGCAGCTTAAAATATTTGGAGGAATATTGAGTCCCATCACAGCAAATTTGGCAAGGACAGATTCCAGTTGTGGGATATACGTGATGAAACCATTCTTGCTTGGTTTCATCACTGGTATTGTTGGGCATAGGACCTTCAATACATTTCAGAAGATTTTGATGCAAAGGTATGTTTTCACCTTTCTTTTCCAGCTGGGTAAGTTGGCACTGGTGAACATTGGGCATTTGATTTTATCCCTGTTTTCTTTATTTTTCAGGTTGGGTTGAAGATGTATATGTAAAATAATACATAGATGGGAGAGAGTGCTGGGATTTTGGCCAAAGAGCTAAAAGGAAAAAATGGGATGAGAGATGGACTGAATCAGATGACACTGTTAGGGAGCTCAAGGTGGCACAACTCAATGATGGGGGAGGACTGATGATTTCTGATTACTTGATGTAGACTAGTATTTACAGGCTATCTACAAGTGATCAGATTGTGAATGAGAAAAAGATGAATATAAAATCAAGTTGAATAAATTAGCAATAATATCAAGACTGCATGTGAAGACAATACTAGAGAGCAAAAAATACTACTCAAGATTTTATGACTAAATGGTGTGCTGATCTGTTTTATTTTTCTTACCAATGATATTTGATGTTTAACACATGAACACTAACAATCTTAACTTTTATCCTAGACAAAAATGAGTGAGACATATTTAAGTAAAAAGGAAGAAGAAAATTTCAACAGGAAAGTTTGGCCATTATGAAAATCCAAAACAGGATGAAAATCATCCAGAAGATGAGTGAGTGAAGCTTCAGAAGCTAAGTGAGTGAAGCTTGTTTTGAAAAGTTCCCAGCAATGTTCTCAGCCCATAGGATCCCGGTCCCCCGGCCAGCGGAAGTAAGTGGTTTGCCACTCAGCCCAGGGAGGAAGGGAATCAGTTAGCCTTAGGTGTGGAGCAAACAAAGCATCACTGATACATGCACAAAACAATCAAACTTCTGGTGGCTGCATTCCTCTTGTTTTATGAAGAAAAGAAGAAAAAAAAACCGAGTTTTTTGTTTTCTTTCTTCGCGTATCCTGACACACGTATACATATTGGTTTATTATATGTATATAGAAACAATGAACCCGACCTATTCATAACAACATGAAAAAAAACGGAAGACGATTAGGAGGATCAGGGAGGGATTGTAAATGACATGAGAAAAGAGTTATTTGTTTATTTATATATGTGTATACGTAATCGAAGATCAGAACAAAACAAAATAAATCAAAGAGAAAAAAGAATGGTACAATTGTCAACACACAAACAACTCATTTAAATGCGGTTTGAATCTCAGACGAAAAAAAAAATGATCCCCTACGTAAAGTTTCTATATATAAATTTATATATTTCTTAAATGAACAAAAAAGAAGACGAAAAGAAAAAAACATAAAGAGGTAATGAGTTGAGAGAATAAGGAAGAAGATCAACCAGACGAAGGGTGATCGTGATTTTTGGTAGCAGCAACAGGAGGTAAACTAGCAGCTGTAGAACTCCGTCGGATAGGTTTGGGGAAATTTGGTTGAGAGGGAGATGCCGTGGGCGGTAATGAAGAGACTTGTTCGGTAGGGTTATCCGCTGGCGGTGATGAATGATAGTCGAAGATAAACTTTTCGACTGTTTTAATTCCTTCCTGTTTATCTTCAGGCAATCTGTGATGAACAAAATTGTTTTGGAGGCTCAATCAGCATTTTGTTTTGTTTCAAGATAACTGATCCTAAACATTTTCCCTGGAGGGCTATCCATATCGTCTCTGTCGTTGTTTTGTGTGTGCGTTCTTAATACTCACGTAAATTTCGGTCTCCATTCGTCTTCATCTCTCAACTCAAAAAACACCGGTTCCCACTTCTCTTCCTTTTCTTCACGTAGTCGGGCGCGGTCTCTCTGAAAATCTTCTATGGCGGTTTTGGCTAGAGTGGCTGCATCAAGGTCTTTCTTCTTGATCGCCCGAGTGACTTTAGACCAGAGTCTTCGGGACTCATTCCAGTCTTGATCTTGCTCTGGTAGGACAATCTTTTGGGTGACTGTTGCTTTCGAGGCATCAAAGATCGTTTCTGTCTTCCCCTATCAATCAACGTCAATCTTTGACCCTTGGTGAAAACAACTGATCATTGAAAATGTACTGATGTTATTCATACCTTGGCTCTCTTTAGTTCCATAACCTCATTCCACTTGCCAGAGATCTCGCCAACTATGCCGGTCTGGTCTCGAACTCGACCCCCGATCGAATTATAATCGCCTCCAAAAAACCCTTTGGTCTTGAACTCCACATCGCAATAAATGTCATTAGCTGCCGTTTGAACACGCGACTCGTCTCCTAGTTCTAAGATCATCTTCCCAAACAAAATCCCACGTGCGTACCTGTTGGGTATCCCCCAAATCAACCATTAATGCATTGGTGAATGAAAGGAAAGATGAAAATGAAAGGTTGGATGATCACCAAAAATAAAAATAAAAGAGGCTAACATATTAGGCATCGTAATTTGGTAGTGTCCATCTTCCTTTCGATCAACAAATCTTAAATGACTGATGCCCTCCATGATCGTCGCCGCACTGTTGCCTAAGAATTTACTTTTGGGTCGTAAATCACCCCAAATTTCGATTTGATTGGTAGGAGAGGCGTAGTAGAATGCTGAGATCGGGGGATGATGGGAGACTTGTTCTGCAACAAAAAATCCTTGACTGCCGTCTGGATATTCATATCGACATCTAAAAAATTCTCCTAAAATTGGATTATATCTTTTCAAAGGAAACAGGGTTAAAGCTAATGGTCAGCATGTTTTGTTGATACCGGGATAAATGAGAAATTGAAACAAGATCCGTACGGTTTTTTGACGCCTTTGGGTTTGATATGCCATCCAGCGAGATAGTAGCGCAAGACCTGGATAAATCTTTCGGTGGGATCTTCTTCCTGACTGACACTGTTTGATTAAAGAAAATTGCAGAGATGTGTGTACGGTTGAGATGAAGGGTGAATCTGTCCTAAGGAGGTAAAGGGGTGTCACATACCCAAAGATGAGATCGGGATGACTTAAGAAATCTGTAATCCGCTCGAGCATACTTCTGGGCTCTAATACAAACCTGAAAAAAAAAAACAAGAGCCAAACAGAAGTTTAGTATGTAGTCACATTATTATCTTCAGTGTGATTTAATTCTGGAGTCCTACGTGGGAAGGGTGACTTTATGGAGGTCCATTCCGACTCGAAGCTGTGAGATCAATGCTAAGAGCATATGTTTTGGCTCTTCATCGAGAACCTCTCCTTCGCTAGCCTAGAAAAAACCCCAATTTATCAACCAGGGTTGGACTGAATCCCACCAGACATACAAGTATAAAAACGAGTGACAACAAGTGCTGACCTCTTCATTTTCTTCCTGGTTTCCTGATGACAGGGACGGAGTAGGTAGATAACCAATAGGAGTTCGGGGTGGAGAGTGATTGAGATGATGGTCATTACATAGGAAATGAGGTTGGTATCATGTGATTTTGAAAATCAGAGGAGGTCTTGATGACCTACGATCGTTTGGTTGGGTGGTTGCTTCCTTGATTCCCGCCCTGGAAGCAACGGCTGAGAAAACGCCCATCATCTCGACGGTTGGTAAGTGGGAGGGTGAGGGTAATTGGGGATGGCTTCTTTTGGATTCTGGTTTGGCGAAAACAAGGTTGACTGCTTCCGGTGTTCCCCTTCCTCCTTTGGTGGTTTCCGGTGGTGTCGATTTACTATTGATGCTGCTATGATGTGATGTTGTTTTGTTGTATTGTTTTGGTTTTTGGTAATTTACCAGATGACCGACTATGTCGTAGGGTCTTGGGTTTTGTTTGGCTGGTTCTCACCCTTTTGGGTATTCAATTCAATTCGCCGAATCTCTGACGTCTCCCTCCTGCCCTCCGAGTCAGCCTGTTTGTCGACGACATGGCTTGCTTGACTTCACTAGTATAGATATTTATGTTGTACCTGTATCCCTCTACACTTCTACTCTACCCTGAGTGGGACAAAAATTCCACCCAATTCTTCAAACGGGCACAACAACACTGAGAGCACCGGCCTCATACAAACAATGTATGATGATAAATAAACCAAACTGCATTTTTAGCAACACAAAAGAGTTAGAGCATCTCCAATCGTCTCGATAAGTCGGCTCGATAAGCCAACTTTATCGAGACGAGCCCCAGTCGTGCGCTCGATAGCGCTCCATAGCTGTCGAATCGAAACTTTCTTGATAGAGGTCCATAACTTTATGGACCTCTATCGAGCTCGATAAGCTAACTCTGGAATAACTTTCACAAGTTACCAACCCCCATTCGACACCCAAGAGACACCCATAAAAACCCACCCCGTGTAGTGCTCCCCTGCAACTCGAGTTATCGAACTCGAGTGCAGAGGAGCACGAGTGTGGAACGGCTCGATAACCTAGCAATCGAGCCGGGTTATCGAGCCACGAGTGGGGACCTCTCGATAAATTAGCTGTCGAGCTCGCTAAGAGCTCGACAGTTGTCAAAAAGTTAGTGAAACGATTGGAGATGCTCTTAGTTGTCACATTGTCAATTAAAAAATCCTAGGACAACTTGGAATTTGTTGAGGCTTGAAGAGTTATGTGCTTACAAGGCACAGCAGGAGTTTCCTCTTTGGCTTCTGCCATACACAGCACCGGGGCCAAAGTGAAAATCATCAGCTAGCTCAATTTGTTTGAAATTGCAGGTAGGTCAAAAACAAGTATCAAAAAAGGCCCTGGAAATGTGTAATATCTGAACTGCAAACCCAAAGAGGCATCCAGGAATTCTTCAAATCACCAGAAGTGTTTAGTGATAATTACAACATGAAACCAACTAATTGGACAATTCATGTTCCAGACAAAGACTCACTGTGCCTTCTTCAAAATGGTAGGATAAATTTTTCCAGCTAATTACAAAACCATAGAAAGGAAAGTTGGATCAATCAATTAACCAATTCATTCCACAGGACATCAACCCCTCTCAGGCCTCCCTTCTCAAGGTATCCCTGAAAAACTCCACTCACAGTTTATACTCTTAATGTCAGCTTTCTGTACTATAATCCACTTATTGTGGCGTGTACAGTAAGGACTAAAAAAATGAATTACACTTTTAAAAGTGTAATAAGGCAATTTCCAATAAAAACAATTACTTAAGTGTTATAAAACACTAAGTATCAAAAACAGGTTCTAACCCTGCTGCCAAAACTTCTAATCAGGGATTTTAATCCTAGAAGGGCTAACCAGATCTTATACACGGTTCTTCCAATCCAATTAAAAGTGTTTAATTGATTGGGGGGGGTTTTGGTTGAGGAATTTTAACTAAAGAAGATAGTATATAAATAAAGGCCAGTCCTCCTTACTTACAGGAGAAGGTGAGCACCTTTGTAGCTTATAATAAGTTGTGTGTTAAAATTGATGGGGAGTAATCTTCATTTTAGTGAAGAAAACTCCTTCTTAAATAATAAAATAAATATTATTTCACAAGCTTCTTTTTGAAGCAGTGATCAGGGCAAGATCACCAGGGGGAACTGAGCACCCTGTTCGTGATCTGTTGTGAAATATGGTGTCATTCCTATGTGGAATGACCCCATAATTATTTCACAATGAATGGCTTAGTGGGAAATAATTATTTCAACATTAAATAATTATTTCACTAAGATGTGCTTGTGAATAAATTTTCTAGGGACTAAGGCTTGGAAAAGCGCTTGCCCTGAGTGATCAGTAATGTAAAATCACATGTACTTATGTATTTAATACATACTACATAAGTTATATAATTAAATACATATGTAATCTTATAGTATATATTACTATGGGTTATGCTGGGATTTTCCAGGATTTTCAAGGAAAAAACTATACCAATAAATGGTTCTTTATCCATTTATTGCGTTTTTGAAAATTGATTTGCCAAGGATTTTCCTTAATTAAATTTCCTTGGATTTTTGATGAAAATAGATCTAATTTTAAATAGTTTTACTATTATATTTTATGTGTGGTCATGAGTGTGGCTTGAACACAGAGCCTTATGTATCAACCAGATATTTCTAGGCTTGTTCTTAACTGTTACACTATATACCGATTGCTGGAACAGTTGAGTATAATCTTTGTCATAACCAGAAGATCGAGTAAAATAAATAAATTAAAAAATAAAATAAAATAAATAATAATATAATTAAATATTATTAATTATTCAGCTTGCAGTTTCAAGTGTTACATAATGAATGTAATATCTTGGTGGCTGACACTTAATTCAATCCAGTTCAGACAACTCAACAAACAATTAATCAAGAGGGGTCAAGCTCAGAAGGATGACGCTATTTGCCAACAAATTGAATAATTCCTTCAAAGGATTATTCAATTGACAACAACAATACCCTGTTGCATAAAAATAGGGTAGTTTTTCCTAATGGTTGTCAAGTCAAGCTAGATTTGCTTGAATCATGACATGACTTGTCTTTGGCTGGTCATTTTGGGAAAGATAAGACTTACAAAAAAATATTTTTTTAGACTTCTATTGGCCTGGTATAGTAAAAGATGTAAAATATTATGTTAAATGAGTATAAACTGTAAAATGGAGATTTTTCTGGTGAGATTCAAACTCACAAACTCAGCTAAGCTGAGACACATGCTAGAGTGCTGCCTTTACCAACAGTCACAGCTTTTGATTGCCGGTTGCATCAGCCTGCTGGCCACCTGCTGCTGCGGACAGGTTTCCAATCTTGGGCCCGCATCCTGCTGCAAAAGCTGCACTGTCAGCCCCCGTCTCTTATGTGACGCGGGGTTGAATATATATATATGTATTAATACTTGGAAAAGTATTATTATATATTTCTGGGTCACACTATAACCGGTGAGGCCAGTGGAAAAAAGCTCTGATACACTATATAGTGTATGAGCTGGCACCCAAGGATAAACAAGGGACCGCGGGTCTTATGATGCCTCAGCGCTTAGTGACCTCAACTACTCCCTGCAAGTGGGAGAGGACCTCTAGTCACCTGAATGAGTATTCAGAGACTAGGGAAAAAGTCCAGAAGGGGTAAATATTTAGAGAAAAGATGGGTTTGGATTATTGTAAACCCCACTCACTGGTTGATAGTAAGGTCAATGGGTTTGTATGGTAATAATCTGGGGGCAATTCCTTTTAGAAGGAATCTCAGCCCCTTTAAATATTACACAGTATGTTACCCCAATGTAATAACTCAAAGAGTTTGTATTACATGGGGTAATTCAAGATAATAGTCCCCTTGTAGGAGACATAACCAAATTGTAATATTAAGGGTAAATTCATGGAGAGATATTAATCTCTCCTTAAATCTAGAATTTCTTATTATTATTTAATTTATTAAAAATGATACATACTATATAAAATGAATACAGAAATTATGAGTCTTATGGGAATTAAACTTGTAAATTTAAGATAATTTACTTAGTTCAATTTTATTCCCTTTTTTTTATAAACACAAGTCCTTACCCATTGGGTTATGTGACTTGTATTATTTTGGAGACATGTGGACCAATTGTCTCAATGTCTGACATGCACAACAACCTGAAATGTGTGCATGACCTCTTGACATTCATCAAATTGACTATTTGGATTTGCCAAGAACAACAAAAAAACTGAAAATTGACTTTGTTTTTCTCTGCTAGCCTTCAGAAAATCAGTCAGAAACCCTTGGGACCCACATTTTGAGAATCTAAAGGCCATCTAGCCTCTTCAAGAACCACTGGAGAAAATTGGTTTTATTGACTGCAAATCCACCTTCATCATCAAGACCCCGGGTTACTCAACTCACAAAAAACTCTGTTCAATTTGTCCTCCCAGAAGTAGACCTACCACAATCTCACAGAGACCTCATCAACAGGGGGTATCAAATATTACTAAATCCACCATTATCTAATCAACTGGTTTTGAAAATCCACCATTTTTAAAAACCATGGATATCAATGTAAAATGATTCAACAATCTCAAAAGTGAAAGTTTGTTGAAAAAAATAATTCACTGGTTTTAATTGTGGATTTGGTCATATTTGATACCCCCTAACATTCTCTAAACAACCTCAACAAATCTCTTGATGAATATGTGCCAATGTTTGGATTGCAGGACAAATATTCTTGGTTTTGATTTGGGTGGTCAGGAGATTTACGGGAAACATCTTTCTTCCTAAGTCAAAGCCAAGCATTTCTGTTTGGATATTCAGAGGCTGATTGAATTTCAGTCCAACTCTGAAACCACCAATAATGAAGAATCCAATAACAAAGAGGAAAAATCTGCTTTTATAACTAACTCTTCTGAATCTAATATTTTCTATCTATGAAACAAACTGAATCATTTGTAAGCATTTCTCTATCATCTTTAAAGATTATTGGACACAGTAAACTTGACCCAATTGTTGAATCTGTTATGTCATTGAAAGATTTCATCTAAATTTTTAAATTTTGGCTAAAGATCTTCTTCAATATTGCTTGGGAAAAGTGCACTGTTGCTCTCAGAATTTTCTTAAATGTTATCAAGGAATCTCAAAAAATTCCAAAACAATTGGGATACAAGCCACAATGTTGTCTTGGGGGTGATGCATAACTGACTTGAGGGGATTCTCCAAACACACTTTTGATACCGCTGGGGATTCCACCTCTTCTCTTCAAATATGACAAAATATAAGTTCAAATTAAATCCTTTGAAAAATCAACCACACAAGCTTGCGGCTTGGCAACCAATCCAAAGGAAATAGCACCAACAATGATGAGGATGACAATATTTTACTTGATGCTGGCCCCAACAGAATTCTCTTTTCACAAGACAACATTGAATTATTGTGGTTAGGCATGAAAGATGTTGTTCTCCCATCTGGAATATCAAGATTACCACCCAATCTTGGTTAAGAGAAGCATTGTTGACTAAGTGCAGCACAATGGTATAGCCTGTTTGGATAAATAATTCCCCTGGTAATGTTTGACCTCTTTATTGACCAGCCAAACAATCAACCAAAGGATTCAAACCGCTTTTAAATTCCATAAAACACTGGCTACCTAGTTAAGTGTACACACATTGTATGCTCAAGATCTCTGAAGGGATCCAACATCCATTGGTTTGAGGTCAGCTAAAAACACTACAGCAATTTGATGTCTGAATTGTTCCCTGAAGCCAAGGTCTAGCCAAACCATCATTTTGCTCTTCATATTCCTGAAAAACTAAGGACCTGGGGACCACTACTATCTATTTCTGAGTTTGCAGGAAAGAGAAATATTGGCTCCTTGCAGAATTTCCACACATATCATCAGATTTGTTTGTGTTTGTGTTTTTTCTTGTTTTCTTTTTCTTTCTTCTTGTTGGTATAATTGACTGGGTTACATGCACCCCCCTTCTACTTCAAGATAAAATAAATGTTACAATGATGTTTTGTGGATTTCAGATGCAAAAGCTACTGGATAAGCCTCAGTAAAACAAGATTACCAAGAAAGATAAAAACAAGGAATTTAATGATCATCAATCATTGGTTGTGCAGATATATATCTCAAATGATATGAATGATGCTCTGCTGGTGTTTCTCAGAAATACTGATCCAGCGCCCAAACAAAAGGATTTTTTCCCAGTCACAAAAGGTGCCTTTCCTAGGATGGGTGTGTGACCTGCACACCCCTCCTAGGAAGGGCATGTGAAAAACACACCCTTCCTATACACATAGGATGGGCGTGCAGCCCCACATGCCTTGACCAGAGGAAGTCCCTCTGGTTGACAAGGCAATACAACCTTTCCAACCAGAGGGAATCCCTCTGTTCAACAAGGCCACACAGCCTTGTTGACCAGAGGGAATCCTTCCAGTTGACAAGGCCATGCAACCTCCTTGACTGGAGTAATTCCCTCCAGTCAAAGAGAGTATTCAACCTCCTCAACCAGAGGGATTCCCTCCAGCCAAAGATGGTATACAACCTCCTCAACAGGAGGGGTTCCCTCCGGTCAAAGAGGGTATACAGCTTCCTTGACCGGAGGGATTCCCTCTGGTCAAAGAGAGTATATAACCTCACCACAAGCTGTACTTCAAATCTTTTTCTGTGGTTTTTCTTAGAAACAAACACATAGGTTTCCCTACAAAGAACCTTGACTATCCAGCTTGATCATAGTCTAAAAAACTGGGCTGATTAGACTTTGTCTTCTCAGATTCCTTCCATGTTTTGATTGTGTTAAGAGGCTGTTGTATTTTTTCAAAGACTCTGGCACAGCTTTCCACCTTTTCCAGGTTGTGATTTATCATTAATAAGAGCACTCTGATCATTCAAATCAAAGATAAATTAAAGATCAATACTTCTTATCATTCTCCTTCTTCTTTTATTCATTAATAGTTGTTTTCTTTATCTTCTGAAATACAACTCTTGCTCCCCATCCTTGTGTCCTGTTGTCACTTCAGAGACCCAGGCTCACACTCACTTTGAGATGGGATCAATAGTTATTCCCTGGGAACATCATGTTTGCAGATGTTCCCACCAAACTGATCCAATTGCCAACTGCCATAGAGGCAGGCATTGAATTACAAGCAATGGCCACAGAATAAGGGGCCAAACCCTTAAAGGAGGAGGTCGGTGCTTTTCTCTCAAGAGAAGTTGCCCTTGCCAAGTAGGACCGAGCTTGAACATTTTCTCTTCCTAATTTTATCTTTCCCAATTTTTTTTTATTTATCAACTTTTTCCGTTGTCATTCCCCCAACAAAAAGTCAAAACTCAAAAAAAAAAAAAAAAAAAAATTAAACCTGTAAATACTACTAAACAGCATTGAAAAAAGAACAACAAAAAGCCCTGGTGACCCCCATTACTCCCCTCGGTGTCCTGTGAGTCAACTAAAGTGAGGCGGACCATGCATGGTGTGCCCAGCGTTGGGCAAGCTGCCTCCGGTTGACCAGCGCAAGCGGTCAATTGACCCTGACCGTCCATTGGACGGGGTTGGCTTTGACGTTAGATTGCCGGCTGGGTCAATCGGACCTTGAGTTTGCCGCCCTTTTGCCCAAATTCACGTCGGCGGGCCCCTTGAAAGTTCGACGGTCGTTTTGGCGGCTGACCTGAGGTCCTTTTTTTTGGCGGTCAAAGCCGGCTGGGGGTCCGGCAAATTGACGACGGAACCATCAGCGGTTTTGCCGGCGCCCCGCAACTTGCCGTGTAGATGAGCTGCTTCAGAGAATGTCCAACATTTCACGACAACCCAAGCAACTTGTTGTTTCCCTTGCGGATCGGAGGGGCTTAACTTAATAATGTTAAGCCCTCTCTGAACATTTTTCTATTGTTACTTGACCCTCTGCAGTCACTTCCTACTCAGGAAACTTCCTAATCCCATCCTCAACCAACCAGACAACCTGTCCGACTCATTTACAAACTATCGGCCCACCAGTCTCAATGATGGACCGACAGATCAACAACTACCTAGATCTATCACCAAGACAGCCTGGCTCAAGCTCACCAATCACCTTCGAGCGAGCACCAACACCTGGACTGAGCTCTTTCACTCCAAAACCATTTCCAACACCAACGACTTACAACCAATACTCATCACCAAAAAAAAACTATCAAGCACACTCACCACAAGCACTTAAACAGCGACCGCAGCAGCAACAACAAGAACCAGCAGAGCAGCAACATGCTCATCATGACGAAAAACAGCAACAAAAAGAACAGCAAGATAGTCATCACTCTCAAGGAACATCTGACAACCAGAACCTATCGACTGTCATAGATCTGAACAAAAGAGGAGGACAACGAAAACGACGGCAGGATGACGATCAGAGTTTTCATGAGGATGACCAAGACGATTCCACTTTATCCTCACCACCCTCCGAACCCGAAGCACCAATCGAACCCCAACCAAAACGTGTCAAAGTTAAAAAGATAACCATAAAGAGCAAACAGCTTGGCAAACCAGTTTGCCCCAAACCGGACGAGTTGACCGACCCCGAGTATAATCCCAATAGTGAACTCCAACCTGCGGAATCTGAGAACCAAGCTCCAGTCAGATCAGCATCAATGGAAACCAAACGACTCCCGAAAATCAGTTTCAAACGTAAAAAAGCACCTCAAAAACGGGATAAACTCAACCCACCATCATCAAAAACTAAGACCCTGTCAAGCACCAAGCTGGCCTCCTCATATCGACCATCAACAGCACCAGCAAGCGACGTTCCAGAGGTCCAGGAAGAGGTTGATGTCGTTCAGAATAAAGAACCTAGTCCATCGAATTCCAGCCGTCAATCACCATCCCATCATTCGAGCCATCAGCAGGCCGAACCCACTTCATCGAACAGTGAACTCAAGCAACAGCAACAGCCATCGAATCGTTCAGAACCGCCACCAGAACAATCTACACCAAACTCATCCAAACCAACAACAACAAAAGCAACATCTAATACCACTGCCACTAATTTAAAAAAACCATCAAACGCCAGCCAGAATGCTCCACAAACTTCGACCAAAAAACCTGTGAAACCCAGCTTCAAAAAAATTCATAATAAAGGCGCGGCGGCCACTGGCTTTCCGGGTTCCTCAAACCCCTCTGCTACAGCCACTTCTAAACTAGCCTCTTCAACGTCGGGCAATCTGCCCATGAAAAAGGCTGGTGAATACGACCTGAATGACCCTTCTACTTGGGGTGCCTTGTTTGGACGTGGTGACAAGGTTGGTCTTCTTCTGTTGTCACGCTTAACTCTCTCTCTCTCTCTCTCTCTCTACAAAACACAACATATCGAGATTGATTCGGTTGGTACGGGTGATCACTGGGATTGGATAGAAGCCGGCAGTCAAACCAGTCAAGCCGGGAAACCTTCCACCCCAAGCATCTCTGTAAGTACCCTTTCTTCTCTAAAGACTCTAAATCCCCACACCCATTTCTGAATAGGCGAGTTTGTTCTTTTATAAAAAAAAGCTATAATGGTGCCGCCGTCGATCGTTTGGAAGCCCGAAAAAACGTAAAAAACGGCGCGCTGAGGAGAAGAGGATCTTGAGTCAACAGATGAAGGTTGGCTTCGACTTGCTTCGTCAACACTCTGACATGATGGATTTTGAGGTCGGTGCCCCTATCTCGTCAACAAGCAGAAAAAAAGTTGAAAGAACACGGTGGGATCGTATCAAGTGCTCTAATATCCAATCATGTATTTTGGTTGTTCCACAGATTGAGTACAAGAATCATGTTCGAGCGATGGTCGAACGGCCCTTGAGTCCCGAGTATCTACCTATGGAGACCAATGAGGAAGGGAATGGTAGTGGTCCAGGCAAGCTTGACACAGGGCCGACGGTAGGGATACCGAGTGGCAGTCAAGGAATGAATGGGAGTGCGCCGACAAACGTTTTCTGTCGACCGGACGGATACAAACGATATCTCAATCCGCCCCCTTCTTCCTCTCTTCCCCCTTCTCAAACTATCCCCCCGGCCCTTTCTCATCAACCCCCTGGTCCTTTATACTCTTCCTCCTCTCTCTCATCGCCTATCTTCCTAAGAAAACCCTCCCCAGACCGGCATGTTTGGCAGCTCTTTCTTTATTTGGCAGCCTCCTCATCTCCCTTAGTTATTTCATTCACACTTCTCCCCTTCCCTCGTGTCGATTATTTCTGTCGATAGACTTCTTTGCTTATGTAATTTTTAGATAAATAACAAAGACAATACAGATATTCTTTTAAGATTAGAACTGTTTGGTCTTTCGAATATGCACTATCGTTTTTTTCCTCATTTTTTTTTTTACTTTCCGGCGTTAGGCGATCGCATAGTATGTCGTTCTTTATTTTCTACACCGATTGGTGAAGTGGACAATGAGTGAAAAGTGGTATCTAAAACCGACTTTCCATATATTACATAATCCCGCAATCCTTGCCAGTCAGTCTCCGATTCTTTTGGACTTTAACAGGCTAAAGAACATGGAATACATTCTTTCACTAAATACATTGTCATTTGGATTCGTGCATGTCGACTGGTTTTATAGGTGCAGAGAAAAGGTAACAAGGTATGTAATTTTGAGGTTCAACAAGATTTGTTTATCACATTATTTTGGATACAACTCGTCTGAAGAAAATTGTTAACCAGTTAAAGGCGAACAATTAATGTCACAAACTTTGTAGAATGTTCAATATAGATGGGACAGGTTGATATGGAGAGCTGAATTTTCAAGAGATAAATTGATGATGGGAGTGGCAGAAGCAATCTTGAATAATATAACATCACTCTCTGGCAGAAGCTTATTAAAAACAAAATTGGCCTTCGGAATCTGTTTTACTACCGCATCGTTTGCTACTCCTGACTTTATTACAGTGAGACCGTTATTACCCGCTTCCTCCCCTTGTGGAACTTGTCACGCCAGACTTTCGGAAGACAATGTTAGCATCCTAAAGGTTTTTCTCTTACACACATGTACATAGGTGATTAATGTAAGAAACTGATCAAGCTTACTTTTCCTTTGCACTCTCTGATTATCTTCGATACCACATAGCCAATCTCGCTCTTTTTACTAATATGGAATCAGTTGAAATAAATGAGAACCATAAAATCGTGAGTTTCGTAGTCTATTATTGATTGATGGTTGATGCGTGGAAAAGTCATTAAAAATTTCCGAGTTCATCTGATAAATAACCTACCGCAGTTAGTGGGGAGTCGTCGGTTGTGTAGATGAGTACCTTTGAGCCAGTCGGCGGTAAGTCAACATGTCATCCAATCCAACCCATCAAAAGCAGCCGCAACTACAATTAAACTCACCATACACGTTTGGAGAGTCTTTGATATGGAGGACGTCGGCTGACCCTTGTCATCTAACAAGCGTCCCTTTCTATCAACCGGGATGCTTTTGAAAGCTCTGGGTAATCGTTTCCGGCGTTTTACACAGATAAGTCAGATCGATAGGTTTTTTTGGAGATAGTTCATGTTTATCAAACACTCACGTCTGACAATCTTTCTCAACTGTCAGGGGCGCGTTGGAATTAAGACCACAAGTCAAGCTCCGAGGTGGGAAAAAATCGGTATCATGGCCTGCTTGATGGTCTAGGGTTTGAAGAAAGACCGAATTGAACAATTGGATTTGACCGGTCTGATTATACCGTCGGTTTGAACATGAACATGCCATTAGCAAAAAACGTCACAAGTGAATTGATTTGGTGTATGTTACATAGATAAACATGAGCAGTTGGAGAATGATCACTCACGTTGGATTGACATTGGTTGAAGATGCTGGCAAAACTTTCCTCAACTTGCTGCTTGCTTCTGCTCGAAAAAGGATACAAGAATCGAAAGGATTTCGAGACATGTTTAAGATCTTCTCATCAAAACAGAACTAATGATTTGACTCACACCACCTCCCTAAAGGGGTTAGAGAAGAATATCTGGTTAGATAGACGTCATCTTCAATCAGTCCCAGGAATCACACCTTTTAAAAAATTGCTAAAACTCTTAATAAGAAAACTGATAAGGAATCTACACATACGGTGCAATTACCAGATAGCCTCGCAAACTTAGACGAGGCTCTATCGAGAACATTTTTTGGTTGGTCATAAACGATCTCTGAGATTGCTCTGGTCCACAAACACCAACGGGTTCGGATTGATTTAAATAATAGCGATGGAAAGCAATCGGTGACGCTGGTAGCTCCACGAGCGAAATTTGAGAGAGAACTCACTGAGCGCATTGTTTCGTATCGACAAAATCATAATCGCGCTCACTGCGAGCGTAGTATTGGTCTAACAGGA